>CM068316.1:53189352-53276852 GCA_034766995.1 Acanthacorydalis orientalis | reverse complement strand
ATGAATTTTCTATTATCCTTACTCCACATGTTCATTAATCGCATTTGCATCTTTCGATATTACCTTGCTTTGAGTCAGTAATTTTTTTTGTAACATTTGGACCATTTACAAGTTATATATATATATATATATATAAATACTTTTGTTCTAGTATTGTTCCAAATAAATAATATCTACGTGAAGAAAAGTTATTGAAATTCTTAAAAGTTCCACTAACAAGATTTCATAGCAAATACTGGTTGATTATTTGAAATAAGAGGGAATATATATATATGGAAGACAAACAATGTTGTAAAGGGCTCTGATGGGGGAGATATACGAGAACAAATAGTCCTCCGAGGTATATCGTACACACAAGAGTGAAATATGAAAAAAATGAACCGTTTATTTTTGTTCTGATCAATTTTGTCGAGAATTTCATGACGTTCAATGTTAAATGAAAAAAATGTCAATCAATGGATTTCTTGTACATGCATCATTGTTTCATGTTTCCACTGTCTTTATTGGAAATGTGTTCATGTTTTTACCATTTTTCAATTGATTTGAATGGTAAATTTGTACACAGATCGATTATATATATATATATATATATATATATATATGTATTTGTATTGTTAAAACTGAACATGGAAATTAAATCATATTATGATTACTAATAACAACTTCTTTTACCGGTTGTATGTTCAGGACAAAACTCTTTAGATAGATCTTGTGTTGAATAAATCAGTTTAAAAAAGGTTTGAGACAGACTGTGTACGATAAACTGATTTCCGCTATCAAACCCATGAAAATGTCCCATTGTTCAGTGATTAATCTACATAATACATTCATTATATTAGAAGCGAAACCTATTTTAATATAAATTGCATATAAAGGTATCTGTTTTTTTTTCCTTCCAGACATCGGTCAACGAATTGAACGCAAGTCGAAAACGGACTCACACGAACAGAACTGCGTACAGAAACTGTGATTTCACATGCGTGCGGTTTGTGTCATTTTCTTTTTTAATTGCTTGAATAGTTTATTTAATGTTGACCGCCGATCAAAAATACATAAACAGTGTCACCAGTTGTGCGGAATGAAACTTTGAACGGTGCATTGACTCCTCTATCGACTCACAGCCGCATTTCTCTATGGCATTTTGTAAAGACACACGTGTTATTTCAAATATAGGTTATTTTATATCATGCCGGATTAAATTGCATATCAATCAGGACAGAGACATGCATGGGACTTTTTTATACGAAGGAGTGAATACGTTGCCTTCCATAAAACTATTTTTATTAGATTACGAAATCGTATGTATTTTTCACATCAGTGTTCAAGTTTTTAATTGAATTGTCTTTTTTTTTCAAAAAGAAAGAGAAACTAATTAGTGTTTTTTATCGTTTCGGATTATAAAATCTTATAATTAAATAATTTTAGAAAATCAGTATAAGTGCTGTTTCTAACCTGTGTAAATAATATTAACATTATTTGTGTAAAGACGTTTCTTGTGTAAAGATTCCAATTGGATATTCGAACAGAATTGGAGATTGTGTGTGCTCGGGTCGGGAAATTTAGTGAAACATACATTGTATAGAGCTGGATTGACAGGAAAATGGAAAATGGGTGTTGTCAGAACTATCAGTGAGATGTGTGTAATTATTCTGAACTATGATCTGATCTGCAACAGTTTCTTTTTTGCTGATCTAAAGGAGGCTATGCTGTTTCGCTGCAGACACGACGCTTCAGATTCTGGAGGTAGGTCGGGTTTATTTCATTATTTGGACACTTTCCCTTGTATATCCTTGTATTTTTTATATCAAAAACGGTTGTAGCGTTTTTAAAATCGGATAGATTGAGTTTTAAAGCTGAAAACAGGCGACTTTGACATCAGATTCGATGGTTTTTATGAATTCTTTGGTTTTCGATAAATTCATTTTTTTGTTGATTTGTTTTGAGCAATTTAACTTCTTCATCAAAATTTCCAATCAAATCATTTGTTTGTCATTTTTGTTCATTAAAACCGACTGTTTATTCATTTATTTAGTAAATAATGATTTTATTTATTCGTTTTTAATAAATTACTTTCTATTTATCTATCAGTAAAGTCCTATCAGTAAGTCCTATCACCTCGGACATATATATATATATATATATATATATATATATATATATATATATATATGTACTCTTATTTATTAATTTATGCAATACTTTTTGTATACCAGTTTGTATCAAAACGATTAATCATTTGACTTACGTGGACTTTTTTATCATTTTTTTTTAATCGAAAAAAATGTATTTTTCTATTTATGTATACAAGTTACTGTAGATCAATGAATCCCTTCTTTTACTATTCAATTTAAATATCTTTCGGAACAGAATGGTCAGATACGGTTTTAAAATATAAAAAAGTAGGAACAATTCAAGAATCTGCTGCTATTGTTAATTTACCTATATTAGGTGTTAGAGTACATTAAAAATTCTGATTACGAATGAATCGATCTGGAAACAATTAACATAGCTTGTCTTGTCAGTATTTGTCTTAGTCTTAGCGAATCACTGGAATTTCTGTCTATCACAACTAGTTTCGGTTTTTGAACGAGCCGCACAGCTTGATATAAAATGCTTGACATTTTTTATATTTCGGACACAGAAGTCCCATCAGGTGAATGATGAACCATTGGTTATTTAAAACCAGTTTTGTTTATAGGACTCGAATGTCCCAACAGTACATAAAAGCTCAAAATATTATTTAACTTGCTGTTCTTCTACCTACACAGCCTGCTAAAAAAATCAACGAGCGTCCGACAAAGATAGTCAATTATCCACAAACATTAAATTTGATATTTCCATCACTCTCTTCTCATCAATTTTCGTTTATGGAAATTAAAAGTCTTGAATCGTATGAAATGTTGAAAATCTCATCAGACACTCGATATTTTCTAATCGTTTCAGTGGCTGTGTAGTGAAAAGTCTGTAGTATATTGCGACTCCATTCCAATTGTGTGCATCTCTTGTTCTTGATATCTCTGATAGTTTAACATTTAGTACACATTCTTTGTAGGATGTATAACTGTTCTCCAAAACGCATTCTCTCTTTGATGTAAATGCACATGCATTTACCTATCATATTCGACTCTAGTCAGCGAATTCCATTTTAATCAGACTGCATTCATTCGATGGACGACCGCCTCCTCCACTTGGCAATGAGATCATAGCATAATGTTTATAAATAGTACACTTAAATTGCATTCATTATACATTTATGTTGTACATATATTCTTATTTCTAAGATAAATTATAAAATATGACAGTTGTAGAGACTGCAGATGGAATATATCAATATATGTATATATATATATATATATATATATATATATATATATATATAAACGTTTATACTGAGAAAATATTTTTCCTATCGAAAACAGTATTCAGAATTTAACCCACACCGCATGACACAATACGACGAACGCCCCACTCACCACTGTACTCGTACGGCTTAAGTCTAAATCAAATAACTAACATGTTTTACAAAAACGCCCGCAAATCCGTCTCAAAATAAATAACGAACGGGCGCGAGACACGCGCGTAATGTCTCATGTGGACGAAACGTAAGCATCCGAAACAATCGGAATTCAATGTACAGAGGACCCATTACAACGATGTCTTCGCTGTAAATGTCACATGCCGTCTGTCCGTCGCGAATCATATTTGCATATGAATGATGTATGTGTATTTGCCATCGAATTGTCACGATGCCGCCATTGTGTCGGCGGTGTCACGTGTCGATGTTTGAGACTGCTGAACGCATACTCGGAATGATCTATTGTTGATGTTGTTTTATTGTCACTCGGTACTAATCTAGATTTTGTGTAATACATGTGTAAAGTGACAGATTATATATATATATATATATATATATATATATATATATATGTATATATAATGTATATACAGGGGTGTTCCTAAAATGTGTGCACAAAACTACAAATATTCTTGTTGACAATGAACAGAGATTTCAATAAAATTTTAGTTTGGGTCGATGAATAAACAGTTAGCGACTATGACAATTGAATCGTTCGTCCACTCTACAAATGCTTAACGATACTTGTCGAACCGGATTTCGAAAAGTCTGATTCCTTTGTACCCTTGACGCATTAAAGATTTGCAATATTCCTGTCTAAATGCACATGAATGACGATTGAAAACGATCAGTAAAATCAATTAATGAACATTTTTGATCGGAAAGTAATGTCGTCTGTCGACCGTATGAAATTTGTGAAACTGAATCTAGTCAGCACCGGAAATATATCGTGCCTTTTGAAACAGTGTCCAAACAAAGCTAGAGAGTAGATTAAATCTCTTTATATTCATCTCACTGATTGATCCAGGATGAATAAAAACCCGGTTTCTCTTACGACAGTTTTAATAAGAATAAATATATAAATAGAAACAACACCCCCGCCATCATCAATTTTGTTTAATTTTATATTAATAGTTCGTTTTTAAATTGTTTTCATTATTATTGAGGAAATAATTTGATGTGGAAGAAGTCTACTTACAATTAAATATGAAGAATTGATACACAAAATGTAGAATTTTGATATATATATATATATATATATATATATATATATATATATATATACATATATATATATATATATATATATATATATATATATATATATATATATCAGCTTTTGAAGATTCACTATTGTTTTTTTTTTAAAAAAAATTCTTTCTCCTAGAACACAACAATTTCTTTTCTCCCATATATTTCCAAGACTCTTTCCGATTTTTCATTACACTTTTTTCAGTTCGTGGTTGGTGAATTAATATTTACAGCTGAACATTCTACCTTCCTGGAATAAATTCTACTACCGAATAATAAAGGTTTCTGAGTTCTTCTCACTTGTTACACATTTGCAATGAATTTTCTGGTATCCTTAATCCACACGTTCACCAATTTCATTTACAAATGTTCATTTTTGCCGAGAGAATTAATTTTCATAACAGATCATGAAACTTTTACTTGATCCAAAATCACAAATCGATATCCATCGATCCAGCGTTAGATTTAGGACAAGCCTCCAACCTTGATTGTTTCTACAAAACATACCAGTTTTGAAGTGTTTGTAGGAAGACAAAAATCAAAAAGTTTTGGAAGAAATGTTCAATGAATGATTATTGATCGATTTTGATTGTTGTTCATGTTTATTTCAACGACGATGCGATCATCTTCAGAACATTCGGATGAAAAATTCAAAGACAGAACCTTTTTTACAGTTTGTGGAGTGAGAAAATAATTGTTTCATGGAACTGAATTTAGATAGAATGTATTTAAATTTCATTCTTGATAAAAATGCCATAATGTTCAGAGGATTTTTGCCTAACAGCAAGAATCAAACTTGATCAATAATCAATAATAGAAAGTTTATCAATAGCGCACATTTTATAGTTTGTGAAGTGAGAAAATGATTGTTTTATGAAACCAAATTAAGACAGTGTGTGTTAAGATTTCATTCTTGCTAAAAATGCCATTATTTTCAGAGAATTTTTGCCTAAAAGCAACAATCAAACTTGATTAATAATCTCAATAATTGAACATTTACCATCAAAGCCTATTTTATAGTTTGTGGAAAAAGAAATAGTTGTCTTATGATACCGAACTTAGATAGAATGTATTAAAATTTCATTCTTACTAAAAATGCCATTATGTTCAGATATTTTGCCTAAAAGCAACGATCAAACTTGATCGATAATCAATAATTGAAATTTTACCATCAGAGCCTATTTTATAGCTTGTGTAATAAGAAAATAATTATTTTATGAAACCGAATTAAGACAGTGTGTTAAAATTTCACTCTTATCACAAATCGATTCGATCCTTTTCTTATTCCACATCTTTCAAGTCACATACATATTATTGTCGATAAATAGAGTGTAATAAACGAACGATACAAATAACAAAAAAATACAATTGATGAAAGAAACGTGGATATTTCGAAAAACGGCTAATCCTCTCTCGCCTCTCTGCGATCGGCGAGAACATCCAATCAACACTATTCATATATAGAAAAATATCGAGAGTCGAACGCGAATCCGTACGTTTATCCTATCTATTACGGATAGCATACACACACGCACACAATCTCATCCATATCATATTTCGTTCGTTCTACACGTAATGGATGTTAAATCAGCAGTAATTGACGTCCTAACAGCCGAGCTCTACCTGTTTCCGATACAATAATAAAAGTGTGCTGCTGCGAACAACCTTAAATTATATACTTAATGGCGTTATGAAAAGATAAAATTGATTTTTTTCCATGAAGAATTACCTGTTTATTCTCTGTTCGAATGCGATCGACGTTCCGATAATTATCAGCGCGTTGCATGTATCGTCCGTACGGGCGACGTTCACAGACACACTGATGAGGTGGAATAGATATAGCTCGAGGACGTACCGTGAACTAGTCGTTTAACGTGATTATTAGATAATTTTTCAGACGGCGGACCGACTCGTATTACGCTAATTATTATTATTCGACGGTATCGTGAATTGCATCTCGACGCGATGCGCGATATTCGGCGTCGACCCGATCGGGTCCGTCCGTCCGCCTGTTTGTTTTGACAGAGAAAAAAATCACATTGTTTGTTTTACAACAACGTACGTGCGTTGTTTCCGATGCTCGAATGTTAATTTCGTACCGATGGAATTTTTCCGTGATATGTAAAGGCGCGAGACGTGTTGAACATATCTCGATTAAATAATTCCGTTTCGCAAGACATTCCTGTCCGAAGCCACAGGTAAACATCTTAAAATATTTTGTTTTGGTACAAGGTTCATTCGTGTGTGCGTGTGTGTGTGTGTGTGTACGTTACATATTTAACTTGTTTATTAATTTTTTTCTTGATACAATTATCAAATATTTAGAATGGAGTTTAGATGTGTGCCGTTAAATCGCAGAATAAATATTGCATCGTAAATTAAATCTTGCATGGAAAGTTTCTCATATATGCAAAATGGATTATGTATTTACATATTTATATTTACAGATCGATGAATTTGTACTATTTTTCAACTATATATATATATATATATATATATATATATATATATATATATATATATATATATATATATATATATATATAATTGTGTGCTACTGTTTACTTATTTAATCTGATAATATTATGAAACAGATGTACGGTTAAAAATGTGATAGAAAAGAAAAGAGTGATATTGTTTACTAGTCGTTTCTATGGAAACTACACTGTTCTTTCCGAATAATTAATTATTTTATAGATTTTTCTTTCTTATTCATTATTCACATTAGTGATGTATCTGTCTTATTCTAATGGAGATGTTAATAAGTCTTTAAATTTCCGTTTTCAATATTTGTCTTAATTATTTTATAGATTTTTCTTTCTCACGCATTATTCACATTACAGATGCGTTTGTCTCTTTCAGACAGAAATATTATTAACGGTATAGATATCAGTTTTGTGTTTCATTAATTTCATATATTTTTTTCTTATTCATTATTCATTTCACACACATATCTGTCTTATTCTAATAAACACATTAATAAATCTGTAAATTTTAGTCGTTTATTTTCGTTTTATTTATTTTATGATTTTTTGTTCCTTGTACATTGTTCTTATTATAGATATATCTATCCTATTGTAAAGGAAATATTAATAAGCGTATAGATATCAGCTTCTAATATTTGTTATATTTATTTTTTTGATTTTTCTTCTTCACACACATATCTGTGCTATTCGAACAGAAATATGAAAAAATTGGCAAATTTCAGTTTTAAATGTTTGTTTCATTAATTATATAGATTATTATTCTTTATACATTATTCATAATACGTGTATCCCTGTCTTATTTTAATGGTAACATTAATGATTGTGTAAATTTCAATTTTTAATATTTTATTTATTTTCTCACTTTATTTATTATTAGAATAATATATATATATATATATATATATATATATATATATATATATATATGTGTGTGTGTGTGTGTGTGTTTCTTTTTAAAGGAAATATTAATAAGGGTACAGATTACAGTTTTTAATATTTCTTTCATTTATTTTATAAATTATTCTTGTTTATTCATTATACATATTATGTATATATCTTTCTCTCTCTTATTCTAATGATAATATTTAAGATTGTATGAATTTCAGTTTTTAATATTTGTTTTTCTTGACTTTTCTTCTTTATTCATCATTCATATTACACATATATCCGTGCCATTCTAATTGAAATATTAATAAGTCTATAAATTTCAGTTTTTTCCTATTAGTTTTATTGATTTTATGAATTTTTCTTTCTTCATTATTCCTATTCAAATAGAAATATCAATAGTTCCATAAATGTCGGTTATTAGATTTTCTAATGTTCGTCATATCAGTAGTTTCGATCTCTAATTAAATTAGAAAAGAAAACATTGTTCTGGCTGTCTTTGTAAGTCTTTATTACTTGAGTTTCTGGTTTCCATTAACAGTTTCAACACTTGTTCCATCTTCATGCTGATTTGAGATAACGGGTACTGTGTTTTAGATAAGCTGTCTCAGATTTACTCGAAGATATACGTGGTGAAACTAGTTGCTGATATTAAACTGATTCATAAGGATGACAATTGACAAAAAACGTATCGATTGTATCACAAGCATAAAAACAAAATTGTGGTTTTAGAACAAAGTTATTGACCAATAAGTTCAGGATTTTTCGAGATGGTATTCAAAGTTAAATTTATGCCCATACTCTTTTTATCCTCGATATCTCTTTTTAACCCCTGATACGATTTTCGACATAAAATTGTAAAATGTTTGTCTGTGTCATTTACATCAAATTTGTGATGTTTATTTTTTTCCCTTATATCAGTTTTAAACTCAGATCTTTTAGATGTCTTCTGGCATTCTCACTCCTTCGATAAAAACACAAACAAATCAAAAACAATGCACTGAACGTATTCAGAATTTCGAAAAATCTACTTATCGAACGTCTGCGAATGATATCCACGTCCGTCCGTACGTCTACGTGTCGACTAATTTTTTCTCTGTTTTGCGATCGTGTCCGTTTGATCTCCTCCGCACACACACACACACACACACACAGCTGTCGACTTCTGCTCAATCGACGAAACAATCTAGAAGTTTTCTTTTGCACACAGAACACGTCACTCTTTCACAATGAACGCGACTCGCCACCATGAGAAACTGTTGATATTTTCGATTCGTCAGAGTCGAGAAATCCGTACACGACGGACGACCAGTTCGGATAACGCCCCTTTGTCGAATTCGTTCTATTCGCTACACTGGTTCTTTAATACTGGAAGTATTTTAATCTATTCTCAATACGAATAGAATTTTGCTCTGTGATACAGTTCTGATTCTTCTTTCATTCAACAAAATACACAACTTTTTCTAATCAAAAACGTTCAAAAAAATCATTATAGATATTTTTTGATTTTTACTTGTGTGAATTCGATGCAATATCTCCATTTTGAGAGCACTCAAGTAGGGAAGAACCTACAAAACAAAAATATTGTACACCTTTAATTCATTTTACTGTTTATAATAACTAGAGAAAACTGATAGACTTTTGAAAATAAGAATACTTTTTAATACAATTTCTGTTTTGTCTTCTAACACTGAGAATCGTTTCCATTCTCGATAGTATTTTTAATTACCAGTTACTTTACACTCTCATAATATAAGATCAGTACAGGAAAATTGTCTTCACTCTAATCTTTTTGTATTAATGACATCATAATACAGAATGTCTATAAAAATGTATACACATTTTGATTGTTAATAACTACTATGGTTATTTCCATACATTCAATTTTTTTATTCTATAATCAAAAAAAAATGTATTAACGTATATTCAAATTGTCTTTAATTATCGTCAAAGTATTGTGGAAATTGTCGAGCAACTAAAATGCATATAAAACCTAAGATTTTTCTTGATATTGCTGCACGTTCTCCTTCAATAGTTTACGGTACACACACACACACACACATATATATATATATATATATATATATATATATATATATAAATGTGCAATACTGTTTAAATATTTAATATGATAATAATATTACGAAACAGATATACGGCTAAGAATGTAATAGAAAAGGAAAGAGAATATTGTTTGTTAGACGTTTCTATGGGAACTTGCACTGTCCTCTCAATTAATTATTTTATAGATTTTACTTCCTTATTTATTATTCATATTACACATATATCTCTCTTATTCTCATATAAATATTAATAAGTGTTTAAATTATGTTTTTATATATTCTTCTATAGATTTTATGAATTGTTCTTCCTTATTGACCATTTGTATTGTATGTATATCTATCTTGTTCTAGTCGAAATATTATAAGTGTATAAATTTCATTTTTTTAATATTTGTTTCATTTATTTTATGAATTTTTCTTCTTTATCCATCATTTATATTAATGAAATATCTGTCTTATTCTAATAGAAATATTATTGAAAGTATAAATTTAATTTTTAATATTTGTTTCATTTATTTTTCTTTTCTTTATCTTATTCATATTAAATGTAATGTTTTAGTGACATTTTTCGATTTCTAATACCATTTTATCACGAATTCCTGCTGTTCAAATATAAGTTTGATATTTTCCATTATTACAACCAATTATCAAATGAAAAAGAAAAAAGCTTATTTAGTTATCTGTAAGTTATCTTGTTGTGAGTTATCTTAAATGTTACTAATAAAATGTTTGTACATTTTTATTTTGCACGCTCTGTAAACGCTTCAACTATAAGTACTGTTTATACATACAAACTTGTTTAATTAACCGATTTCGGTTTTGTGTCTGTGAGCGATTGTGTTCCTCGACATTCAGCGCATCGTTTGAATCGATAAGTGTCAATAGAACGGTCATCCGCCGTCGTATTCACCGTTTATGTATCTATTGAACGCGTCGAGTGGTCCTGTTCTATGATTATGCCATCACGGTCGGGCGATAAAACAGAAAACGGTATTTACTTATCGCTAGTGGTAGAGACGCGGTCGGTCCGCATCATCCGCCGAAACAAGATCGGAACGGGCGCGTCCCTCGCGACGCTCCCGTCCACAAAAGGGGCGCGCACCATATGGCTTATACAGCAACGTACGGGATCCGCGGCCGAGATCGTTCGGCGGAATCGATCCGCTCCCGCGACGGCGTCCCGTCAGACCGGAGTTGTTTTCGTTCCCATGACAGGACTAATCCCGAACAATCGAACCGAACCCCTCCGCAAACAGGTGAAGAAGTAGCGTGCGTCGACGGTGGTTTTTGCACAGCGGCCGGGGTTCTTCTAATGGAATAATAGTACACGGCGAGCGCGACCCTCGTTTCATACAGCCGAGTTATTTTTCTTTTTGTCCGTCTGTTTGTGTTGTCATTATTGATCCGTCGGATGGATCTTCTTTTGAACGGCACGTCGGGTTTCAGACGCGCTGATCGTCGACAGTCCCTGTTTCGCTGTTAAACCTGTGTGTCTGTGTTTGTTTCGGTAAGTGGTGTACATTTTGAGCGATGGTTTTATATGTGAGTGTTTTGAAACAGATGTCACCTTTATTCAATCAATTTCTGCGACGAAATAGAAACGAAATCTTCACACATTTCGATAATTAAACTTTTTGAATAATTCTGATCAACGTTGCTTACTGACTACACCGACAAATGAATTCTTTTCTGATTCCTGGAACAACAGAAAATCTCCTTTCTTATCAAAAATCTCAAAAAATTATTCAGTAATTATTTTCGATTCGTACTCAATGCCATCATACTTAAATATCGGTTGTCAGTGCTATCCTGCACAGACGTTAGAACGCACTGACTCGTCCGCCGTTCTGAGGTCGCTATTTCTTTTCATCCATGTAGTTTAAGTGAATAAATTTGTTAACTATTTCAAGACTGGTGGTACATATATATGTACCACGTCAGTCGCCAAAGAAGTTTCAGTTCAAAAAACATTATTATACTATTTTCAAAAAAATCGACACACTTTAAAATTGAAACGTCAATTGACAACTGATTCAAAAGTGTTGTCACGTCACGAAACCTGTGCAGGAACAGAAAACGTGAGAATGTGTGAATATTAGTCGAGATAATAGGAATCGCATGCGTCATACAGTGACACCAGTGTGAATGTGTACCACTGATACCAATGAAAAAATAGCGCTTGCATATAGTCTTTTCACGTGACATCACGTGACG
This sequence comes from Acanthacorydalis orientalis, assembly GCA_034766995.1. Taxonomy (NCBI): domain Eukaryota; kingdom Metazoa; phylum Arthropoda; class Insecta; order Megaloptera; family Corydalidae; genus Acanthacorydalis; species Acanthacorydalis orientalis. The sequence continues at coordinate 53,264,598 of CM068316.1, read as the reverse complement.
TGTCAATAGTGTGCAGGGCCTATGACAATCACGGTTTTCAGTGTTTGGTTTTGACATGTTTCATTCGCTTGTACGATGGATGGATGTCTTTTAAATTTTCGTTCATCGCTGGGAGCCGTGAAGCTCAAGCTTCACTAGTTTCCATCTGGATCCGTCCCTGGTTTTCATACGTATCTTGCAACAACATTAACTGCGTATAAAATCGCTGAAGATTTATGCGATCCGCGCGTTTCTCGAAAAACAAAAAAAAAACGAAAAAAAATCGTTCACATTTCAAGCGCACGTCGAGCGCGACCGAATTCTGCGTGCGCGCCACCCCCGCGCACATGCCGGCCGTCGAACAAAGACACTGCGCGCTTTTATTATTCGCGTTTGTACAAGCGCACGCTGTTATTCGTTACATCTGGACCGTAACTCATGCGACAATGACATTATAGAAGAGTTATATCGGGTTCTGTGCGCGTTTAATAGCTTATTTTACGACTCCGACGAACCATCAGAACGACATGTCACAACAAAACAAATGTCAGAATCCGAAACTAAACTTTACCTTTAAAGTTGACGGAGCGGGCGGCCTGTGTGTGTGTGTGTCAACTCTCGGGGTCACACGGAGACCAGAACGGTGCGGACGGCGTCGCCGACGCGGCCTTCGGGCGTCGCAATGGCAATTTCCGTAAGGCGCGAGCGACACTGTATCGAATTCACTGCGGAGGAACGTACGGAAATATGATGTGTCGTTGTCTTTGATCTCTCCGTATGAAATTAATTAATGCGACGGATCGGCTCTCCGCGAGGTGCCCTCTCTCTCTCTGTCCACGACAGACATTATAAATTAACTGCAATTCTTGTTTTTATTATCGTCATGTTTTTTCGACGGTTCATTTCGGTTCGATCGAAAGACTATGAATTTGACAGGGAATGGACGAAAAGTCATGTTCAAAATTATAGAATCCGGCTAAGTTAAATCATATATTTTGTTTTGAAAAAGAAAACAAACAAATCTGATAATTTAAAACTAAAGTGTGGGCAACCCCTGTATAATACAGTGGTCAGGGTGTTAAAAATGCCTAGAAAAATTATAAACTATTCAAATCCATTCGTTCTTTTTGCGCCATCCTGTATATATATATATATATATATATATATATATATATATGTGTGTGTGTGTGTGTATGTGTGTGAGCGTATACACAGCGTTTGAATAAGATAAATACCGTACATACGCTGATACTTGGAGCGAATCCCCCTTCGCTCGGTCTGGTAACAACCACCGACCCCTCCCCTCCTCCCGCACACACGTACGTAGAATAATTCAAACTCAACTTTAACAATGATTCGTACATGTTAAATACCATTTAATCAGTTCAGAGTTGCGGCAGATGTTTCAACACGAATACGGAGCGATGCATTAGCACGGCCGTTGTTTGATTTGTACATAAATCAGAGAGCTTTATACCTTTATTCGGGAGCAGAGCGCTGGAAGTTAATATGCGCTGTACCTACGCACAGAACACGGCCCTCCACACTACTATCGATTGGTCTCGCGTCTTTCGTTCGTTTCGATTGTCGACGACGACGAACTGTTTTCACATCTCTCGACGATCTCGCTGTACCGATTTATTAACACTTTAATTGCCGGAAGCGGACTAGTAGACATTTTTCGGCCGCGGTTGTCTGTCGATCGGTCTTTTCGTAGCAGCGCTTGTTGAGAGAGAAGCATACTAATCGTCGTTATCTCTTATTGACAGTTTCCACTGCAATTTATCTGCAGGTAATATCCGCCAGGCATACAATTTTCCTAGACAGCAAGGTCAAGATTATGACAAATGACAGAACCACATAATGTTAGATAACACACGTTAAAGTCTAGTCATAAAGGGATCTACTCCCCAGGAACGACAGATCGACCACATGATTATAAAAATCGAATTTATAAATTATCTTCTCGCTGAGAAAGGGTCATTCAGTGCGAAGGTGGATATTTTGATGAATAAATTTATTTTATGTAAGAATACACAAGCGATTTTTCTCAATTCAAAAAACAGACAGAACTTTCTTGGTTACCTGATATTAAACATTCTGTTCACACTCATTTGTCTAGTTTGATGGAAGAACGTTTCTGTTCGTTCGAACTTGTAGCGTTCCGTTTCAGAAATGAATACACCCCATAAGCGAACGTTTCACGTTCGAGTTCGAATATGCAAGAGAAAAAAAAAACAACAATGCAATTAGCGACGCTCTGTCATCTGTACACATATTATGGAGCGATAAACAAACACACTTGCCGTTATTGATTTCGGTCGAAATGTGTACCCGATAAGCAAACAGATATTCTCAATGAAATTCACGGCATGTGCGGCACATACGCCTCTCCGCTGCCAACACAACGCACGATACACACGCATAATGAATAAAGCATGTGCAAACATTGAATTGTGCGACACTCGGCCGTAACGAGACCGTAAACAGATCCGAACGCACAGATGGCCGGATGAAAGAGAGCGACGAACGCGAACGGACGACAGACGTCGTTTATTTTTATTATTATGATTTTGACGAATCGAGTAAATCAATTGGGATCCTAAGCAAACAGAGCGCGGGCCGACGGACCGGGCCGGTCCGGAGGAGCGTCGCCCCCGCGCGCTCGAGCACCGCACCGCCGTACACTGTTTATTCAGATGGACGAGTGTTTGTTCGACGTCGAACCGACCATACGTCGACGGCCCGGTCAAGTGACCGTGTCACTGCATGTGCCGTTTGACAGGTGTCTGTCAATATTTTCTTTTGATTACCGTGCGATATTTCGGCCGCACGGCGGACACATTCCGGCCGAATGGAATTTTTATTGTTGTGCTTTCGTGCGCGCACAGTTAAGAAAATATTGTTTTTGTTACGTGCGGGGACGGGACGCGGACGGACGGACGGACTCGAGTGCGGTCCGGACGGTGACGATTTGCCCCGCACAATCGACGCATAATTAGATTTGAATCAACAGCGCGAGTGCGCCGTTGCGCAAGAAAATGAATGCAACGGAGCGAGCGCTTAAACTAACAAATAGTCTTCGAATCGAACGGTGGATTTTTTCTTATGAATAACAATTATCGGATGAGTGGATGAATCGTCCTGTCGCTTTTCGGACGAGTCACTTGTCCGTTGTGAAATCGCATTTAAATAAGATACGCAGGTGAAAACTGTGAGAGGTGTTTTTTTAGATTTGCGGAATGGAAGGGGAAGAGACTGATAGACATTTTTATATTCATGTTTCTAAATAGATTCTCCACGGATTTTCGCGCATTCATTGACATCTCTCAATCAATTTTTCTAAAAACTTCTTAATACCAAGGAGTTTCAAAAAATTCGTAGAAGTGAATAGAAAGATAATAGTTAGGTCTTCGAATCGAATTGAATCAAACGGTAGATTTTTTTTATGAATAATAATTATCGGTTGAGTGGATGGATGGTCCTGTCGCTTTCCAGACAAGTCACTTGTCCGTCGTGAAATCGTATTTAAATAAGATATACAGGTGAAAACTATGACAGGTGTTTTTTAGATTTGCGAAATGGAAGGGGAAGAGACTGAGAGACATTAATCTTATTTCTCAATAGATTCTCCTCGAATTTTCGCGCATCGTTCACATTTCTCAATCAATTTTTTCTAAAAACTTCTTAATACCAATGGGTTTTCAAAAAATTCGTAGAAGTGAATAGAAAGACAATAGTTGAGGCAGTAAAATTATTTATATTTTTCAACATAACCTCGCTTAACTCTTAGAACCCTATAAGCAGGAAAACCAGCCTGAAGAAGCAACGCATATACCCGACTGGCCGGTATACCGGCCTCTGTAGCTACCATCGTAACACTATGGCTCGGTATAGCGGCCCGCATATAAAAATGCATAAAAAGTGTATCATTCCTTCAGCCGGTTTTTGAATATCTGTCCGACGCCATGAACCTGATAAACAAAAAAATAAAACTTGAACAACGTCAAAATAATTAAGTAGTTAAGTCAGCAGTGCTTTCTGAAAAAGAAAATGTCGAACAGGACACGACGGACATCGATCCACTCCCGTCCGTTCCGTCGGACAAAAACAACGACGAAGCGGTGTGTACAAGACAGACGCGGATCTATCTCTCGTCGAAATTAAATATATACGAAAAACGTCGACGCGCCGCATCTCTCCGACGCATAAAATAATAAATATATCATCCTCTTATCTTCGTTGGTCCATTAGAGCTTGCATAAGAGCATCAAAATTATAAGCGGCTTACGTATTAATAATAAAAAAGGGAATAAGTAATGCCGTATCCGAGAACTCCGCTTGTCACTCTTTTCTCGCTCCGACTCTCGAAATGTAATTAAAACTGTTTAGGTGTGCGGCGGCGCGCTCGTTCCGTTTAGTATTTTTTTTTCAATCGGGATTTTTCAGGGTCGTAGCCCCAGCTTTCAGTCGACGGTCGAATAACGGTCCCAGTGCTTGTTGTTATTAAATTATTTAGAAACTTTAAATGGAAACCGAGAGATCATCGAGTACGAACTTACAGTGACGTAACTGTTGGTTCTTTGTGATTGTTTTGGAGATCATTGGAGATCATCTGATTGTTTCATGGACTGACAGTGAAATTTGTGTACAGCGACACAGATAGATATTCATACACCAATCGCTAGTACACTTTTTGATTCAGAAATTTAAAAAGCGGTCAAAAATAACACTGTCGTCGATTTTATTGATAATTTATGTACTCACTGTAATAATTTAATGAAAATTTGAATAGAAATAAATAACATGTGTTCAAGAATATATATATATATATATATTTAGAAAAAATCCACCTCTAATATTCCATTTTGTACGTTTGAATTTTTATTTTCTTTATCGGGTTCATTACCTTCTTGATCTTCATCACTACTTTCAGCAGAAGACGTTGAAATTACTGATATTCTTTTCTGTATCCTTGTATGTAACACCGCATCTTCATTATCTTCTTCAACCTCATTGCTGTTTTCATTAGAATACATTACAGGTGTTGTCGCTGTTTTTCGTTTTCTTGGATGTAAAGATATATCTTCATCACTATCAGTAAAACTCATCTAGGAGGATAAATGAAAACATTATTCACTCCACAAGTTTTTCTATTACACCATATAATACCTTGTCTAGATAGCAGATGTAATATTCACAAAATAAAGAGAAAACTGCTTAGAAATATTCTAAAATGTGTTAAAATTACAAAAATATATATATATATATATATATATATATATATGTATATATATATTTAGCCTAAATTTTACAATAAATAGCAAAAGAGAGTTTCTTTTTTACATAACGAGTATACTCGACATTAAACAAAAAAATGCCATCTTTCCATGACGAGCATACTCGACATAAACGCCTAAGGGGTTGATATTGAAGTATTTTCATCACTGCGAGTACTTCACTTGTCTCCATTGTTAACAAAACGCAAAACTTCTTCACTTTGACTGTCAAATGCAAACCGCTTGACTCTTTGAAACTTCAAAATCAAATCAATGAATGACTACACTGCACAAACCTACCGGGGCAGTTCATGACAGTCTGCTCCGATTATCGGCCAGGCCGGAAACTTTTCAAACCGCCCTCGTACCAACGATTTTTCGCTCTCCGTCGCTTTTATCTGCGTTGAACCGAGCGACTCTCGAGCAGCCGAGCGTCTAAACGGCCGCCGCGTCCTCAACGGCGTCCGCTCTTAACAGTCGACCATCGCGATCACGATCGTCGTCGTCATTATTATAATTATTATGCGAACAAACGGCGCGGTCGGCTAGCGCACGCACCAGTCCTGACGGGTACGCGAGCGCGATACGAACTCCGCGGTCTCGGGCACCGTATCGTATCGCGCGGGTCATCTCTGTCCGCGCACTGTGAAAATATCAAGATCTCGCCATTATCACTTAATTAAATTCGTGACTTTCTTGCAGCATTAATTAGATCGGCCGACGGGGCTCGAAAGGCAAGTCGTCCCCGCCACTCTGTCGCGCGCGCTGATAACGGAACAGATTGCTTTATAAATAGATTTAAATTACTTAGAAAATGAAATCAGTGCCTCTTTGGATTTTAAATCTTATTGTGTTCGGCTTTTCAGAAATGTTAAATTGTTCGGTCGAACAAGAGGAAAAAATGAACGCCTCGTTTGTTATTTGTGCTTTTTCAATTCGCTCGCAGTCGGGTTTATTTCTGAATATATATATATATATATATATATATATATATATTCATTTCTCGGTCTTTATTTTTTTTCACTTTTTTTTCCCTCTTTCGGTTCTATAGAACGCCTGTACCATTGTTCGGTGCAACAAAACGGTCGCGTTTAATGAGTAAAATGTGTGTTGAATGGCTGGATTTTGAATAAACAGCAGATGAGATATTTTAATGTGATGTAATTATTTTGTCATTCTTGAAGAATAGCAGTTAATATATATATATATATATATATATATATATATATATATATATATATACACATTATAATATATAATATGCAGTTAAGAAAAAAACGTTTATGAAATTTTAGTAAACAGCCAGTCACTAACAAATGCCTCAAGTAGTGAAACAGGTGGTAGAGGCATACATAAGTGACAACGGGATTCAACCAGATTACATCTTTCGTGAATCAACGAGATTACATTCTACATAATTATAAAAAAGACATATCTTGGCGTACAGTCCTCTGTGGAAACTCAAGAATTTTTTCTGTAAAATTCAGATACTTTCACTTAAGATTTAGGCGAACATTTGGTTATACAATTGTTTATCAGGTCTCGTGAATTTTTTCTGCGAATTGAAGACACTTTGTTCTAATATACAAGCCTATATATGGACGTACAATTGTTTGTGAGGCCTAGAGATTTTTTTCTGCAAAGTTTAGACGCTTTATTCTAACATACAAGCCTCTGGACAAGCATCTGGACATAAAATTGTTTGTAGGGATTCATGAATTTTTTCTGTAATGTTTAGACACTTTATTGTAATATACAAGTCAATATCTGGACATAGGATTGTTTGTGAGGCCTCGTGAATTTTTTGTGTAAATTTAAGGCATTTTATTCTAATATAGAAGCCTATACCTGGACATGCAATTGTTTGTGAGGCCTTGAGAATTTTTTTTGTAAAGTTTAGACACTTTATTCCAATATGCAAGTCTATATCTGAACATAAATTGTTTACGAGGCCTCGTGATTTTTTTCTGCAAATTTAAGTCACTTGATTCTAATATACAAGCCTATACTTGGACATGAAATTGTTTGTGAGGCCTCGAGAATTTTTTCTGTAAACTTTAGACACTCCAACATAAAAGTACTGATAGTTAATCATATTCTTCCATCTCTGAATTCGTTTATTCGATCGTTGACCGTACATTTTTTCACAACATCTCCAAACCACAGTCTACAACATTAAATACAATGTGAAAGATGCGACTCTCATCCCGGTTCATTCCCATTCAATTCATTTATGCTAATCATCTTAAATGTTCGATCCACATTCGGAGACTCGTCTCGGACAAACAGCGCAGTGACGTCAAACAAACAGCAGTCGTAAATATCCCGGTCAGCGTTCACTTCGTCCGTGAAATCAGTCCTCGCACGCGCCATTAACCGCCTCCGTGGCCGCCGACGCCGCCGACAAACCACCACGACGAATCCAAACGCCACATTATTCATAATTTCACGGTCTGTGTTTTGCGTCGTTTTAGTGGCCGTCTCGAATGTAAGACGTCTACCACCCTGGCCGACGTCTGCTTAGACTTGTGCGACGATCGTTCCGTTTGGGAATTTTTCGACGGTCCATGTGGATGTCACGAGCGACCAGAGGAGGGAGAGAGAGTGATCCGAAAACAACCTACTAATAGTATCGCCTGGTGGCACGTACAAACCCAGAACCACTAAATGTATTGGGAGTATAAGTCTATAGCTCTAGCACAGGCCTGAACGGGATTATTTCTTGTCGTTCACACGTGGCATCAAACGGCGACATAAGGGCTGATGGCTAGACCATGAGACACGTAAAGCTATTGCACATGCGCGGTCTAACCGTTAATGTTACAAAACGGACCTCACTTTAAAAACGCACCTCGTACAAGGCACGCCGTTATCGGAATGTCTAATTAACTGTTTATTTTCTTTTAAATCTCTCTTCACGATTCCCGCATGAAGTTTAAAGAATAGCCGTCGTAATTTCCTAAAAAGTACAATTGAAGTTAATCAAACCGATTGAAATCAATCACGTCCGACCGATCCATCATCTTAATTGATCTCGCAATCAGATTAACGGACCGTACCGTAAATATCATCCGCGTCATTCAATTAATTACGAAACATATAAATACGATTAAAACAACAGCGTGTGAAGGAGTGCACAATAACAACGACGACGCTGTGTCGAGTGCGCCCTCCGCCGTCCGCCACTGTGACGGAATGCCACGATTTGCGCACTGCCGAGAGATCCATCAAGCGAACACGGCAGCGCACGACACACACTTTAATTAAGAAAGTGCACGAATAATTAACATTCTTCAGAAGTCTCCTCGCAGTCTTCCGAAAACTGTTACAATTCAGCCGTCGGTCGCCGCGCGAATTTAACGCGGTATAGATGCATACTTACATGATGTTTTAATTGACTAAGTTCATGTGTAATCATCGTTGTTTTCGAGTAATTACTTTACACACACACACACACATTGGCACGCGTTTGTTCGTGACCAGTGTTGGACGAAACTGAGACACGTGGAGCTCCTCGTTAATATTCTGTTAAATGAAACGCGAACACGTTTTAATTTGTTTTGATTATTCTGATATAGATGAGTTCTAAGAAGATTACAAAAAAAAAAATGTGTGTGTGTGTGTGTGAGGCCACGCGCGGTCGAAGTGAAGCTTCCGAGCTGTAAATATAGAATAATTCGTTTTTTAAATACTTATTTCCTGGTAAACTCTACTTTACCAGGAAACAATACTCTATTTATAAATTTAGTATAAATATCAATGTTATGCTGTGGGTTCTGCATCGTCATCAGACCAATCACAGATCCACATTCAATCAGAACATTTGCTATTTGTCGGAAAATTCCATTATTGCTCGTGCACGTGTCGTAAACGTCGAGTTTGCATGAATGGAATTCGTGGAGAACTAAGTTGTTCTGAGACCGAATCGTCACTGTTTAGTGGTCGGCAAGTGGCATCATTCACCACAACTTCTTAAAGTCTGGTGAAACAATAACGGCAGAAAAGTGTTGTCGGGAGATTGAAAAAATGCACGAGGAGTTGCATCGTTCTTGGCCAGCATAAGTTAATCGAAGAGGATCGATTCTTCTTCGTAACAACACCCGACACACGTCTCACAAATGACTTTAAACAAATTAAATGAACCGGGTTGTGGAACCTTACCTTGCCCACTCTATTCTCCGGACCTGTCTCTGAAAGATTTCATTTTCTTAAACATTTGAGTAATTTCTTAAGAGAGAAGGTTTTCAGAGATCAAGCTTCAGCTCGAAGTGCTTTCGATGAATTCGTTAATTCCAGGACTTCACAATTCTATTTTGTGGGAATAAACATACTTGTTTCCCGTTGGAAGAAATGGTCGCCATCTTATATAGTAGTAGCTTGTTTTGTGTTGCCAGTTGGCTTTTCTTTGAAATCATGCCATATATCGTTGATAGGGCTGCGTTTGCCTTCTTTTTCAGTTGCCTAAGATGTTCCTTGTGTGTTCACTTCATGTCTGGGTGTACGCCTAGGTATTTGACCGTGTCTCTCCATTCCACCTCGGCGTCGTTAATCTTAAGTGTTTTCGGTTTGTCCTTTCTCTTTCTTGAGAATAAGATTGCCTCGGTCTTCGCTTCATTCAGCTTCAGTTTCCATTTTGTGAGGCATTCTCTTTGTCTATTTAGTGAGTCTTGGAAGTTTTTCCACCGTTGTGTTGACGTTGTGTCCTGATGTGTAAGTCGCCGTGCCGTCTGCGTACGGTGCCAGGTTTGTCTTCGCGTTTGTCGTCTATACAGTAACTGAATAGTACTGTGTAGACCTGCACGTGCGGGACTCACATTTCATCCGAGTGCACCGGTGCACTGCGAGCCGACCCCCGGTCGTCCACTTACACGGCCTTCGCTCCGACGGACGCAGATGCGCGTCCGTCGAACGCATTAATTGGTCATTTGTGCGAGGACGTTCGCACGCGGCGCCGTCGACTCGAACTGCACGCGCGCACCCACCCACTCACACGCGCACACACACACACAGATTAATTCTGATCGTTGTTGAAATTTATCGGTACGCGCGCATTTGCGGTAATGAACAATGTATCGCCGTAATGTGAAATTAACGTTAATATGCGAACGACGCCGGCAGATACGGGAAATTGAAAACGATTGATCACCCGCGCACCATTATGAATATTAATCCGCGTTTTGTCTTGTGCGGCGGATTTATTGCTCGGCCGCAGAAACATTCAGCAAAAACGGAATTGTCGACGTGCGCGCGTTGCGTTTCACACTCTGCGTGTGTGTATCGGCACGATGAAATATGTTCATGGCACGTTAACAGACACATGTAATTATGAATAATGGAACAAACACACACACACATGCACACACACGCATAGAGAGAGAGGGCTTTTCAGAGAGAACGAGAGGCGTTGGACATTTGATATTTTTGAGAATTTTCAAAATCTAAAACTGCGGAGAAGAAAATATGAAATGTTTACACTTGCGTTCGACGATATTCAGTATTTATTCAAAGATAAAAATTATTCAAGAGAAGCCGTCCAGGGAAAAAAATTAGAAATGAAATCCTTCCTATTAAAATTCCATACATGCGATCCGATCGATCCGAGGCCCGCACATCTGTACATCTGTGTGTGCGTGCACGCACGCACACACACGCGGGTTCGTTCCGTTCGTTGCTGCTAATACTCGTTACGTTCCATTACTTTTCACAATCGAAAAGATTTGAATGCGTATCCACATTATCTTAATTGTCAGATGACCCTTGCGAAACGGAAACTTCTGGTTAAATTATTCAAAGCGATCTCGAATTCCAATTTGTAAATTGAGCCGCGCTGTTTGACTGCCGTCTGCTCGCAGAAATCTGAAGCCCTCGTCTCGCTGCAACGATGTCTGCAGTACACACACACACACACACACGTCTGTACATATATTTGTAAAGAGCAATCGAAACGATTTTCAAAGTACAAGCCGTACACAATCTCTTAACGTCGTTGCAACTTTATTGTTCGTCCGAGTCGGCCTGTAGTATTGTTGACTCTTCTGCACCCTCGTCCTCTTCAGTGCACGTATAAAACTATTGAAAACACACACACACACGCACACACACACATATATATATATATATATAAACATAGGAATAAAAATGTACAAACGTTGAAAAAATTGAGATATCTTTTTATAAAGAGTTTTCGAATAAAAACCAACTGTTTTTGTTTCCTCCGTAGAAAAAAATTGATAAATCGATGAAACAAAAAAAGACTAGCCATAATTGTTAATAACAGGAAGGACGATTTTATTACATAATCGTTTTAGTAATTCGAATTTTACATCAGCCCACACTCCATCACACTATCTGATTAAAGCATGCAATTTTCACAGTTCGAAGCTATTCGACCCGTCGATCCATTCACTCTGTCGGGAAAACTGGGCACGTCTTGGCCCGGCTGCCAGAAGTTTATTTCGGAGAAATTTCTTAAAATTCAATATTAATCAGTTCCGGATATAGTCTTCGTGTGGCGTTCATAATGATTTGAGAAAAAAAACACCCACGAGACATGTCGGCATCACAGGATAAAATTCGTATACTGAGTGTACCTCGTAATGTTCATTTTATGAGACTTTTTATGTAGAAGTTCTCTTTTCATTTCTTCAATGATCGTCGCTTAACAAATCCCATCTGGTGACAATAAGTAATGCAGATCTGTAGTGAATGTCATGGGGAAAACCAATCAAGAATTCAAATTTATTAATATTATTAATTCAATTGAAATGTATAGCGCAAACTAAGAGATATCTCGTACTTGGCAGTGAATGGGTCAATGAACAATTGTTTCATTAATTCCGGATGAAAAGAAATCATTTTTTCTATGTAGAAAACTATAGTCTAGATTTATTACAATTCATTGATTTAAACCGAGATACATTCAGAGCTTAATTGAAAGTTCGATTCGGTGTGAAAAATTTTGAAACAAGGCGCCGTAACAGATGATCGGCAAGTGGCATCATTCGCTGCAACTTCTTAAATCATGGTGTAACAATAACAGCAGAAAAATATTGTGAATAAATTAAAAAAAAAGCATGAGGAGTGGCATCGTTCATGGCCAGCATTAGTCGATCGAAGAGGACCGATTCTTCTTCATGATAACACCCGACACACGTCTCACAAATGACTTTAAAAAAATTAAATGAACCGGGTTATGAAGCTTTACCTCGCCCATCCTATTTTCCGGACCTGTCTCCGACAGATTATCATTTTCTTAAACATTCGAGTGATTTCCTAAGAGAGAAGGTTTTCAAAGATCGAGCTTCAGCTCGAAGCGCTTTCAATGAATTTATTAATTCCAGGACTACACAATTCTATAAATGGTCGCCATATTATATAGTAGTAGCTTGTTTTGTGTTGCCAGTTGGCTTTTCTTTGAAGTCATGCCATATATCGTTGATAGGGCTGCGTTTGCCTTCTTTTTCAGTTGCATAAGATGTTCCTTGTGTGTTCACTTCTTGTCTGGGTGTACGCCTAGGTATTTGACCGTGTCTTTCCATTCCACGTCAGTGTCGTTGATCTTGAATGTTCTCGGTTTGTTCTTTCCTTTTCTTGAGAATGAGATTGCCTCGGTCTTCGCTTCATTTACTTTTAGTTTTCATTCTATAAGGCATTGTCTTTGTCTATTCAGTGAGTCTTGGAAGTTTTTCCACTATTGTGTCGACGTTGTGTCCTGATGTGTTAGTCGCCGTGCCGTCTGTGTAGGGTACCAGGCCTGCCTTTAGCGTTTGTCGGTATGTCGTCAATACAGCAACCGAATAGTACTGTGTAGACCTGCACGTGCGGGACTCACATTTCATCGAACGAGATTCGCACTGGGATGCCGTTCCGCGCGCCCGTACCGGGATGTGTTGTAAATCTGTTGCGAATCAGATGCATCGCCGAGCCAGTCGGTAAATTAGCAACGCTGCTTACACGTAAATTACCGGTTTTTTTTTCTTTTCTTTCCGTCCCTCTCCGACCCGTCGTACGTCCCGCGTCGACGTTCCTTTTTTTGCACAACGAGTCTGCATCGTGTGCAGTAGTATGCACATTTCAGTGTCGTTGATCGTGGAACTTTTAATGAACCTAACTTTCAAGCCGACACGCGGAGTTTTTTTTCCTCCAGTGTTTTGCGTCCACACACACACACACACACACAGCCACACACGTCCGGTTATAATTTATAAATTACGTCTGTGCGCCGTTTTTCGTATGACAAATGGTCGCCTCTCCGAGTGGCGGAAAATGTCTCTGCCTCGATATGTATATATATAGATATTCTTTTTCTTCGCGTCGAGCATTTCGCGCCCGTGACATCAAAGAGGCTGCAATAAATTTCGTTGATTTTAATGACGACACCGATATGAATAATTGCGATTTTTTATTGCGGCGCGCACGTACCCAAATCCATACATATTGTGTGTGTGTATATATATATATATATATATATATATATATATATATTTATATATATATATATATATATATATATATATATATATATATTTATATATATATACATACATATATGCGTGCACATGTGTAAATATGGAGTACCGAACCGGATGATTTACTGTACTAAAATTTTATATTTGCGACCGCAATAATTTATGTGGAAATAAATAACACACGCGCGGGATAATATTAGATGAACGGGGAGTGGATATTAAATGAAAATAATTGTAGGTGTAATTGAAATATATTTCCAAGTTTTGACAGTCGTCGTATTTGTGTTGCGGTCGAATCTCTGGTCCGTACATGCGAATAATTCTGTGCGGAATTGTGTGCTTGTGCATGTGTGTATACATATACGTACATATACATATATATATATATATATATATATATATATATATATATATATATATGTATATATATTCACAGGTGTATAAATCATGAAACATTACTGTGGATATAAATTATTGTTCGTCTCGTTCGAAAAAACCTTATTGATTTATTTGACACGGAAAGCCTTTTTTTCCCGTATAAACGATTGTTTATGTACGGAAGTGTTTCTGATGAGTGAATATATATATATATATATATATTATAAATGTGCTGTTCATAAAAAATAATTATTGGAAAAGTCGTGGAACATTTCTATATTCTCTATAGGACAGGTGTGTAGATTACACACCACATTTATAATATATATATATATATATATATATATATATATATATATATATATATATATATTAAAATGGGGTGTTTATAAAAAGTAATTATTGGAAAAGTCGTGGAACATTTCTATATTTTCTATAGGACAGGTGTGTAAGAACAACATTGTTTCACATACTTTTTTGAAACCAGATCTTCTTTAACACATTGCCGACCGCTAATGTTTTGCTAAAATTTTTCAATCAGACCGGCGATTTTAAACATATACAATTATTCTGGAAGGTGTTAGATAAAACTGCGATAATTTTTAGAAATTTATATATATATATATATATATATATATATATATTAATATTTATATATATATATATATATATTTATATATATATTTGAATGGACTTTTCTTATTTAGACATAAGTAACTCAAGAAATTTTTGAAATCATGATTTCAACGTGCGTTCTTTAACAGTATCCAGATTGAAAGGATTGTTCCGTTTATGAACAGTTTCTGATCCTCTACCATCTGCTTCGAATTGCTAGAAATTGTCAACTAACGCGTTTCCTTTATAAATCTTTAACTGTATGTCAAATAATATTCTTTTTTATTCATGGAAGGTTATGTTGAAAGACACATGAATGACAATGGCACCAACCATGATTGTTCTGTATACAGGGTTTTCCAATAATGCTATAAAACAGAGTTATAATCGATTTAATTTAGTCATATTATCAGCGGCCCGTTACTGCCTCATGGGACTATAAATCTATACGAATTTGGAGATCATGAACTGCAATTATTTTTCTATCAACCTAATATTTACATGAACGCAAGAATTATTCGGTTTTTTTTCATGCATGTCGTGAGTTTATGGACACTTTTATTTGTCTGACCGTATAATAGCTCTGTCCACTTGTAGTCTTCTGAAATCAGTTTGTTTTCAATCGTTTTAATGCTTGCGATTAATTTAAAAACGATTGTCCATGCAGCGACAACATAAAACTGTAAATGGTTTAGTATTAGCAGACTGTTTTCTTCCAAAACGTGAAATTAGTTTAATGGCTATCCCTCTTCTATTCTATCTCTCTCTCTCTCTCTATATATATGTATATGGATAAGGATGCGATTTTTTAATATACCTATATATATATATATATATATATATATATATATATATATATATATATATAACAGATCATCGTCTAATTTAGAATGTTTGTAATACATTTAAATCTTCAAAATGTCACCCATTATTTTTTATAACTCTGTTTCATCTGTTGAGTAACTGAAGAATCGCTTGTCGAAAAAAAGGTCGCCTCGAGTCGACGGTGTTGTGAGTACGTTTTCTAATGAGATTACATGAAAACAACCGAGCTGTTTTCATAAATTCTAAAATGTTCAGTACAAGTTATTGTCTCATTGTCTGGAGGCGTCAGTGTCGGAATTGGGAGACATGAATGGATGCTACAACTGATGTTCAACAGTGTCAGTCGCGCAGGTATCTCGACGCGAGCCGTCGAAGCGTGATGCCGCGGAGGCGACGGCACGAGAATTGCACGGACACAGCGAACCGAAACAGAACGCCGCGCGGTGTACATAGGTGCTGATTAATGGGGATGACATCTGTTACTCTCCTGACGAATAGTTGAACAGCGCCCGCCCGTTGTCTGACACCCGATTAATCACAGTGACGGCGGCAAGTGGCATTGTTTCTCGAATGACGTGTAATGGATGGAGGCTGACAATGGACCGTGCTCATAAACACGGCAATAGTGCGGACGCGCAGACCGAGTGCGACGGCCGTCGGTCGGAGGCGGCGGCGGCGTCGGCGTCGCAGCCGCCTTCGACGGCTGCGATCGCCGGGAGCAGCGATCCACAGTGTCATAACTGTTTCAACATCAACTCGATTTCAATTTATATGAATGAGGTGACTAATGAGAATTCATCATGCGTTTGTGTCTGTCAAAACGGGTGCTTCCGTGATGAATGCGATTGCTCGTGTTTATTATTATTATTTTTTTATCAAAAGCGCTGCCCCGGCGGCTGCGAAATGTCGAATTGGCTTTTTAATGATACCATTTTTTCACTGCGCGAGAGTGAGAGGGAATGCAAACGTTCGCATTGTCGCGCTGAGTTATGATTTTTATAAATGGTTATTGTCCGCAAATTAATTGCCTAATTTCGATCCGCAAAACAAACACATTAACTTTTTGTCGAGGCGGTGCGTTTTTCGAACACCGGTCCGTTCGAATGGCGCCGTTGCACCGAAACTATTGTACTTTCATACGAGAACTCGAATCACTTCGACATTTTTTTTCTCTGATTGAAATTTATGCTGGAACTTGTCTTGGGATGTAAAAGAACGCTCAGCGTGCCTACAAGTTCCGGGAGTCATAGAGAGAAAGTAGTGATGAGGATCATGAAGGTAATGAACCTGATAAAGAAAATAAAAATTCAATTGTAAAAAATTGAATATTAGAGGTGGAGTCCGAGCACCATTTAAATTTACTACTCATCCTGACTATTTTTCACTATTCCTTATTCGTCAAAAACCAAATGTGTGTTCTATAAGGATTTTTTTTTAGATTATGACCTGGTAGTACTACTCCCACACGAAACATTGTATATATATATATATATATACATTCAACAAAATCGTTATCAAAAACGAATCCGCGCGCAAAAAAGAAGTGCAAGGAAATTCGCATTAAACGAAATTTCGTTTCGGTGTCGTTAAACGACGCCGTTGAATTAATTGATATCGTTTAAGAGAGCGACTAAGAGGACCGTTACGTTGAAACATGCGATTTACCGTCGCGTCTCGCCTCGGAATGAAAAGTGAAATGTTTTGAATGATAAGTGGTCGAGGCGCTCAGCCTTAATGGCGGGGGCGGGCGGACGCCGCGGCGAGAAATAAATGTACGGTGCAGCGGTGCATTCTGCAGAATTTGCAACACGAACGTAATAGATAGTGCGGTGTCGGCAACAATGACGTACGAGATGAGTCTGTGCAAAATGAAACGGCGTTGTTGTAGCTCGGATACGAGTCCGAACGGTGGATGGGGAGGCGCGAGACGGAGAGGCGGATTATAAATGTGTAAATGTGTGCGGTTAGGTTGAGAAATTGTTTGGTACACTCTATTAAATGCAAGGAGGAGTGTGTGGAGTCTTTATTGATTTTTCGATCGTTCGCATTTATGATTGTACTCTGCACGTCGGTTTCTTTTTTGAATTGTTGGAGAGCATATCCTAGCTTCATGAGTGAGACATAGTTGCAGTTTTTAGTAAGAGAATTTGACCATCGATCCATCGATATTATTCATTAGCAATTTTTAATTCTCTTAAAGTGAAATATTGATTTGTGTGTTGTTTCTTATATATATATATATATAGTTAGCGTGCGTGGGAAAGGGGTGCGTTGATACTAGCACAAAATAGATAACAATTTATTTAGAAACTATTGCAAATAACAACGGTGATGGATAATGCATCTGTACAAGCCTGAGGTTCATCACAATCCGCGTTCGCACACACTACATCCTTTGCTTGGTTCTAATTTATCTTCAACTATCAATGTTTATTATAAACAACAACAGTGCGTTTCCACAGCTACACACGGATAAGGAATCTAGACGATCTGCTTCAGGTGTTATAAATAAAAATGAATTTTATTGATCATAAAATTATACAGGGTCGGGTTTGGCCTTATGATACATGATATTGGTGCGGTGCCCTTACCAATTTTGGTATTTATCCGCATATGGGGTGTGGATTGTGTGTCGTGTTTTGGTGATTTTTTATTAGTGTCTCTGCTTGCGTTCCGGGAAAAATTTTCAAAAAACCGCGACTTCAGGTGTTATCTGACAATATATATATATATATATTTATATGTATGTATATATGTAGATATATATATATATATATATATATATTTAATCACAGTTCTTTTTCAAAAAATACAAAAAAAAACCCGTCCATTAGTGCAAAGTGCACGCGTTTTTTTTTTTACTTTCATGCAAAACAATCGCAATACGTTACACGATCCGGGCACAATTGAACGTCGTCTGTGAAGAACAACGACAACGTGCCGTCTATTTTTTCTTATCTTCCACCGAACGCAATTAGCACGAACAAAGAGAGAGCGGATAAGAAGTGCCGTCGACGACGACGACGACACGGATCGTCGCGACCGTGTCCTCCGTGCGACTTGTCCGAGACAGACGGAACCGAATGAAACGGCGAGAGACGAACGAACGTCTCCCGAAGAGACAGAGTTCACCACGTGCCTCATTTGTGCCGGATCACGTGCACCGGCAATAACGTCCGCAGCGATCAGGCACGGTACGTGATCGCCGCCGTGAGCGTTAAGTGTGTTTCCACTTAAAATGTTTTGCATTTCATTAGCGATCCGCTCCGCGTTTTCGTCCTGTTCGTCGCTCTCTCGCTCGCTCCATCCATCATATCATATCATATGTGTATATATATATATATATATATATATATATATATAATGTGTGTACACTCGCACACACACAGTGTGTGTGTGTTAAGAGACACGCAAGATCGAGCGGATTAAAACGACGGATCGTGCGCTACAATGTATCTGTTGATGTTTATGTAAGGCGCTGAATTAATTCACTTCTCGGAATGAATCGTCTGAGCCTTTAAGCCTCCATCTATACGTGTACGTAGATAAATATAATGCACGTCTAGCCGTCGGATATGTCTTTTAATTAGACAATAATGGAATTTAGATTGAAACTAAACAAAACGAGTTTCGTTACGTTTTAAACGATGTAATTTATTTACAAGACGAACGCAGAGCGTCTCTGGCACGCCGTGAAGGCGAGACGTTCCGCGAACAAGAAGAAACACCGTCAGGATCGTGCAGCTTCGGGATCGAGCCTGACTGCATGCTGCCTGAATTGTGGGCGTCGAACGTTTTGCGCTCTGTCGACCACATCGGGCCAGCGGGAGTTTGTCGTGGGCCGTACATAAAATATAAACGTTTATTGATATATATATATATATATATATATATATAAATATATAAATATATATATATATATATATATATATATATATATATATGAATGCGTGTTTTCCCCAAAAATGATAAATATTCACGGCCCCCTGATATACAGATCCGTCCCTGGACTAAGCGACAGAGATTCTATGGCGCACGTACATGTACATAATAGCAAAAAAGTACCATTACATCCGTGGGCCGTATTAACAGGCAATGATGGGAGACGGTTATACACGCACTGTCTAAATTGCAATACAGTAATCCATAAGTTTATGACATTTAAAGAAAATTGAATTCGTTTTCTTCTCTTGAAAAAATCGACAGTTCTAAGCTCGGAATTGTTCGAAAATCCTGCTCTGAATCGATTCCACGGCCAATCCGCCCCTGACGAGAACGTGCACACAAATTCCAGGCCGTTCGTATCAATCATACTCGATGTGACATCGACGTCCGCGTAGAGAACGCGTCGCAGCAGGTAGACCGTGAACGCATATCCGCGTCGACCGTACGTTTAATTGTAAGATATCAATTACGGACGAGAGTACGGTGCGCCGCCGTCGACGCCGAATTGAAAAATTAACCACTTAGTCGAAAAAAGTGCGGCGGTGATTTTTCACCCGCCATAATTAGACGCAGTTGTGGGGAAGGGTTACTTATAAATGGACCATTAAAAACACAAGGAGCTGTCATTTTTCACGCGTCAAGATGATGAACGGCGGCCGGGAGACGGCGCCGGCGGCGCCGCGCGCCGCGAGTAACAAATTCGACCGAACGTCTTTCGTGCCGAGCACCGAGGACGCACGGTCGGACGATCATCAATGCTATCGGTTTTCATGTAAACGGTCCCGACGAATGCCGCTGTCTTGCCAAAAAAATAAATCCATCTGCGACGCAGCCCACACCGCTCACAGATCTGGCGCGCACACCACCCACACACCTATCCGCATGTGTGTACACAGTTCTCAATGTATTTTTATCCGCGTTTCGGAAAAAAGACCACGGATTCACTAGCATTATGTGTTTCTAGTAATCCTGGCATTGTCGGTCACCGGTGACCTCCATCTCATTCAATGTGTCAAAAGTGCCATTGATAACATGTTAAATACACAAGAGTATGGGTGGGCCGCTGTGTAATTCCTTCGTCACTATTTTCAAATAGTTTAAACTTTCAATGTTATTTCGTGCAAATTCTCCCGCGCAACGTTCCAGTAGACTCTCCGAATGCAGATCTTCGTAAATAAGTTTTATCGCTTCAAGAACGATCCGTGGAAGTGCTCAGTAGTGATATTTATACGTGGATTGTGCCGGACGCCGCGCGGCGCGTCGCCCGGGCTCCAGGCACCCTTTCGGCTCCATCTCTGGCTATTTAACGGACTTCGCAATAAAAATTTGTTTTGAAAATATTTCCGAGCGCCAGCACCGCCCGAATATCCGTTTCGCGAAAAATCGATCGTTCCGCCGCTCGAAAGGCACACACGCCCTCGATCAATTTATGTACAGCGCGGCGCACCGAGTGTCAACACTTGCGGCGACAGTAATTTCGCCACTGTATAAACAACCCTTCGGTGACCGATAAGCCGCGCGCGCGCGCGCGCGCTCGCTTGTTTGCACACCGCCGGATGATTTGTGGCCGTCATGAAATCTCGTCGTAATTATGTAGATGCGTTGTCAAAAGCTAACAAATTTCGCAGGTAAGGGATGAAGATGGAAGTCATTAAAACGCGCGGCGCGCTCATCTTTCGTTGACACTGCAGTTATCTGCGTTCGAACACGAATCGTTAACGTCCCTAATGTATAACGCGCGCGCGTGTGCGTGTGTGTGTGCGTTTGTGTGCGTGTGGATGACGGCGACGATGATGATGATGATGACGCATGGACCGTCGTTGAAAAACGTAATGCTTTCGCATTAATTTTCATTTTTTTGCGCGACGTCGCGCTTTGTACGATTTTTTTTTATTGCGTTTAATTTTATCAAAAACGACGGTCGTTTCAATGTTTTATTTTTGTTTTTTATCTGCACATAAAATTATATCACGAGATTAGTGTACTTTATAAATACTGTGATGTATAATAAACATTACACACGCACACACACAGCGGCAATAATAAAAACTGCAACACGTTGACAAATGTTATTTTTCTGGATTAGAGTTGTAAACTCTTTTCGAAACACTGCCCCTTTTTTGCATATTTTTATAATTCCGCGAGTCGTAAAATGTTTTATATAGAATATATCATTTTAAGTGACCTATTTCTCGGATGGAGAGACGCAAATATGCAAATAAAAATACTTTTAACTAAATATCCGTACATTTTATATACATGAATTATATATATATATATATATATATATATATATATATATATATATATATATATATATATAGATAGATAGATAGATAGATAGATAGATAGATTTCAACAACTCTAATATGATTAATAGGAGAATAAATCGACTTCAGACAGAGAGAGAGAGAGAGAGTGTATTAAAATCTTAAAATAATACAAACAGGACTAACCTAAAGTTATTGTCTATTCAAAAATATTGGGTCGGAATAAAAGTTCATAGTGTTTTTAAGGTGAAATTTAAAGGCATTGTTCATTTGTCTGTATATACATTTATTCTAATACGTGTGTACCATTTGGATCCACCACCTTTTAAATAGTTTCATAATTCCGTCCTCACAGAATGAGTTCGATAAATTTCCAACAACCGACCTGGCAGCGGCGACATGCCGCTGCGTTTCCGAGCGAGACAGGTGTAGAGAGTGTATTTTTCTGGCGCACCATGTACATCTCAACTCGAGAAATGATCAGATTGTTGTCAGCTACATGCCAGAGATCTGAGAGCTCTCTGGTGCCCTGCGTTCCTAGTCCGGAGGGATAGTGCTGAGATCATCCAATTTTCTTGTTAACGAGTTAATAAGCTGAACTGTTTTCTGATTAATTCCAGTGATTTTATTTTGATTTTCTTTAAAACAAGTAACCGTGTCAGACTGCTTTTGATTTATAGTAGTTTTACGTTCAAACATATTTTTCGATTTGTTTCATTTATTTTTTTAATCACATATATACAAATATATCTCCCTCTCTCTCTGTATATATATATATATATATATATATAAATACACACACACACATATGTCCAGTAATAAAATAATTACTGCTGTCGACTCCACTATAAGTGTAATCAATTTTTTCAAGCATTTATGTATGTCGTCCTGTAACGCGGCTTGCTAATTTTTCATTAGAACTCCGGAGTCGGTGCGTGCACGCACTCCGTGTGCGGGTTTACGTGCGAAACCCTTTCAGCGCATCCGTCCCCCATCCCGCACACGCGCAGCATCATTCAGTTTTTCCGTCGTCATTAATTTTTCAAAGAATTTTTCATCGTTGACCCGAAAACACAAGAAGATAATTAACTTAATGTCATTTCGGTTGACAATAATTAACAGTGTCACCGTGGGCCGTGCTCATGATGTATCGCGTGCTAATGAAGGGTGCGCCGTTGAGGCGACCGGGCTGGTTTCGCGCCGTTAAATCTAATCAGACATAGGACGACCGGCGAACGTCGTCTCTGCCACAGTCCGATGGGTCGGTCGGGCGGATCTCGGTCGGGGACGGGTCGACACGGACAGTGGCGTACGTACGCCGTTACGAACCGACGCCGACGATGCACTCGACACACACACACACTGTCGTCCGCGACCCGCGGGACATAACCGTGCGGTCACGGAAGTGGTCCGACGCGACATGTCGACCTGCGGTTCCTGACCATCAGCCAGACGACGGCCACCCACTTGATACTGACACACGATCACTGTGTGTGTGTATGTGTGCGTGTGGCACTGACACTCGGCTCTGACTAAACGGGGTTGTGTCGTCGCATCATAACCTCGTAATTTAGAAACGGCCGTGCTTTCATATCCGCTTTCATACATTAGAGAGTCTCTTAAAAACACGCATCGTACATGCGTGGGCGTGGGCGGATGGAGGACGCGTGTTATTTTTTGCTGTTCGGTTCATGAATAAATCCGGTCCGTTCAGTCGTGCGGAAGAACGCGCGATTAATTATAAAAGAAGTTGTCACTTTTAAGCGATGAGAATCGGTCGTCACTTCTTAAAAGAATCGACCATGCTCCATATCTTTTTTTTATTATTATTTAACGATCGTTTAAATCTCTATTATTAGATGTTGACCAACCTACTACATCTTGATCGACCAGTTGGCATAATTTCAAAAAAACAGTACTGGACACCAGACATTGCATTCTTTTCGCATTCCAGTTAGGAAGATGACTGATTCCCAAATAAAAAATGACTTATTCAGCTATGGAGGAATGTTTTATTACGCATAAAAAATGCAGAAAGCAGTAGAAGAGTTTCGAAAATGCATTGGGAAATTCGTCATCTCAAAGTCGTCATGTTTTCTTCGACAAACGATCCGACAGTCGCCCGACATATGGAGAAAAGTCATACGAAACAATGGAAGATATTTTGCGGATTCAAATGTGTTCCATTTTTCTTTGCACATTGATTTTCTATTAAAAAAAGGCACCGAATTGATCCGTGCAAGTAATATAATATTTATTTAAAAGTATTCCGATTGACGTTTTACTATTCATTCGGTTTGCATAAGAATTGAATTTTCTTATTCTGCTGTTCTGTACAGATTCAATTCTGTGTAAAACCAGTCGATACATTCGAAGCATGTCCGCTTTTTCACAGTACCGGTTTTTTTCTCTCAAAAAAAAAATATGATACAAGACAAGTCGTATCCGATGACGTTTCCCTGAATTCAGAAAAAAAAGATATTTCCAGCAGATCGAATCGAATACAGTGTTATGTACGGCTAGTTTTTCTGCCATTCTTCCTGTAAACGGACAATATGGCGCGTTTAAACGGGATCCGTGCACGCAAACACACTCTTATGATCGTGTAAAAAACACGAGTGAGAAAAAACGCACATACTCTTCACATATATATATATATATATAAATGTGAACAGGAATGAAAAAAAAAACCGAACTCATGACCATCGCGCGCGGCGGATTTTGAAGCGACGTGTCAAGCTGGCTGTGTGAACATGTTACAAGTTCGCCCGTCCGCGGCGCTACGTTGACATGAGACACATTTAGGTGTTTTTGTCGTGTTGACTTTTGTCTTCAGCAGCTTATTTCCGCCGGATTCCCCCGGGGCGACGACCATGTGTGAACAGTTTAGGGATGATGATGTTTATGAATAGCGACGGGGGTTTGTAAAAATATCGGTTTCGTTTTTTTTTTCTTTTTCTCGTTGTTATTATTATTATTATTATATTACTATTTGTTTTCTGTCGTCGTCGCTGTAACAGATTTTTCGAGATGGAACGTAAAACCAAAGGGGATGTTTTTTTGTACACAGATATATATATATATACTATTCGTGCATACAAAAATTCCTAATGAAAATGGTCTCCAAAAAATGATTTATAAAATAATTTCTTTCTGAAATGAAACCCAAGTTTCAAAATATTTCAATGAGTGCAGTTTTGAAAAAAAATTATATTACAATTAAATTTCAGCACACTTTATGTTAATAGTACTTTAAAAAATACAACTCTCTTTCTTCCTCTCTCTCTCTATCCCCCTCTCCCTTATCTGTCTGTCTATATATATATATATATATATATATATATATATATATATACATATATATATATATATATATACTATTTTGTGCATACAAAAATCTTTTATGAAAATTTTCTCCAAGCAATGCATTTGTAAAATAATTTCTTTCTGAAATGAAAGCCAAGTTTCAAAATATTTCAGTGAGTGCAGTTTTGAAAAAAAAGTTATATTACAATTAAATTTCAGCATACTTTATATTAATAGTACTTTAAAAAATATAACTCTCTCTTTCTCTCTCTCTCTGTGTGTCTGTCTCTCTTTCTATATATATATATGTACATAATATTTCGTACATAAAAAAATCACTCATGAAAATTTTCTCCAAACAATGCATTTGTAAAATAATCTCTTTCTGAAATGAAACCCAATTTCCAAAGTATTTCAATGAGCGTAGTTTGGAAAAAAAGATATTAAAATTAAATTTCAGCATTCTTTATGTTAATAGTACTTTAAAAAATACAATAATATATATATATATATATATATATATATATATAAATGTGTGTGTATGAATGTATATAATCGAGATTCGAAACGAACATAAACGGTAAAACTTTACATACGGGGGATCACAAGTAATGTTTCCGCTTTGACTGCGAGTTTACTCGCCAAACAATGACCAAGTTTCGAACGCACGCACACACACACACACACAAACAGTTATGGAACATTCAGGAATGTTTTAATCATGAGTTGGAAAAACTTTCTGTCGGGAAAGTACACTTTTCCGCGATTAACAAAACGCGAGTTTCGACTACTTTTGTTTATTTATTCATTTGAAAAGATTCTGCGTGGAAGTTTATAATCGATTAAGGACGACGACGACGACGACGACGCAGTGGCCGGAGGAGGCCGTCCGCCAACTTTTACTACGCTTTTATTAAAAATTGACGTTCGCCATGAGCGATTCCGCCGAACGTTATGAGAAATATTTGCAGGTGACGTTTAAGGAATAGCGTTTGATTAAAACGCACACACACACACACACAGCGAGAGAGAGAGAGAACACTAACGAACCGGGGACCGTTTCCGCGCGGTAATTAAAAAAAAATATCGTCTCTATTAAAGCGAATCTGGTACGATTTTGATTGATGTACATTGAAAAGTAATTAACGGAACGTTCAGGAGCGCTCAAGAACGCAGAACTTTTGAAGGCGAGAGGTGGAAAAAAAAGACACACGTCGGGACAACCGTACGAGATTACCTTATTCTAAAAAAAAAAAACAAAAATGTTCCGCGTACTCGACACGGATTGCGGAATGTGTTAAGATGATCCGTCTTCGCGACTGACTTTGCACAGCTGCGCGAGAAATCGGAATACTGTTACAAGCTAGAAGACAATCGGACGTACTTGAGAACGTTAATCGGCGACGATGAGAGAGCGCGGAGCCGAGCTGCGTCTAAGATGATAATTCGACTGTTTGTAGCGTTTTAAAATCGACACGTCGCGATTAAAAGCTCTAGTACTCTTTCAACACTGGAAGATCTGTCGAATGCATCGGACAGTAGATTTTAATTCGTGTCGGATGCACGTAGAATATCAGACAAAAGTGGCCGTAGCTGAGAGATTTTCACATGAATGTTTCAAACAGTGAGGCACACTTGTGAATTTAGATTTAAAAATGACTCTTTACATTTTCTGAGAAGTTTCTGTTAAATTTATCAGTCTCTGAACATGAATTCTTTTTACTAACTAAAAAAAGCATCTTCTGATCAAAAATGGTCAAAATAAATAAATCATTATTGACCATTTTTAGCGTTCCTTATGTCAGTTTCAGTAGAGGTGTAGTCATCTTGAAATTACCAAGGTGCAGACGAATCTTGTATCAGATATTTATATACCTTGATACTCTGAAATTGATGCGATTGCTAGTCCACCACTACGAATTTCGGCACGCGTACCTACTTTAAGTAAAAGTTAGGTACTTTTATATTCTTTTAAGAAATACTCTATAAATATACTTACTATTATACTCTATATATTATATTCTTTTAAAAAATAACTCTAACTTTTAAACAAATACTCTATAATACATATATATATATATATATATATATATATATATATATATACATATATATATATATATATATATATATATATATATATATATATATATATGCTATTATACCCTTATACTCTATATAATATTATACTCTTTTAAAAAAATACTATAATATATATATATACTATTATACTCTTATACTCTGGATAATATACATTTAAAAAAATGCTTTAAGATATATATATATATATATATATATATATATATATATATATATATACAGACTATTATACTCTTATACTCTAAATAATATTAAACACTTTTTTTTAAAAAAATACTCTATAAAATATATATACTCTTATACTTATACTCTATATAATATTATAGTTTTTTAAAAAATAGTCATATATATATATATATATATATATATATATATATATATACTATTATACTGTTATACGCGGACTTTGCCGGCAACATATCCATTTTTTGTTGTATCAAGGATTTTTTTAAACAGTTTTTATTCTTATACGGATGGTTAATGTCTGGGAGGGTTTTTTACGGGAGGTTAATGTCCAGGGTTTTTTTTACACAGGGGTTATTATCCGGTGGTATTGACGAGGAGTTACTGTCCGGGTTTTTTTTTGTCCGAGGGATAATTATCCTAGAACCCTGTATCCTATAATTACCAAAGTTGTTTTTTTTTTTAAATTTTAAATAAAATGTAGTTGGCACGGAAAAGGTTAAAGAATTATAGATAGGATATAAATGATCTTTCAGCATTCTTATGCTTCTATTCTAGAAGATAACTGATTTATTCTTGTAATATTTGGTTGGTAGAAAAATAATTACGGCTTATGACCTTCAAATTCATATACATTTTTCACTTTTTTGATTTTCCCAGCTGTTTTAAGTGGTCCAGAACTGTTGTATCACTAACGTCTAACTTTTGTGTAAGCTCTCGAATTGCTGTGCGCGGTTGTGATTCAACTAGCGCCTTCAGTCGGTCGTTGTGAACTGAAGAGGGACGCCCGCGGTTTTTTTCATCTTCAAGCATCTTTTTCGAATTTTTTCGAACCACCATTGCACCGTACGTTCCTTAACAGCACCCACATCGAAAGCATCGTTTAGTTTACGAGCAGTTTCTGCAGCTTTACCATCCGTTTTGAATTCATACAAAAAATTGCTCTTATCTACTTCTATTCCATCTTTAAATCACTAGTCCAATTTGAAACAAAATTAGTAATAAAACTAATGTCGGTGTCACCAAAATACACACTGAAAAATACACTTTTAAATGATACCAACACGAGCACGATGGAATGACACTTTGATTGAAAATAAATTAAGGCCAGAATTCAGAAAACAAAAACCGCAATTATTTGCATACCAATTTAACAAAAAACGTTTTCTGCTCGTACACGTCGCGTAAAATTAACAAAGATTTTAAACGATATTCATAGAACAGTTTCGTCGGAAGTCGATTCGAACCGAAACAGCCGTACGGCTCTCACTGAACAAACAAGCGTCGTGTGTTCCGACACCGGCGGCGCTCGCGCGTAGTCACTCTCCGCCGACTGATTCGAATTCGAAATCTTTCAGGCGCGTCGACACCAACAATACCTCGACGTCAGCGAAGCAGCAGAAAGTCGAATGTCTGATCGGGAGCCGTGGGTGCCGGAGCGTGCCGAGCGGCCCATTCAAATGTCATCGTCGCTGTCTGACGCCCGACGGGGCCCCCGTACCGACACGCCGGAGAACCCGTGTCTGCGTCGACTGTTGCGATCGAGTCGGCCATTGTTGTCAGAATATGAGCGATGGAGAGCCGTGATGCGAACGCCGCGACGCAGAAAGTAAGTGTGAACGATTTGTTTACTTTACAAAAATACATTTTTTAAAAAATGTATTTTTTTCTCTGTACTGTTCTGCCAACTCATTTAAAACAGAATCACTGGTTTCAGTCAATCATTTAGTAGAGAGTATAGTTTTCTGAATCCTTTTTTTAAAAAATTCGGATAAAAAAAGTAAAATCTCATTTCCAACCTCTAATTAACACATGTTTTTTTTTATCAATTACCTACTTGTAAATAATAAGAGTTGTAGTTTGATATTTTATCATACTTATGGTTTTTATTTACTTCTTAGAGCTCTTTATGAAAAGAATAAATTATATTTTTGTTGACAAGGACAGAAAAAACACATTCTATACTATAACAATTCTTTATTTTCAATTAATTTATCTAAAACGGTATTCCTTTATACTTTTTCAAGATAACATTTAACATTTATCTTTCTGTATAGAAAAGCATTTTTCATTTAGAGTCAATTTGTACTGAATTCAGATGTCGGGGAGGAATGATTTCTCCTTCCCTGATACCAAGCACCTTATGGATTGAGCGTTCAGTCCAAAGATGCCCTCTTCTTGAGTGTATATACGACCACGACGGTTTTTACGGGAATAACAACAGTTTTGTTACTAAAAGAATACTTTATTTACACACACTCTGTGCTGACTGTACTCACATACGATCCAGTCGGTCGTACGCTGATGACGTTTGCTTATACACTTTTTTTTTACATTTTTTTACATTTTAAATCCACGTCCCTTAGCACCCTCTCAGCGTGATGCTTCCAGTCCACAGATGTGACATCGATCAGTCGACCGGTCAGTAAAATATCCTTAACACAAGTAACGCACGCTTATAAAAACATAAATTTTCAATCGAAATATAAAAATAATGAATGAATGTATCCAGCGATGTGGGACGCGTCGATGCTTGTGCTCGTTAGTGGTCGAATTCAGATCGAAAATCTAAAGAGATTGAACAGTTCGTCTGGTTTTCGTATCCGATCTTTGAAATTTAATCGGAATGTCCGATGAATTCTTCAATTTAAGTCTATGAATTCATGATTCGGAGAATCCAATCGCGCTTAAGATTTTGAACACCAATCTTAAATAGACTAATGTAGGACTGGTTGAAAATATTTTTGTTTAGCTCGGTTCGGTCTGTCAAAGACAATTCAAAGGCATCGGATTAACTTTTACACCTAACAGATGTACGGAAATTGATGTAAAAGAATGATTTATTGGCAAAATTTCCAATTTTCTTTTTATTATTACAAAGGGGCTCCGCCCTCTACTCGTTTCGCTCGGAAACCTCCAATGGAAGACCCTCTTACTCGCTAACTTTCTCTCTTCCCCTCTTCAAAAAATATCACTTGAAAATATTAATGAATGTTAACGGTGATAATAAACACGGATGATATCATGTGTCAAATAGTACATGTGTACGTGTAGTTGCAGCTGCAGCGTCATGGTAACGAGACGTTGCTTAGTTACACAAACAAATGTATCTTTTATTAATAATAAATAAACAGTATTAGTTTCAGTTTGTCACTCGGCATTTTTATTTCGTGTTCTGGAACACATTCACGCAATCAGAATATTTAAATAAAACATCACGGTTAATCAAATAGAAAGCGGATCATGTGACTTCCGTCGACCAACCAGAACACGAACGAAAATCATTCGACGACCGCAACTGTACTGATTTTTATTAATAGAGAGATACATTTTGGCTACGACTCGGTCTACGGCGTCGAAGTCGCGTCACTAATGACAGATGGAAATCATTTTATAAATTATTCGAGGTTAAACAGATTCGTATATAGAGACATTCTGTTGAGAATACATAAACGTCTTGTGTATTTTTAATGAGCCATTTTCTTAGATAACACAGTGTCGTTTTTTTATTAGTCTGATTATGTATGTATATATATATATATATATATATAAGTATGATGTATGTATGCTGTGTACACTGATTGATAAACCGGCGCATGCATGCGATCGTGCAACGTGTGAATGACTTTTAATTTTATGATGGTCGAAGGTCAGGGGCGAACTTGACACAGATACAGCGTCGGTCCGTTCATAGAGCCCATCACCGCTCGCGATAATGAAAAGAGGAGCCGTTCCGACCGAATAGAGAAATTAAAATGTTTTCCCATGACATGGAAATAATCTCAATATGTCACACCGCAGTGTAGAGCGAGCGAATTGGCCGTCGTCGTTCGCTCACAACCACCAGCGAGCGTATCCCTTTATTGAATCATTTATTTCCCGGGCCGAAGACTCACAATAGCGCAATATGATCCTCCCTATTCATCATTTTTGTCTGAATAGAGAATAAGAATCGATGTTATAGCAATTCGCCGTAGACACGTTGTGGCAAATAAAAAAGTGATATCTCACACATAACGTCCGTCTGTCTGTGTGTGTGTGTGTGTGTTTGTGTGTGTGCGTGCCCCTCGTTCGTTCGCTCGCGCGCGTATGATGAATTTTTTGTGACCGTAGTCACAGTTGAACAATGGCTTCCAATAAAGTGTTCCCGAGACTGCATCGTTTCTCAATAGATTATTTGTCGTCAGCTATCTATTCAACGCTTGTACGATATTGTCAGTCGACAGACGGAGACGGATTCAAACGCGACGGAGAGGTGCGACGCGGTCTATCCGACGTGTGTGTGTGTGTCTGTTACGTTGTCACTACAATTATTATTGTTGACGCCGTTTGTATTGTTATCGGAGACCATTTTTGTGGTTGGCAAAACAAACTATATTTTTATTCATCATTCATATTATTATTTTTTTTAACACTATTATGATTTTTTCTTCACATGCGTGCGTGTGTGTGCATGTCTGTCTCGCTCTCGCTTCATCCCCCGTTTCGAAAGGGTACGAGTACAATGAATACGATTTCATTGTGTCTGAAAGTTATGAGAATATTTCGATCTCGACGGATCGCATGCATGAAAAATTGTTATTTCATATTGAAATAAGTGGTCTCGGAATTGTTAAAGTGCTTGTTGCAGATATGTACTTACATACATACACACATAAATGTATATATATATATATATATATATATATATAGGGAGAGAGAGTATATATATAGAGAGAGAGAGTATATATATATATATATATATATAGAAAGAGAGAGAGAGAGAGAGAATCAAGGGTAGTAGCCTTTTGAAAGGAGCGGCTACTGGACGAAGGCTTCTTCTAAAACGTTCCAGTGTCTATCTTCTCTAGCAGATGTCTATTCTGAAATAGTATTAAAATATTCTTGTCGGCAGATGTCTGGTCTTTAAATCGACGATTTTATTTATTTCAATATTTTGTAACGATTTCATTTTCGGTTGCACTTTTTTTACACTCAACATGAACTGACTTTCGGGTTTTATTAAGTTGTTTTATACCTTCATGTTGAAAATCGAGGGCCATGAAATTGTGAGGACAGCAGCAGTTGTTACTCTATGCCTCTTCCATGATTTTCCATTTTGTATGTTTGAATGCCTCTTATTTCCACTGATTTACAATAAAATCTTTAATTTCCTCATCCCACCTGTTCTGGTTTCTTTCTTGGTCATTTTGCATTTCTTAGTTTGCAGTTAATACTTTCTGTTGTCCATGCACTGGACTGAAAAATCATCACCAATATTTAAATAGTTTCGTATGCAAAAATTCAGAGTTACAACCACGGCGATTAACTTCTCCGATAAAAAAACGGGATTGTGTGCTCATTAACACACGGCAGAAGTGAAACTTTAGAGCAGTATTCCTCAGCGCAGTCTCTCTTTTCTTTCTCTATCGCACTCATTCAGTCATATTCGCTCAATCTCTCTCGTTTGTGGCTATGTTCATGGTAACGTTTTTCGTGACCCGCCCGTATGATTTAACCCTCGCTAACGCGCCCATAGAAGTTTCACTTCAATAAGGCGCGATTCAAAAATAATCTACGCCTGAAGGATAAACAGTCAACAGTGGATTCTAGGTTGAAATGATGAAGGGATTATTGTTGAACGCATTTCTTGAATGAGACCGCAATTTCGAGAAAAGGGTAGTTGGTTCTTGTTGCACGAAAATGCATCTTCCCAATCTGCATTGACTGTGAAGGCGTTTTTCATGAAACACGACGTTGTTGAGATCAGCCACCCATCCTATTCGCCTGGCTTGTCATCACCAGATTTCTTTTCTCTTTCCTAAAGTGAATACCTGACGGAGATTGTGTCAACGTTGAAAAGACGACGTTGTTTTTTTCTCTTAGAGAAAATCTTATTCCGTTCCAATGAGGATATTGAAAGTCGATTACCGGCCAGTCGTTCTAAAACATACGCGTCCCGGCGCGCCGAATAATCGTTTACATCAATTTTTCAACCGGCGCCGGGTCAATAACAGCATCCATTTTTCTTATCGTCGAGAATGTGCGCCGATGACGTCGAAACATGCACGGACCGAGGCCCGGGGGTTGAAATCAAATTAAACATCTCTGTACTGGTCGGCACTGAAATAGATAGGTTATATCCGGCGCGGCCGCTGCGAGCGCCCCGCACGTCCGCGCACGCACACTCGGACGGGCAGACAGAAAGACAGACGCGTGCACACGCGTACGGGGGCGAGCGCCCCCGTACGAAAATCGCGCAATCAATCACTGTCCATCAAGTTGTCAGAAACGCGCGCGCGACGGCAGCACCGTTCGTGCGTGCGCACGCATGCGCGCCCACCGCACAGACTACACGGCAATTCATCACCGGGTCCTGTCTTCGAGCCGTGTGCGGCGCTCCGGCCGTCCTGCCTCCTATATATATATATATATATATATATCAACCCCAAAACATCGTCGTGCGTTAAACTAATATTGTGTGTGTCAACCGCCAGTTATTAATAGTCGGAATATTCTCTTTAGCATTTTTTGACCATATGTCGAATGCTTTTATTAAGTATATGGAAGTAATGGTTTCGTTTTTCGGGCGAGCGGCGCGCGCGCCTCGTCGCTCGTATTGAATTTATTCGTTGCGCGCGATACCGCCACCACCCCCGTGCATTAATCAAAAACGGTTACGGGATTCCGTAGAATGCACTTTTTACGGACGCCGTATGATTTATGTGCGCGGGGGATGATGCCTTCTTCCATCACGTTCGTTCGCTCGCCGCACGTTCGCTTAAAAGCGCTCTAATAGTTCCGACAACATATTTCATCGGGCACTGACTGGACGTCGTCGCGCCGACCGTCGATCGTTTGGAATTCATTCGAAGCGGACGTCTGAGAGGTTCGATCCGTTTTCATTAAACGGACACGCGAGCGAATAGAAACATAATAGAAAGGTGAAACGATGATGATTTCATCAGAGATTCCGCGATACAGACGATATGAAAAACTGACAGGCAGATGTATCAGAAATCGATTGATTTTATTTTCCACGAGCCGGTTTTAAAATAATTGAAACGGGCTCCACACCTACGTTTTTGAATAAGTATACAAAAGTACTGGCACAGTTTGATAAAAAGCAAGTTAATTGCTGTTTTTTTTGAAAAAAAAATTCGATTTTATTTCTCTGCGACGCTACTGGTCAGTTACGGTACTGAAGCAATGGAGGATGCTGCAGGTTCCAGTAAACAACAAGCTTCAGTTCAATCAACAGATGAAGCAGTAGCGAAAAGAAAAAAGCTCAACATTTTCCCGTTTTTAGAAACTCAAAACAGTGTTGTGATGTGTGCAATCTAAATGTCTGTTATGAATATTCAATCCTTCCTTCTATTCTTTTTCCCTATCTTTCTATCTCTTTTAGGGGTGTTTTTTTTTTTTTGATAAGATATCTGAGTTTTTTTCAATTTTTCCTAGATAATACTAAACGTCAGGGTTAACATTCTTATGTTTCTCTATCTCATGACCATTACACCTGTCTGATTTTATCGGACCCCTGACGATTCCCGGGCCGGTAACCACGCAGAGGTTACTTATAACATTCCATGATAAGTTTCGGCAAGATTGGTCTTCAAAAAAAAAAATCGAATATTCAACGAACAAAATAGTTTGTGCGAATTGTACTCATAAGTAATTGATAATATTCATGATTTGTAGAATGTAGTAACAGTAAATTTTTATCTTTTTGTTTTTTTCATTGTTCGTATTCTTCATATAATGTTGATGAATTCAAGTGAAGTGTCTACTGGATACTATTGGTCAGTTACGGTACAATATATATATATATATATATATATATATATATATATGTATATATAGAGAGAGAACTGTTTTTTGTCTATGTATGTATGTATAGAGAGACACACAGAGAGAGATCTAAGTGAAAAACTCTTTATAATTGAAACGAATCTTTCGAAAACAACCGAAATATTGTTCGCACGATAATCGTCCCGATTCGATAACGAACACAGATTTATTAATTACAGAGAACTTTATAAACACAATTACAGTCCGAACTGTTTCTTAGTAAACATATAAATAACGACGAATTCAATTACGCAGTCGAACAAGGAACGAACTTTTCAGTCCGTCCGTCCATCCGTCCCGACCGAAAGTTGCGAACTTAATGAATGCGAGCCGGACATTTATATTCGTTTCATTACATTTGACATCCCGCATAATATTAAAGCGCGTCCGCCCCGTTCGATTTGTGCGCCGCGCGACCTTACTCTGTTTCCTTTTATCTTTTTTTTATGAACGCACACACACACACGCACGTACACTTCATGTATGGATAGAGTGTACGAGTGCCAGACCGCTTACGTACCTGCAATCGAATGCATTATCAAACCTCATGAATATACATTTAATATTTCACGAAATAATCTATCCATTATGTGAACGGGAGGAAAAAAAATGAAATAGAACGGCGTTCGACACGCAACATTCGTATTAATAATTCAATGGGTAACCCGGAGCGGAATTTAGAATATTTCAAATATTTACACGACGTGTTTGTACACACACACACACACATATATATATATATATATATATATATATATATATATATATATATGTATTGCGACCGTCCATCGGAAACGTTTCGGTTTATTTTCGATATTCGATCTCAGCGACCGTTTTGTAATTGTTAGTGGAACTGCTTTCGATTTTACTGAATGCGAACACCGAACCATGTTCAACAAATGGCTGCGCTTTCTCTTTTCTGACAGTTTAGTTTTTTTTTATAATAAAAAAATCGAAGCTATCTCACAAAACAATAGTTCTCTCGTCTCACAAACAACAGAACAATAGTTTAATCAGAAATGTTCAATAACTGATCGCTGATCATCTTCGATCGTTCCTGAAGTGTATCCCAGCATCTTCAGACCGACGAACAATAGAAAAACACCGAATCGGGTCGAATCAAAAACTGATGATCGACACGAAACTGTAACTCCTGAAACTTCTGGAACACTGTGGCTACTATATTCGCGTTCAGAAATCAATACGTTTTCCACTCCACAAACCGCACTGAAATGCCTCGCTTGAAGATATTCAAACTTCGTGTTGGAGACAGATATTTAGTGATCAAAATCAAAACTAATTCCATCGGTTTGAATTTTTTGTACAGCGTCGCGGAGCTGTGCGTTGAATACTATTAAATATCGATTCTGGGATCTTAGCCAGTGACTTATAACCCGGTTGTAAAGGAATTCGGGTTGAAGGTACCGAGTGTTGGGTGAGCTTAGGAGATGGAATTCCGGGGAAAAGTTTCAAAAAACCGGAAAACATTTAGTGTAAAAAGTACCGATATATATATATATATATATATATATATATATACATATATGTATATATATATATATATATATATATATATATATATATATATATTCGGCGATTCAGTTGTCAAATATATGATTATTGTTTCGTTTCTATGGATACGAATTGTTTAATGATTAACAGTTGTATATACGACGAACAGAACAAAACTATTTGTATAAATGCAAACGGCTTAGTCTCTAATTGTTAATTTTTCCTGGATTTGAGCACGAAAGCGCGATAGTCTACTAAGCCATAAGCCGATATTAAATTTAACAAGATGACTCAGGCTGTTGTCGGGGCCCTAGACGTCCCTAGGAACGGCTACATATAGGCAGATCTATGTCGTATAAGCAGATTCACTCCATCTAAAATTCATACAAAAAGAAACTCATTGTCTATAATGAATCTCTTTAATTATAGAGATATGAGAATTTTATCTTATGGGTAAGATTTAATGAATAATTACATGTATGTAAATATAATATATATATATATATTATATATATTAGGGGGATCTGCCCTGTACTCGCTTCGCGAGTCAACCTCCGGGCTCGCTGTGCTCACCCAGTTGTAGTATATATATATATATATATATTTATATGTAATTATTAATCGATTAAAATTGAATGAAGACGGAACCGTCATCAGTGCGTCGAAGTATCGAAAGATCTAAATTCCTGTTCTAAATCGAATCCTCTGATAAAAATAGACACGCACACGACGCAAATACAAGTAACTCGAAACGGTCCTTCAGTTACTTTGACATTTTCCTTCCCGTTTCCATAATTAATCATTTTCGTTGTCATCGTCTAGTTTGTACAACTATCTGAAACTAATAATTTAACCTTCTGACAGAAAAGTACGTGTGTGTGTGTCTAGAATGCGTACATTATTTATAACGGTGGATGTCACTACACTCAAGACACACATCATGTATATGTGGGTATATATATATATATATATATATATATATATATATATATATATATATATATATATATATATATATATATAAAAGAATACACTTAACGGCGACTTATCGCGAAAGTCGTCCGTTCCTGCACGAAACAAACAAACAGTGGGAAAAAAATCCGGAGCATATAATCTTTTGTACTAATAAACCTTGCATCAAAATTAATTACCTTTTTGCTACAAAGTAAATTACTTTATGCGGGTTATGCACCCCTTTTTCTTTAGTGCAGGCACATAAAAGTTCGCAGTGAAATATTTTTTGCGTGCAACAAGCTTTTTAAGTGTTGCGGGCGAAGTTCATGATTTATAACGAATTACGGCGACTTGGAACACCTGCTCTCCGAGTTACGCGCCCGACGATATCTATCTATTCAATTCGCTGCAAGAATGGAGACTTCTCTACGCGCACACGCCCACACACACACATACATGTACAAATATATTTACATTATATATATATATGAGCTCAGATCGAAAAGTTTTCAAAACAGATCTGTTAAGAAATAATAAGAATGATTCAGGAGATGCATTGCACTCAGTTCTTCATTTAATCTTATTTGTAAATGTTTGATTTATTTATTTTTTTTATTTTCAACTTTATATAACGAAAAGAGATGAAATTCTCGAGGACAATAGAACATTTAAAATACTGTGATCTAACTGTAAAGTTTGAACAGATGAATTTTATCTTCTTTCACAGACAGACAGACAGATGCATTTTTCTGATCAAAAATGTCACATAATCGATTATTGAATATCTTTATTGTTCCGCCAGACATGACCCTAATAGAAATTCTTTGAACTCTTATGGAAGATCGTATCATAAAATATAACATTTTAAATAAAGAACGATTAACAACGATACTTCTGGAGTAATGGAACAAAATATAAGCAAACATAAAATTTAATTAAATTCATGCCAAAACGACTTCTAGCTGCAATTAATGGTCACGGAAACACTACAAAGTATTAATTTAAAATTACATTACATTTTAAAGGTCATTCATGTCAGTGTTTGAATACTTTTGAGCTGCATTTTTTTTTAGTTTCATGGAAAAGTGTAATAATGAAAATTAAATTTGTAATTATAAGTGAAACATATAATAACAGGTTTAAGTAAAACAAAATGGTGAAAATTCTTAAGACGACGCCTCGAATTTAAAGAGGAAATCAGCATTTTGTTTAAAATTGCCAACTGTTCGAACACTTTCGTTGGCCACTCTGTACGCATGAAATTAATTTGAACCTACACAAATCAAAACGAAGTACATCTATGTCAGTAGTCCTGAATGGCGGATCTAAACCATTCTGTATATAAAATCTATCATTATATAAATAGTACAACTATTAATCGGTGAATAGGACCGATTCCTTGAAGTCCTGAACTGATTGTTAAAAAAAAACAAAAATAATCTCCTAAATTTAAACCTGAGAAAGTCGTGGTTCAACTGTACTTAATTTCAGTCGACTCAAAGCAAAATATTCTCACAAACCTCTCCCTCGTCCGTACCGAATCAACGAAATACACACAACCCGATCGAACGCTCTCCTTAATTAAGGTCCGCTCTTTTTTCCAAAAAGAAAAAAAATGAAAAAAAGAAACGCAAAGCGAAAAAAAGACGGCCAGACGCCCTACGCGCAGACTTTAACAAATAACATTGTTTTTCCGCACGAAGGGCGCGCGACGCGCGGCCGGAGGAGGAAAAAAATAATCTGTTCTTTCGAGCCGCTCGCTCGCACACTGAACGCGACCGCCGCGTCGTCTTCGCCGGCTGCCGAATCCTTTAACGTGCACTGTTTCGAGTTGACAGGTTGATAAATGCTGCGGATGAATTTAATCCTCCCGAGCGGGATGCGGTCGCGTATATTGCACAATCAATTACACTTTCATTAAAGGATAATCCCGTGGCAATTTAGACAGGTTCGATTTTTAGACGCCGCGCCGCCGTGCGGGTCTCAGCGCGCGCGCGCTTGTCACGCGGCGATAGTTGTTGCTGTTAATCGGCGTTCGCTTTTTAAATTATATTTGTTCGGCTTGTTCTTCGCGTTAATCCACATGTCGACGTGAGATTTTCATCTGAAATTAATTAGTTGCGCCCGCGTCGTACGAAGTTGATCCGAAAGAGAATCAGAAAATACTTAATCGATTTGTACGAGAGAGAAAGTGTGTGCGTGTGTGAAAAAGAGAGAGTAAATTGTTATTGAAACAATTAACGCATCGCTATATCATTCTTTTTTCATAAATATCATAGGGGCTGAACTGAATCTTTCTGTATTTTTCGAAATATGATGAAACATTTCTAAGAATCAGCTTTTCTTTCGACCTGACCTGTATTTCGTTTTCCATTCAACCTCTCTGTTCGATGGGTTAGTTCGTTATTGGGGTTGTAGGGCGCTTCGACAGCTGAGGTCGTCATCGCACGAACACAAATACGATTAAAAATTGAAAAAATTGAAAGATGGAGTCAGGGCTACGCGTAGAATTTAAAGAGAGAATCAGCATTTTGTTTAAAATTGCCAACTGTTTGAATACTTTCGTTGGCCACTGTATATATGAAATCAATTTGAACTTAGACAAATCAAAACAGTGGTTCTATTAATAAGCCCCGGTATTCGGTCGGTGAAAATTGATAAAAAAACTGCATAAACGTTCACACATAATTATATTGAATCGAACTGAAGTACTAAATTAAAAATAACATGATGTTTTTTTTCATTTTAATAATTCCACGCTGAATCCTAAATCGAATCGCGCTACGTATCTGTGCGCGCGTACAAGGACATAAACTCCTGTCGTCCGTCGAGTGAGCTCTTTCCGAAATAATCTAGTGTTTTCGCGGCGAGCGAAAATAACCAAAGAGATTATCCAATAAGCGATTCCGTCGTTCGCTACAAAAACTTTCCTCCCGAGTCGACGGCGCGGCGGCGGCTCGATGGACGACGACGACGTCGCCCGTTTAAATTAAACAAAAACAAGCGGGACGCGCCCGCAGTCCTCTCAAGCGACGCGCACACTGAAGATTTCTCCTCTCGAACGATAACAACGGTTCGTCAGACACACTCCTGTGTAAATTAAAAATTCGATTTTGATATCTGCGCGCGTTTAACTCGACGGGAGGATTCGTTTCGAAGGCGTGACTCCCGTCCGGGAGGACGGCATGCGAACGAACATCTTGTCTGGATGTTGACACTGTACGGTCCGTGCCGTTTGCCCGAGAACTGATGCGAGTGTTTGAGGTCGGTGTTACGGAGACTTCTTTTCAAAAAAAACAAGTGGAGTTTATTATGAAATAGTACATAGATGTCACACTACAAAAGTGATTATAACAAATCTGCTTAAATATAAATATGTATTACATTATATAGGGTTTTTGATAATGCTGTTTGATGGGAACTGTCGATTCCAGCTTCTCATAGGACTCGGATGATGTCGCCTTATCCGGACGTTTATTAATTATTGATGGGAGCTGTTTATGTTAGCTTCTCGTAGACAATACCTGAATTATGTGAATATTTAACTCCTCCTGCGTTAAAGGTGAATTCGCCGGGCTGCTACTGGGTTCGATAGTTTCACCTCTAGTCATCTCTGATGGTAATTTCTTCATCTTGTTGATCTATCTTGTTTCTACCTTGTCTTATCCGTGCTTTTCTGTAAGCATTAGGAAACATTACATTGTAGGGAACATTACCGAGCAAGTATTCGATCGTTATGCAACTATATGCAACGCTAAGGTTCTTCTCGAGCACGGAAATATCACCGAACGTCCCTTTTCAGATTCAGATAAATTCAAGTGTGTCGTTTCAGTCGAATTTCGACACATCATCAGAACTGTATTGCACAAGCATTTGAGTGTTTCGATCAGAACTCGTGTCTGTAATGTATATTTTTAATACAATCCACGTTTGATTCTGTATTGCGAATAGTAGTCTCATTATTTATTCACCGACCGAAATATTTATGTCCTGCGGATATCGAATTAATTAATTATGTTTGTATACTGTGTTTATCTGCATACTTATATATATATATATATATATATAAATATATATAAATATATATATATATATATATATATATATATATATATTTTAGGGGTACCGGAAAGTTTTTTCGTTTAAATGATAGTGTTGCTGGATGAACTCGAATCAAATCAGAATTAACAATTCAAGAATTGTCTAATAGATTTCAGTGCTTCTGGTCAACAGTACGAGAACAGATGAAACAAAATGGAAAGGTCTGGAGACAAGGTGTTTGGGTACCGCACGATCTTACTGAAGAAAACAAAATCGTTCGGATAAACACGTGCACATCACTCAAGATGAGGTTCTCCGTCGCACCTTCTTTAAAACGTACTGTTGCAGGTGACGAAAAATGGAACCTTTATGATAACAGAAAACGTAATGAACAACGGTTGTCACCGAATCAGAAAGCTTAACCATTTCCTAAGCCAAGTTTGACCATTCGAAAGATATTTCTCTGTGTTTTTGTGCGATTATCAAAGAATTATCTATTATGTGACGTCGAACCCGGAGTAAAACTGTTAATTCTGATGTCTGTTGTGAATGATTGGATCGCTCGAATCAGAATTTAATCAGAAAACGGCCTTCAACACGACCGCATGCAGCTAAAAAGATAAGTGAAAAAATTACCGAGCTTGGCTGGGAGCTTCTACAGCACCCTCCCTACACACCAGACATTGCACCGTCTGGCTACCACTTATTATTTCGGTCACTGGGAACATTTTTTTAAGAAATAAGACACGTAGAGATGTGAACCATATTAAAATGAACATTGAACGATTTTTTTCTGCAAAGAACCAGGAATTTTATAAAATAGGAATATTTTCTCTTCCTGATAGATGGCAAAGCGTGATAGATAATGATGGAAAATATATTATTCAATAAACTACAATTTTTTCCTCTTAATTGGTTTTTATTTTAATATAGAAAAAAACGAAAAACTTTCCGGTACCCCTAATATATATATATATATATATATATATATATATATATATATATATATATATAAAATATATATATATACAGATCTGTCGACGCCGTCGCCGATCGCAGCACATGAAATGTGTGCGATTCTGAGAACGAGATCCCGGCTCGTGGAGTCTCTTTCGTTCTTTTTGTTTTCGTTCGTCTCTCCACGATACGGTGGCACGTCCGTCTGTTCCACATCCGGGCTGAACACGGCGGCATTCTCTTTAATTCATCAGTCACGTACGTGTATTTAAGCATTGCAAAAACACCGAACAATGTTTACTCGAGCCCGCCTTTCCGAAACGGACTGCAAGACCGGAATAATAATTCATCGGTCCGCGCGCGCAAAATGTCTTCTTCACGGCGAACGGTCGCGCCCGTCGCTGCGCAGAACTATTCCATTGATGGCTTTCAATGAAAATGTGTGTGTATGTGTGTGTGTATATATATATATATATGTATATATATATATATGTATATATATGTATATATATATATATATATATATATATATATATATATATATATATATATATATAGGTCGCTTTCAATGCGACCTCCTAATATTTGTAACCCAAAAAGATTTAATACGGAGCTCAAGTGTGCCGAATAAAATTTACAATTAAAATCTTTTTTGAGTAGAATTTCAAACTGTGCAATTTTTTAAACACACACGTATGTATGTGTGTGTGTGTGTGTAAATGTACATATGTTTGACGAAATATTCGGTTAAAAGCTTTCGCTCGTTCGGAATAAAACGGAGCGTGTCACGAGAGGGAAAAAAAGGACCTCGCGTCCGTAAAAAAAGAAAGTAATGACGAAATAATAAAAAAAAAATAATTTAAAAACAACCGTAGAGCGCCATAAAACGACCGGTAGGAACAGTGTTACGCTTTTAGTGTTTCGACGCCGGTGTTTTTCGAAAAATTCGGCCGGCCGTGCTCGTCGCGTCCGAGCCGCGCAACCGGTGGGCGGCGGCGTCGTCCCGTGTTCCGGGCGCGTCGCCGTCCGCCCCGTGTCGTCGGTCCGTGTCACGTCTGTGACGGCCGCCTAAGTGGATTACGGTGTATCCGCGCGCCGGACGATTTGTATAATGCATGGCGGTTTATATAATTCAGCGAGGCCGAGCCGGTAGCGCCGGACGATCGATGACGTAACGATCCGGAGTTTTATGTGGGGCGACGGCGCCCGTTTGCGACATGTCGTCTCAGGTGAAATTCGGCCAGGATAAATTATGTATTTTCCTTGTTTTTTTCCCCGATTCA
The DNA here is from genome assembly GCA_034766995.1 of Acanthacorydalis orientalis. NCBI lineage: Eukaryota > Metazoa > Arthropoda > Insecta > Megaloptera > Corydalidae > Acanthacorydalis > Acanthacorydalis orientalis. Next base: position 53,220,673 of record CM068316.1, on the reverse strand, counting down.
GCTCGCCGTCGTGCGACGCTGCGACGTCGGTCAGTGTTACGCACACGGAATAAGGTATCTCCGTGCATGGATAAGTACATGGACGGACATGTCAGCGCGCTCGTTTCCTATCGACTGTCCACGCTCTTCTCCTAACCGCTTAGGCGTTCGTGTCGAGTACGCTCGTCATGAAAGGATGACATTTTCTTGTTTAATGTCGGGTATGCTCGTCATGTAGGAAAGAAAATTCGCTTCTGCTATCTATTGTCAAATTTAGATAAAAGAAATGTATATTTGTAAATTTAGAACATTTTAAAATATTTCTAAGCAGTTTTCTCTTTGTTTCATGAATCTTATCTGTGTTTTATCTAAAGAAGGTATTATAGGGTGTAATAGAAAAACTTTTCATTATCAAGTTTTGAAAATAACATCAAAAAAGTGTCAGTCCTTAGATTGTCCTTAGTTGTCAGCTCTGGTAGATTCAAGCCCTTGCTACAATATGTCCCATGATTCTAGTCATAGTTCTTTGTGGTAGAGTAGCTATTTCGTCTTGAATGTTTTGCTCGTGATCTTGCAGAGATGTTGGAATGTCGGTGTACACTTTCGACTCAAATCATTCCAAAAAAAAGGGCCCGGGCAGTTAAATCCGATTTAAATTTCCTGTTTTGCGGTTTAGAAAATTTTCCCTCGATAATGTATGAGCTGTGGTACTGTCCTGTCCGAAACCTTCGAACCACATGCACATCAGGGCCAGTATATTCAGCTCGGGTACTAAAAAGTTCTGTACCATTGCTCTATAGCGGTCATCATGAACAGTAACTGCATTTTTTTCCTTATGTTCGATAAATATGGCTTTAGGAAGGGAAACACAATCATCGTTTGTTACTGTACACTTTTGGACAAGTCACGAGCCGCCAGTGATGAAAAACGATACAAAAAAAATTCTGTCTCGTCGCGACAACGCTCCGGCTCATTCATCGATAGAAACGGCCGCCGAAATCAATTCTCTTGGCTTCGAATTGGCACCCTCATGCCCCGTTTTCAACAGACCTGGTCCGCTTCTATTTCCACAGCTGGAAACATTCCTTATTGGGGACGGATTCAACACTGATGAGGAGGTAATAGTCGAAGTAGACGCCGCCTATTTCGAAGAGCTTGAGAAATCGCGCATTGACATCGACATAATGGGACTCGAGCAACGTTTGGTGAAACGGTGCTCCCTAGATTGACCTTGAGGGAGATTAATATTTTTTCTGTCCTAACTATTGTCTTTCTGTTCAGTTCTGTGAATTTTTTGAAACCCCCTCGTACTCGTGAGATGACCCAATAATATGTTATCGGATACATAATTAGATTTCGTCCGCTCGTGGCACGAGTGAAGCTCCACATGTAATTATTTATGAAATATCTGATACAACAATTGATTTTTTAAACAAATGGACGTCGACGGGCGCACGCGCTTCGTTCTCCGGCGACGGTGCGGGACGACCGGTCCGCCGGTGTGTAAAAAAAAAGAATCACCGCAGCATTATAATAATTAAACGGCGAAAGGGTTCCCCGACGGACGTAAACAAGCGGCCGCGCAGCGTTGCATCGTCGGTAATGAAAGAAAATGATGGATCGCCTGTCGGCCGACGCGGCCCAATAAAGTTTCTCAATTAACTCATCAAACGGATGACTGCGCACCGCGTCGGCACCGCCGTCCGCGGGCCGGCGCCGCGGCGCCCCCGGTCCGAACGTATCGACATTTGCGGTGACGCTGATCTCGCCGCGCGCCCGGCCCCCCCGCCGTTAATTAGCTTCGACAGTGAACGATTCCGCGCGCGCGTTTGTGCGCGAAAAGCGCGGAAATGCAAATTTCTGCGATGATTGATTAATTGAAAATGATTACATTCTGCTGAATTGATATATTAATATTTTTCTGATTAATTGTGCGAGCCGGCGAACACAATCCGCATTATTTGATTTTGATATGACCGTTTTCATCAATCATTCCGGGACGGGCGCGCTCCCGTTTGTACATTTGTACGATTGTCACTCTCTCTCTCTCTCTCCCTCTCTCTCGCATACACACACACGCACTGCGTGTGTATGGTATTCGTATCCATTTAGAGTAATTCGCAATCGAAAATCTATGTATTATTTTTTTTGTACATCCATTTCATGTAAACATACACGTTTAGATACAAGGTGTGCTGCTAAAAAGGAACTAGGAATACTTTCTGTAAACATTCTATCGTTTCAAATACAAATCTAATGCTTCACAAGTCTAAATTCCCTGATCTCATAAACCAGAACGTTTTTTTCCGATCGAGAATGATTGTCGGCAGTGGTGGGTCAACCGGATGTCGGACCTGGTGACTACCACGGAGCCCGAACTCGTACGGGCCTCGATCTCGGGGAAAAAATTATTCATTAGATAATGAAACGAAGATTACACTTCAACGTCTCAGCTGATAATAATAAATTTGAGTGAAAGATGCAAATAATATTGATATTATGAATTGGAATAATTTCTTCTCTTTATATGTGAAAATAAAAAGAAATTCATTAATGGTACAAAAATATATCAGATAGCAAATGAAGTGTCTTGGACTTTTTCAAATGTTAAGGTTGTTTTAAAAAAAAATATTATTCTTATTTCGAATTCATAAGAAGAAAGATTAGTCTTCAGCGTTAAAAAGAATGAAAAACTATCTTCGAGATAGTTTTTCATTCTTTTGTATCCTCTGTATACTCTGTATTCCTCTGACATTGTATCTTCAAGATACGTCAGAGGAAAGGCTGATAGTATGGCACTTATTTAAAATAATCGATGAGTTTGGTCGAGCGAAATGTTTATTTAATTTCTTCACTTCAAATGAAATGAACGGTGTCAGCTCCAGTTTTACACGGTTGAAAGTCTTTGTTTCTATATTTTTTTGAAAAATAATTAAGGTTATTTCGCTTTGATGTAATTTTTATATTTATAGAAAAAAAGTTATAGAAATGAAGTAAAATGTTATAAAATGTGTTCTTAGACAAAGCTGTTTTTTTTTTTGGTCGTCAGATAAATTTTGAGGATTCCGTAAATTTTACTACCAGCAACCTCCTCCCCCACCTGGGTTAATAGTCCATTGCTAAATAGTAATTTCCAAAATTCCAGTGCTAAATAGTAACAGTTTCTTTCATTTTGCTCATGGAACCTCCTGGATTGCGTCAAATTGATGCGTCCCGTACACCTAATGTTAATAAAATTGATTGTTGATCGTGTGCTTCTTTACGATGATCTCATTATCTTCATAGCAGTACAGTAACGAAAATCACTATGCAATTTGGACTTGTATGAGATTTTTGATAGAATACTTAGACGGTGGGAAACAACGGTTCTGGTTTATTTTCAGTCACACCTAGTATATTTACATTTATGTAATACATACATACATATATATACATATAAACATATATATATATATATATATATATATATATATATATATATATAAACATATCAATAGTGTTGTTGTTGTTGTGCAACTGCATCGATCGACCGTCCGTTTGTAGTAATTACAGTAATTGTTCGTATCCCATCGGAAACAACGGAGCTTCGGTTCGCAAATTTTGATTTCGTTTTCATTAATGTTAAATGAAATTTAATAAACTGTACAAAACACAATGAAATAGATTCAATATTTGCCCGTACGCGGAATATAATAAAATCGGAAACGTAGAATGAATTATTTGTCTGCGTTTCATATATTCGGAACAAAAAAACACACAACCGATGTTCAATTCATGTGCGTGTGTGTGTTTTATTGTCGCTCTGACCGATCATTTTCCAGTTTGTATTCCATGAAAGTATGGAAAAATAAAATCAAATGTTTAAGAAGGTTCTGTTTCGATCCGAAACTGTTTTCATGAAAATATCTATTTACATGGAATCCAACCGAACGGCTGTTGGGTTGTGGTAGGGAAATAATTACGGGTTTTTAAATGAATTTGAAGATCATAGACCGCAATTATTTTTCTGTCAACCTAGTACATTAGTGTTAGGTTGATTGAATAAATATCGAACGATTTTAATGTTACTTAAATTCCGTTTCTTTCCACTGCGCCAATCCATGAATTAAATTGTCAACCCTCGTGTGTTTGTTTGTGGAGTGTTTGAGTTTCGGGTGAAATTTTTGACATCACTGTGTATCAATTTTGACATATGATCAAAAATGAAATGGAGCTGCTTCTAATTTTAACAAAAGAGCAGAATCAAGTATAATTTGATTAATATTAATTGAATCATAAAAATAAATGTACCTTCCTCTAAAGAAATTATAATAATTGAAGATAATAAAATAGAAGAAGGTAAAGTTCGAGCTAGAAAATATTTTCGGGCTGATCCATTAGAAATTAAATTATTAGTTGTGCTTGTGAGGGGGATGAAACACAATAAGTTAATGTCAAGACCTTTCAAGCTCCTAGCCAAGAACTAGAAGAGATTGTAATGAAAATTCCATTAATTAAACGTAGGATAAAAATTATTTTCGATACATTAAAAAGAAAACGGTTCAAACCTTTATTTTTGAATACATTTCTAAAAATTAATCATTTTTCGACCGCACGAATCACAACTGTTCAATAAATCATTATTCATCGTTCGATTAATAATCATGTATTGAACATTTCTGGTCAGAAACATTTTTCTGTGATGGGTAATTGCCTCAGTAATGTCAATTGCAATTTTATTTTTTACCATTCTTTAATACTAATTTTCAAGGAATGCAATACTATCCTATTAACTGAATTTTATTTTGAATTGTGGTAAATATTTGAATCCTTCTTACATGAATTGGAGCACGTCCAGTTGAAGATCCTTATAACTATTTTATATTTTATTATTAATATCATAATTTTATCATCTTGAGATAATGTATTAAAATTTTAATTAATGGACATGAACAAGTATATGCATTGGAAGCATAACATGGAAGTAAAACCTGTTATTAATTTTACTAAATTTATTTATTTCGTGTGGTGGAAAAAGAACCCCCCTCCCCCTCATCACAGATTCTAATAAATGTTGTGAAAAAAACTTTCACCCAATTCAATGTTCGAATTCTATTAAGCGTTCATTAAGAAATTATTTACGGGCGTTTCGTTCGCTTCGACAAGGAACCGCGGACGCTCCTCCCCCGGAAACCCGCCGCAACACTCGACCAGACCGCCGTCGAGTCGACTGCATTCGAAGACAAAGCGTTCGTTTAAATAACATCGGCGCACTCGAAAAACGTTCATAATAATACAATCGACAGCCGGTGGGCGAGGAGCGTCTCGCGGCATATTAACACACATCACGTCCAGAAGACTGAAATTGATGAATGTCGCGCAACCCTTCGCGCACTTAACAGCGGTAATAACCGTTCGAAGATCGTGTGCGGTGGGGCGTGCGGATCCTATTGTTTTTCGCGCGACGCTCAGTCGAAAACGTTCATTACAAAAGCTTTTATGGTCAAAGTTTTCGTTGTTCTTTCGGAAAAACTTTTCATTAGACGAACGGAGATGATATATTGGATTGTTTTTCGGGAGCGCGACGTCGTCCGGATGTGAAAACACATGAAATGTGCAGCTTATCATGTTCGGTTTTTGAGACGAGTGTGGGGGGGAGGTGGACGGAGGGTTACACGCGGCCGGATCAATCGACGCCGTGCACAGATTCGACATTTTCGAACCCAATACACATGATCATATATATATATATATATACACACACAATGAGAACACTCGAACGGTCTACGAGAAAAGTCCACAGTGAGTCATCGTCGCGTACAAAAAAAAGACGTTTATTCTTTATGTCTCGTTTCGACGACCACGGTTTTATCTGTCTATAAAATAAAAAAAGAAACATTTCGAGCGACTGTTATGCAAATGAATACAAGTCTTATAATAAATATTACACGAACGACAAATCGTCAATAGCGAGCGTATCTCGAATATAAAAAAAAGCGTATAAAAGAAAAACATAAAACGAACACACACACACACGCGCGCGCGTCCAGGTGTGTGCGTACGCACGGGTCGTTCCGCCGTTCGTCTCCCGTTTCCCGTAAATAAAACAACGCGGAGAACGAACCGAGCACAAAAACATCAACTTATCATTGCGGACAAAAGCTACCTTAAAACTGTGGTGTGAACTGAAGTGAAATGCACTCGTCGGGAGAGCGTGACACGCGGCCTTCTTCTCCATTTTCTTGTTCGTTATTCATAACGTTTTATTGAATGAGGGACGACGAGGACGCGGCGGTGGATGGTCGGATGGTGGTTGGATGTCGAGGCGGTCGCGGCGGCCGGAGCGGAGGCGAAGAGCATTGTGCGCGATGGCAGACGGTTGCGGTCGCCGCGCGTCACGAACATGTCACAACATGGCGACGATGACAGCGTATTGTTCGACGCCAAGTGCTTGTTTAATCTGAAGCTTTGTGAAAGTTGTGCGAGAGGCAGGTCTTTATGAAAATTATAGCTTTTGATGAATCCAGTGTACTCTGGATATTCGTAGCAGGAAACGGGCGGCCATGAACGAGATCTGTCTACAGGCTGCGCCCGAAAACCGATAAACCGTTCTGATTCCTCATCGAACAATGTGAATAAATCCACAAATTAACGACAGTCATCGATGGAAAAGAACCTCTTCGAAATCATCGTTAAAATCAACTTTGTAAATGATATTATTTCAAGAATAAATATGAATACTGAATCATAAAAGTACAAACAATGATTAACGTAACAGATCAACGTCTAATATGGAACGTTCTTTGAAATAACAATGAAAATTCGAAGGCGATCGAGAGAAAGTCGAGTGCGTTTCCACAACTGAATCTTTCTTTTCCAGTCGTCTAAATAGCAACATGCTTGTCTAGCCAGGTACTCAGTGAACGTTTATTGATCATTTCTGTTGGTGTTTCGAATGAATAATTTTTCATTGGACAATTTCCAAGATTTGTGCATTTTATGGAAGCGAACAACAATTTCTGTCTGAAAGTGAATTCAACTGTATTGTAAATTTATTTGTTTTTCATCAGAAAATTTCTCTCATTTTCAATTCATGTCTGCATCTTGAGATGCTTTTTTTACAGCTCCCAAAATACTTTTTCTCTTCATCTTCATCATACACAGTCATATAGATTTATACTCTCTGTGTGTGTGTGTGTGCGGTTGAGTTGAACGTATGAGTACACATCGTGGACGATAAAATAGAAACAAGTCTCCAGACAGAACTATAAAAGGAGGATAAAAATTATGAGGTAGTTTTTCTCCGGCGATCGTTTTGTATAAATTGATCGAATGAATAATAAAACGATATTTAATGTAATGTACACATACGGTGCACGCATATGCATAAAAAGGTACACATAAAATGGCGTCCGTCGTGTGCGTGTGTGCGTGTCGGTGAGCGAGTCGCTCGCTCGACGCTCGCAGACCGTGCGTTCGAATGTCGGCGCGCGTTTTATTACATGCGTCCGGCCGCGTCGGCTCCCTGTGACGAGCGAGCGAGTGCGAGCGAGACAGTGGATGAATCGAAACGAAAGTAGTGCATTCGTCGCGATGAAATTTTAATAGAAAACAAACGTCGCGGAAAACGGATCGGAGAAAAGAAATAAACGCGGCGAAGACGGACCGCCCGACCGTCCGCCGTCGCTCCCCGCGTGTCGAACACGCCATCCGGCCCGTTCATGTTTTATTGAATGGGAGTGTGTGTGTTCGGGCCGGCCGGTCGGTCGGTCGGTCGGCCGATCGACGTCGACGACCGAACACTGAATTTAATTGAGATATAAACTCTTGGATGGTGCTTCCGAATGATACTTTTTCTCGATCAGTTGATTTCCCGCGAGTGCCATTTTGACCGCTTCAACTTGTGGCGGACGTTGCATGCACGTGTGTTTGTGTGTGTACGTTTCGAGGGACGACCGTCGTACACACGCACGCACACACACACAAGGATAGTCGTTGACTGTTGACCTGTTGGGGTCGTGTCTTAACATTATGTGGAACAGGTGCTTTTTTTAACTCGGACGCGCACAAATCATGCGTTATACATGACCGAGATAACAAGTGAATGGACGGTCTTCCTCTCGCTCTTCGTGCCCGTTTCTCGTTCGACCTGTAATCGAACATTCGTTCGAACGATCCGATAAAAAAGCGGACGCTGATCGAAAGAATTTCTCGAAGGAGTCGACTCGTCGGCTACCGACGATGAACCGTTCGTTCACCGAATTAATTAATTTGAAAAGAAAACCTTTCGACGCCGATGACGTTATATTAGGAGGTTGGATTGAAAGCCGCTGTTTTTTGTGTTCTGTGAGCATTTATTTCAATAACAAAATGTGTGAATACATTGATCAGAGTATATGCCCTTAGAAGATAAGACTTTTTCCCACTTGTCTGGCAGAAGTTGAATTCCGCGACGAAAGTACTGGTCCGTCTTTTGAGGCAATCAATTCAACACCCCGATTTTCGACTTCTCCATAGATATGAAAATCGGCATCTTGCAAAGCGTGTTGTCCAATCGATCGGAACAGATGGTAATCGCTTGGGGTCAGGTCCGGAGAATACGCCGGGCGCGGGAGAACGTCCCGTTCGAGCTCGATCAGTGTTCGTTTCACGGATATAGCAACATGGGATCGAGCGTTGTCGTGGAGGAGAATCATGCTTCGGCGATTCGATGCAATTGATGGTCGCTTTTGCATCAAATTACCATTCAAACGCCCCAATACAATTAATAAACATATGTTCTCGAAAAGATAAAAAACAATCTGTGACATCTTTTACAATGGATTGCCCGTCTCGTCGCTTTGAAGATGACATCACAGCTACAGAAACATCTCCCATCGAATGAATAATAAGTTGTTTAACATTCATATCACTTTCTGTAATTGTCGAGCGAAAAAATTAATTTCTTAGAGTGATTTTCTCGACCCAAACACTGCAGCCCCGTTCGAGCGATTCCTCGCATCAAATCGTTGTGTTTATAACTTTTAATGTGAGCAACGTTCAAGATTAAATCATCTCCTTTGTTTATACTTTCCGCGATTCGAAGATAATCGCCCGGCGAATATAAATTCATACACTCGACTAATATTTCAGTGGAACTTTGCGCCCGTTCACGTCCCGACACTATTTACTTAATGCGAATGATTAAATGCTACAATTAGTTGTTTCTCGCTCTTAATACAATCGCTGGATTGTGTCTGGAGATTTAATAGACAACTTCGTGGAAAAATACGCTTGTGCAACGTTATATCGAAACGCGAATTTCAGAATTAGTTTCTTGCGAGCACAGTGTTTTGTGTACTTTCGAATATCTGTCTGGGAGTAGACACACTTTTCACTCACAACAATATTAGGTGTAGAAATTAAATCGGAGCCTTTAAATTGAATCAGTCATAACACTGAAACTAAAAGATTAACAAGGCATTTTACAATTTTGCAGTGTCGACGTTAACGTTTAAAAATAATATATATATATATATATATATATATATATATATATATATATATATATATATATATATATATATGTATATATATATATATGCATACACTACTGCTCATTCATCAAGTATTCAGGCACTTCTCTTTATATGAATGTCCTATATCTCAGATGTAAATAATTTATATTCTTAAATTCTCTCTCTCTCTCTCTCTCTCTCTCTCTCTCTATATATATATATATATATATATATATATATATAGGGAGGCGAGTTATTGTAATATTAAAATAATAAATATAGAAAAAAAAGTATAACTAATTTTTTATCTAAATGTTAGACCCATCAATGTGACTACTCATATTTTTGATGATTTCTTGGTAAATTCGAGACATTGTATTTATAATTTTGTAGTTTCAACCTTAACATTTAAAAATAATATATATATATATATATATACACACTACTACCTATAAGTATTCAGGCCGTTCTCTTTATATAAACTAATGTCCTATATCTCGGGTGTAAATAATTTATATGCTTAATATATATATATATATATATATATATATATATATATATATATATATTTATATATATATATGTTTATTGTAACATTAAAATACAGATTATAGAAGAAAAGGATAAAGAAATAATTTTATTTAAATTTTATTTCATTTAAATGTTAGACCCATCAATGAGGCCGTTCATACTTTTGATGATTTCTTGGTACAGTCGAGGCATTGTATTTATAATTTTGCAGTGTCAACCTTAAAATTTAATATATATATATATATATATATATATATATATATATATATATATATATATATATGTATTGATTGTCTGCCTGATCTGGTCTCGTCTTTAATGGATATATATCCAAGGCAGAAAATTTTTTAAACCATCTCTGCTCCGTTCTTAATGCAACTGCATTTTCTCCAAACGCAGTATAATTGTTTTACAGTTTCTGTAGCGTCGGTCCTAAGCTTAAATTCATAAAGCAAACAGTGCGTGTTTGCTTTATGATTTTAAGCGTTGGACTAACGCTAAAAAAGTCTGTGAAAAATAATTTAGTATGTGCGGTACCACACTATTTTTCACTGACATTTTTAAGGGTAAGAATTATTTTTAAAGTGAACAGTTCGAGATTCATTTAAAACACATGCTAAAATTACTGATAAACTGTTCTTGGAATTTTCTCCAATAACAAGTGTAAACAATTCTTGGAATTATTATACGTTATAACAGCGACAGAACTTTCTTGGTTGCCTTATATATATATATATATATATATATATATATATATATATATATATATATGTTTACAGGCATTGAGGATGTATGTATGTCGGCGGATGAGTCGCTCGGCGTCGTAAACTCGCGCAGAAGAACAAATAAAATGATAAATTTCGAAACAAAGCGATAAAATTTGAATCTTAAAGAGCTAGTTTCGGCCAATTAATTAGGCAAACAAGTAAACATCTCGCCGTTCTAGCAGCGTTTTAATTAGTAAATTGGAGTTGTGAGAACTAATGTTTTATCTTAATAGCGGGCGTGCGGCTAATTCAATTACGGCGAGTTATCTTTTTCCGAGAAATTACTGTTCCATTTTGATGGAAATCACAACTCGATTATTATAACGAATCGCGTCGGGGCTGTCACAACAACATGCACTTTGTGTGTGTATATATATATATATATATATATATATATATATATATATATATATATATATATATATGAGATTGATAGAGAGAGAAGGAGAAAGAAAGAATGAAGAATCTCGGAGATAAGCTTGAACGGATCCTCGTACTTCTTATCCGAAACGAGTGTGTGTGTGTGTGTGAGTGAAAATATCAGATTAGTCGGCGCGAGGGAGTTTAATTTCATATTTCGGCGAAACACTTTATAATAACTTCGAGTAGTCGATTCGGAGTGAACTGTTTACCGAGGAGGCAGCGTGAGTAATTACGGAATTGACAATTCGATTATTGCAACGTTTTTGTAATGTTCGTTCGACGGTTCGGTTCGATGCTCGAACATCTTGTAAACATACCGCATTATCGTATGAAATTTCATTGTATCTGTTTCATTATGTCCGTCTACTGATTCACATTGAACGTTTCCGGTCAGAAACATTATTCATTGTTGGTCAAAGGAAAAAAAGAATATGTTTAAGTAAACGAATTCTGATACAGTGTCGGAAATTCATTTTCTTAGTAAGTAAGAATTTTATTAGAAAGTCGATATCGACTTGCTTATTAAAATAAGAGTGGGCCTAACGAATCGAATACCATCATTCGCAAGTACGTGGGGAGGTACAAAAGTTTGAAGAAAAGGGGAGAACGGAGAACTCTTAGTTAGTGTAATAGCGAAGAATTATTGTGGTGTTATCAGCACTCATCACTATGTCGCAGAACAAACAGTGTCACAATAGAGTGAAAAAAATGATGGCGGCTGCGTTTTGGGATGCAGAAGGTATTCTGTTAATTGAATAGCAAGACAAGGGCTCCACTGGAGTATTATTCGACTTCGAGAAGCCATTAATTTAAAAAGACTTGGAAACTGGTCAAAACATGTTCTTCTTTCACAAGAAAATACTCCGGTACACCGAATTCAGATCGAGACGGCCTCTGTGACCGACTGCGTCTTCCAAGAACTCATCCACCCACCATATAGTCCAGATCTGACTTCGAGCGACTACTTCTTGATCCCAAATCTGGAGAGGGACTTGGGTGATAAAAAAATTCAAGACTATGAAGAAGTGAAGCCGGCTTTTTCAGAGCAGTTTCCCACCAAACCAAAGAATACTTTTTTCGAACGTCTTGAAAATCCCATCGAGCGTTTTAATAAATGTACGAGTATTAAGTGGGACTATTTTGAGAATAAAAAAATATCAGGTCGATCAGACTTTCTTTCATCTCTTTTTCCGCGAACTTGTACCTCCCCTCGTACTGACAACGATCGACATTTCGGTCAAAGTTCATCGGGTGCAGAATCGAATCCGACGCAAGATTATTCAATGATTTCAATGATTAGATATTTAGTGACAAAGCCGGACGATATTTCAAAATCTGTTTGGGTTCGATCGACAATCGTCGAACGGGTGCACGTGTGCGAACGCGAACTCGGATTGAAAATTTCTACTTTTCAACATAGATTTCAATCCGATCCTAACAGTATTGTAAGTTGTTGGGATCGGGGGATCGAAGGAATCTCCAGAGAGAGGGGGTGAAACTTTTTACTCGACATCTGACAGAGTCTGCGAGCAGCACGACCGCAACACAATCGCACATAATACAACTTATATATATATATATAGATATAGATATATGTATATATATATAGGGTGTCCCATAATTGACTCATATATATATATATAGAGAGAGAGAGAGAGAAGGAGTGAGGGGGAGAATTTTTATTCTATTTTCGTGTTTGGATACTAATCACCTTAATCGTAGACACATCCTCAGAGCATACCCAAATAAGCAACGAATAAATCCCAATAAAACGAATCGCACCACAATGTCTTGAAGATACAAGACTTCAAGATATTGTGGTGCGATTCGTTTTAAATCTTCCCGAGCTTCTCTTTAATGATCTTGTAATGAAATGACAGAAAAATGAACATTTATAAGCAAAACAAAATTGGTGATAAATTTTGGGACACCTAGTACATGTATATATACATATATATATATATGTATATATAAACAGTGTGTGTGTATGTGTGTGTAAGTAGGGGTTTAACAATGACGTGTGTTTTCATAACGTACAGACTAAACAGTCGAAGAAACTTGCGTCATTGCTCATGATTAGAAGTTAGACTGTTGCGGTTACGTGCGTCCCCCGTACGGCTGTGGCTCGTGTGCCGCCGGTTCCAGGCCAGTTTTCCCGTCCCGCGGGACTCGTTCGCTGCTCGTTTGTTCGTCGCTAAAAGCCAAATCATGTCTCGCTCTTCCTGTACTACGGAACGCGCCGCCGTCGGTCGCCACGTTTCCACTTCCGCGGGAACCGTTGACCGACCGACCGCCTTATAGGCCTGGAAACGTTCCGCAGCCGCACCGAAAATAATTTAAATATACTATATAGGAAGGTTCAGGTGGAACGGAACGTGCGCACGGAGGGGGCCACACACACACATTCAGACAGACAGGAGGTTGTGTTTTCGTACGGGTCTCGCTGCGCGCGGACTGAAATAATTAAGGAGAACGAATGTAATATCTGGCCGTAATGCGTTTTATAATTAATGGGGACATTTATTGTTTTTAGTGAGTTTTCGAGTGAATGAGAATGGTCTTGATGGGAGATGTTTATTGCGAGCGACAGTCAAATGTAAACCGACACTTTTTTACAGACTCTTTAATAACAACTTGCCATTTTTCGAATGTACACACAAGTTACTCTTTCACACAGTTTTCGCTGACATTTAAAGAATGACTAGAGCCAGGATATTGACAGTTTTTCGATTCCCGTATCGTAGAGAGAGGTCGGGCGGTTCCGAAGTGGAGGTTTGGCCACTTCATTATATTCCAGCGCCTTTACAGAAATACAAGTGATCAAACAGAACGAACTACTTTGTCCGGATAAAGCATCGATAACGCGACAGGATCAGAGTTTCAGATGAGTTCGAAATGCTTTTAGAGCATTAAACATTCGTCTGGAATCAACTTGAGTGGTTGTACGTTCCGATAAGACATAGACACGAGCAGCCGAACGAAGAATAATAAAATAAAGTATGTAACAGAAATTTATTTTTTATTGTACAAAAAAAGTTCCGGCACAATAACTTTTCGGTTGTGTGACGGCGTGACGTGAACACAACATTGAAAATATCGGCCGGTGGCTCGAAGACGGAGCGCTTAAATATTTGATGACCTGATAAAGTATGTTTTATTACCATTCTTCGTAACATATTTATGCGTGATGTCCTAACAGCTCGTGTATCCGCCGATATATCGTCGTTGGATGGAGATTGTTTATAAGAAAATTGTTGTTATATAAAGTGCGGTTTGCGGAGTGTGTGCAGTACAGAGCATACTGTGTACTTGTCTGTATCAAAAAAAAAATAAATAAACGAGCTTGATAAAGAATATAACGTACTAGCTCCCTCGAAGATTATAATGTACTAGGACTCTGCTTCCTGCTCGCAGCGCTCACCAGTGTCCAGGGTGGGGGAGGGGGATTCGTTCCACGCCTGCTAACGCTCGATCCCCGTCGAACAAATAACCGAAATTAACAAATTACACACAAAAACGCCCGTGTAAAATGTAACTTGTAAGATTGTTATTCGAAAAGTTTATAAAAATCAACACAAAAAAATACAACGTTAAAATGTGTAACAGTAATACTTTAAAGCTTCTGTGAACACCATATTTTTAAAAAATATTTTGTCAGTTTTACACTGGAATCGTTTACGCTCTTTCGTTATATATATATATATATATTTTATATATATAGAGAGAGAGAGAGATAGGGAGAGAGAGAGAGAAATAGAGGGAGAATGTGAATGGTTTGTGATAAGAGAAGTGGCACAAGATGCAGTGCAGATATATACACAAGATGTACGGATCTGCCAATTAAACTCTTCACGTTCATGTAAGGTGGATATATATTTAAAAATTAAAAAAAAATACAATTCAGATCTATGAAGTCGAGATCTGGAAATGATTCAAAAATGCTAGAGAACAGTTTGTATTTATTTCGATTTTATTTCGTTTCTGTATTAAATGAAACAATGAAAAAAAACAACACACATTAAATCGATGTCCACAGAGTTTCATATGCGAAACGTTTCAATTTGGATTTGAATTATTATAATTTTCAACTATTGTAGTTTCTGTTTTAAATATATACA
This sequence comes from Acanthacorydalis orientalis, assembly GCA_034766995.1. Taxonomy (NCBI): domain Eukaryota; kingdom Metazoa; phylum Arthropoda; class Insecta; order Megaloptera; family Corydalidae; genus Acanthacorydalis; species Acanthacorydalis orientalis. The sequence goes on along the minus strand of CM068316.1, from coordinate 53,205,379 downwards.
TTTATATATGTATATATATATATATATATATATATATATATATATATATATAATATGTTAAATTATTACATACATTTCCACTATGCGAAAATTTCTATTTTGATTACATTGTAAATAATTCAAAACTAATTTCGCGCACCTCATAATCAACTACACGAATCACTGAATGATAAATTATATATATATATATATATATATATATATATATATATATATATATATATATATATATATATATATATATATATACATGTGCAGACATTGTCGGCGTTGTATAATAATGAGACCGTGATGGAACACCATTTCTGTTTCGAAAGTAATAAAATTCGATGTCGCGCCATATTGATACAGATCGGCCGACACCCCCTGTACACACATAATGGGAAATATTTTAGAACAATACATGCAATTAGTGTGCGTTCACTTGCAGACTCGTGTGTCGAGTGAGTGAGTGCTGCTCACTTTAACGTGTTGAAGGGGACACCGAAATGGCGGTTACAGCAACAACAGCAGCAGCAGCAACGTGCGACGACGGCCGTCGAGGAGGACCGGCTTTCATTATGGAGACGAGAGGTAGGTAATTTATGCATTGCTCGAATTCAATTGTGATCATAGGTCCGAACGAAGCGTCGGCAATTTATTCGGAAATTTTGTTATTAGAACGGTGAAGGCTGAGAGGGTGGTTTGTTGTAGAATGATTTGTAGAATATTCGGTTTTTAATTTTTGTTAGGACGCGCGTTCACGATTCTTCTTTGAGATAGAAACGGTCGTTCTCGTTGAAAACTAGTGTTATGAAACCTCACCCTCTAACATCTTATCCCCCGGACCTGTCTCTGGGAGATTATCATTTTTTAAAATATTCGAGTGATTTCCAACGAAAGACAGTTTTCAAAGACCAAATATCAGTTCAAAGCGATTCGGAGAACTCCAGAATTCTATCTTGTAGTAATAAACAAACTTGTTCCCTGTTGGGACAAATGTGTGCAGGTCGACGGTCTCTATTTTCATTAACAAATATGATTTTTAACTGACTCATGAGTTTTTACGCTCGATATGTAAAAACCGCAATTATTTTTCTATCAAACGATATAAAATTGAATTAAATATAAAACCACCGATATAAAAATCTATCTCTCGAAAAAAAAACACTCGGCAATCGTTTAAACCGTCTAATTCGACCGATTAAAAAGTTACAAACCTCCAGTCGAAATTAATCTCTCGGCCGCTAAACAAATCCGCAACTCGTGCCCGAGAACCAATCGATCATCGACACCCCCGCCCACTCCCCCGTACGTTCCTGTCGTTTGCCTTACGAAATTTTCTGAAAAAAAAATCTCACTTGACCCATTTCTCCGTCACTCAATTTATATACACACGGGTGTATAATATGCACGATAAGTAACGCACACACACACACACACACAAATACATAATTAATCATCGCGAACATTATCTGACAGTTCACGCACACTGACGTATAATCATAATTTTATTCATAAATTCCTGTAGGGCTACGAAAAGATTGCTTTGTTGTTTGTTGTTTGGCGGCGGCGTCGCTGTTACTGTGCGCGGATAACGGAAAAAAATCGACCTGTAAAAATAGAATACCGATAATGGAACGCCACGTGCACGTAGGTGCAAAACGAATCGAACAATTGACCCCTTAAGCGTTCTGTTTTGTTTTGAGGATGTGCACCGGTGTGCTCGATTATTTCCAGGCGACGACGACGATACATTTGGTTTTTAAAGAATGTAGAGTAATAACATTTGGGTCAGGATGAGCAATTAATTTAAATAGTGCTCGCTCTCACCTCTAATATTCCATTTTCTACGTTTGATATTTTATTTTCTTTATCGGGTTCATTACCTTCTTGATCCTTATCACTACTTCCATCAGAAGACGTTGCAATTACTGATATTCCTTTCTGTGTCCTTGTATGTATGTTATGTCTTCATGGCTTTTGGATTCTTAATCTTCGATCCGATTAAATCACTGATTTTAAAGCATCACTATCGAATTCAACAGGTCGCCCACTTCGAACACTAACAGATGAATCATAAATCACCGCTGGAAAATTCTCAGAACCAAAACGTCCCAGTATTAGAACCAAAACGTCGGGATATTAGAAACTATTTTTTCTTTGTTTAAAACAATAAATCCATAATCTGTTTCACAACATGTGAACAAAAAGCATGGCATCATATGTCATAGACTTAAGTCGAACTGACTCTGATTTACTTATTAAAAAAGATTGTCCACTCATGGGTATCCGTAATATTTAATGGATCTGAAAATAATAAAAAACAACACGCTGTCGTGTCTCGAACAGACTCCACAACTAGACCGTCACAGAAATCTCATACAACATTCTATTAACAAATCAAACCGGTGGATGCAAATTCAGTAACAGAACATATGTTGTGAATGTAGTCTTCCCCCTGTACGTCAGAGGGTTCGCAAATCCATTACCGCCCGTCGAAACGTACAACACACTAATACTAATCCGTGTAAGGTCTATCCCAGTTGTTGCACTTGCCGCTTAGTTTGTGTCGATGAATCACCGCGGAGCGGTCCCTGAATGATATTTGCATCGATACACTGTTGTTGTTGCAGTATGTCGTCGATCCATTATTGTTTCAGTTCTGTTTGATATTCGTTCGCCTTACATACAAGTAGAAATATGATACAATTCGAATGTGGATTTAGGAACACGATTATTCGACTCTTTCGAACGGGACGAACAAAAAAATCGTTACAGGATTTTCGTTATTTTTCTATGAACTCTTTCTCATTCCACAAACATTTCTTTTGGTCAGACATGGCCGACCACACTGATTACTGACGAACCATTATTGTTAAGATTTTTATATATTTCTTATATTATATATTTCTATACTTCTATGTTGTGAGGACGATGCGACGATGCTTATCACTACTTTCAGAGAACTAAACCGTGTAAAAATCTAAAAATGAGAGACTTAGCGGTGCAGTATCGGATGAAAATCCGTAAATCGATTCGTCAAGAACGTTTAAGCGTTACAGAAATCTTACTGTTGCGGCGATTGTATAGAAAAATACACAAGAACATTCTCTCGCGCATCAGAATCATCTTTCATTCCGCAAATACTCCTCTACTCTGAAAAGTTCCAGTGAATCATTATTTATACGGATTTCGATCAAGATTCCATCATTCTTAATTCTCTCGTTCCGGTGCAGTAAGCTCGGCTGATCGCTTGTTTTTATCTGCAAATATTCTTCTTCCTGTTACTCATAGAACGCTGATATTCCTTACTGTCATACTATCATCGATGTATCTTAACAAATAATAATAGAGAGAGCGCAGATATTGTTTCAATTCTCATTTTTATTTCAAAAACCAAATTCAAGTCTGGTACTCGTACTTTGTTCAATAAGTCAGTTTACTGATTGGCCGTGAAAGAATATTTTTAATTAAATCTCTTTTCTTGTAACATACATGCTCTATTGACACTAATCGCTAGTCTAGAGATTGACTCTGACGTTCGAATAATTAAAAATCATTCTATTTCTTCATTAGTGATAATTTTTATGAAAAATATTAACGGTGAACAGTGTTCGCTGCACCGGCACGGTGGGTTTTAGCTGGAAGAGTTCAAGCGACAACGTACCGAAAAACCTGTCTGCTATTCGAATAGAACAAACTGATAAACGGCAAAGACCGACCGGACACAAACATAAACGAATCTCTGGCATCTAACAGTATTCGGCAACCTGATTTCCGAACAGACCGTTCTGTAGGTACCACCACCGTTCTTGTATCCGCTTATTGAAAAAGCTCTCTTTTAGATAGACATACAGACAGTCTCGCATCTTCAAAGCGCTGGAAGGTGGCGTCACCGCGCGATCACTTGGCCGAATGTAAATAATTTCCGCTCTCGTTTTAATTACAGAAAGCGCGCGCGCCCCCGCCCACCGCGCGTTCACAATTACAGACAGATGTACGGCGGATCTTTATGTTTGAAAGTGATTCCGAAAAGCGCGCCGCTCTAATTAAAACACGCCAGTTTCCTCGATCGGTCGGCTTCGGTTCGAACGACGCACTTTCTTCGAACAGTTGTGTTTTTCTTGTACCTCGTCTATATACACATCTTTCTCCCATACGCCTACTTCTCTCCTCTGCCCCCTCTCTATATGTAAAACTATAATACATAGTTTTCATTCTCTACGGGCTTCACGAAAACAATTTCTGCACTTATTTGAATGAAGTTAAATTTTGAATTTCTTAGAACACAAAAATGTTATTCGATTGCAAAGAGGTTATTTGCATGTTTGGTGCAACGCTCGTCAAATGCAAATAATGCCATAGAACCTTTCTCAATCGCGGTCGATCTCTGACCGACTGAAATTCGCCAACTTGATACTTTACAACCTAATAGCTTTATTGGTTATAATATAACTTTATTATATATATATATATATATAACGTGCTGATTGTATAGAATCGACTGTTAATTCAGTAACATGCTGATCCGTCGACCCGGCTCGGTTCCTATCGGGACCCGATTTCAGATCACTGACTGTAGAATAAAAGTAACAATATAAAAGAAAAACGTCACGGTTCTCGCTCGCACCCGACACTTCTGCACAAACATGAAGGATTTTTTTTTCATTTCCGCGCGAGCAATATAAATGATTATTTGATTTACATGTTTCATGCGAACGAAGACAATTTGATTTATGTACGTTTCCAGTCAATTTGATGTTTTCTTTATACAGAAATGGGGTAAGCGAATATTAGATAATAAATCTAATAAAATAATCCATTAGAGCAGCGACACCGCACTTGTGTAATAAACAAATTGAATTTAAAACGTGAACATTTCTACAATCGAAACGTCACACACGATATACATACATATATATATATATATATATATATATATATATATATATATATATATATATATATATATATATATATCATGTGTATGTGTGTTACAATGAGAGAGGAATTTTTATTAGTAAAGCGTACACACACACGCACGCATCATCAAATGGCACATGTAATTACTGACTTAACAAAAACCTTGTCGAACAAAAACTTACCCCCGTCGATTTGTTATAACCGTGAGGGTGTCGTCGAGATGAATGCAAAATGTTATAAATGTGTGTATGTGTGCATGCGTCGAACGAATATCGATATCTCCTTTACACCACTTATGTTAATTCAGTCATAAAAGTCTCTTTCTAATCGCGAACGAACGGGATGCACTTTCACGGGATGCAGGAACGGACTCGATTCGTTTTCGATCTTCCTCACTTGTGCCGCCGTGTGTTGTGCTCTTCGAGTTCTGTGTGAAACGATTTCACGTTTGCGGTTCGTTTAAGGGGACCCGGTGGTCTAGCGGTCTAAAATTTAAGCTATTTTAAAAATTTTTTTTCTATATGAGGGTAATGAATAATGCTTTCAAATTTTTTTACACTTATTTTATTACTAATAAACTACACAAAAATGAAAATAAAGACAAAAAAAAAATTTTTTTTAATTAGAAAAATGATGCTGAAGTCTCCCTCTCTAAAAAAATGGAATTGCGTGGTGAATGATGATTTATCTCTCCCTCTGATCTGAAATAAAACAATTGACGAATTTTTAATTAGTATAAGTATAGCTATCGCAGGAAGTAGAATAAAAAAAAAAATTTGACAAAATGGCGCGTAGCCAAAAGTACAAGTTTGAAAACGAGCAGTATTTTTGATCAGTATCGAGAGACCGGATCAAATGATTGAAAAGGTGATTAGGTTCGATTTTATTAATGAACATTTAATACACAATAATGTTCTGAATACAGTTTCGCAAAGCGATTCTTTTTCCACCCCGCAAACTACAAAACAAAGTCAAAATATCAATAAATCTTTGTTGAGATGATCGGTAGAATGGTTAATGAGATGATAAATGAGTAATTAGATTCGATTTAATTAATAAACGTTTAATTCGCAATGAAGTTTTTGAAAGATAAGAATGTACATTTTTCAGTAGAGTTTTTTCTGTTTCCAGACTCTCCCTTTTATCTATTTGTTATTTTTTTCTTTTTTGTAATAAGAATCTTTTATTGATATCTCTTTACAGATCTTCTATACAATGCATGATTATATTTTCGTGAATTTAAAAAAAAAACTGCCACATATCCCGTTAGAGTGTTATGATTTTTGAAATGCAAGAATGTAGATTTTTCAGTATAGTTTTATTTCTGTTTCCGTACTCTTCTTGTTTTTTTATTTGTTTTTTTTTTTTGTATTTATAAACTTTTGTTCATCTCATTTCATAGATCTTTGACAGAATACATGATCACATTTTTGTAAATTTTGAAAAACTGTTACATATCCATTCGGAGTGTTACGATACTGAAAAAAATGTACCTAGATTTATCCGTTCCTTATCAAACACCATTTTGATAATATTCGAAATCATAAAATGACAGTATTTTATTAAATATTTTTTTATATATTCGATGAAAATTGGCATGTTTCTTAAAGCATTACCAATGAAAAATTAATTTTCTAGCATTTTATTCTACAACTTTTCAGTTGATTTTTTGATTGTCAGAAAAACTGTATTTCAACCAGAAGCCAGTTTCGCCTTTTCAAAAAAAAAAAAAAAACAATCGTTTTCTAATCACCGAACGAATAGAACTCGCGTTAACAACACGTGCAGACTGAACAGCGAACAGTGAAACGCGCGCATCTCTGTGTGCTTTCAAGCCGTTATAAGCGAAACGAGCTTTTTGACGCGTTCGCCAGAAATCTCCTTTTTGTACATCGGCTTTATATTAAATGTAAACAGTGCCGTCGCGCACTCAGCTAAAAGGGCATCCGAAAATAAGAGTTTCATCCCTGTGGCGCGGCGTGAGTGCGCGTATCGCGAGGTGTCGGAGCATGAGTCACACCCCTCGTGTATGTCGGTCGGTCGGTAAACGACACATCGCAAATCCAATTTAGTCCGCCACAGGGAGTCGCTATACTGAGTTATGGATAGAACTAATATAATATTGGTTATGTACGCGGCACAGGTGCCCTTTCCGACGCATTATTTCGTTTGGGATTTAGATTATGACGCGCGGCGGCGTCGCTCCACTTCGTCACACACACATACGCATACACACACATGAGGGTTGTACGTCGTCGTGTCCTTGTGCCCACGGAACCGTACTCAAAAAGGATCAACTCGTCGACTCGAACATGTCGTCATCATAATAACGACGCGTATTGTTGTACCGAGTGCGCTCCACGTCACTGCCACTGTGACGCTTTCACCATTTCTCGGAGAACAAGTCTGCCGCACGTTTTCCATATATGATTGTGTACGAATGCGTTCCGACAGGGTCGAACCGCGCGGGGCGGGGTCGTTCGGTCGCTTGTTATATTAGAAGGGATGCCTTTACCGATACGTCTGTCGCTGCTGCTGTTACCTTACTGATGTATTTACTGCCGTGTACAGAAACACACAGTCGTTCAAATCATTTTATTCGATTCGTGTGTACAGGCGACGCGATTATTTGTATACCGATTTCTTAAACGCTTTCCGTGAATTTCTGTTATCAAACAATATCCATGTGTGATGTTAATGAGTGCTAGACGGCGTATCTTAAAGTAACAATCGTTTTGTATGTGTGTCTGTGTTTTTATTTTATCCCATGTAAGCAGAGGGCGCCGACGCGGGGAACTCAAATCGGTCGAGGATCGATGGGCTAGTAGGTAGTGAGGCTGCAGTTTATGTTCCTTTAACCCTTCGATGCACTTTTGCGCCGTTCTGGAGAAAAATGGGCTCAAAAATTCAAGACAACGCAAGAGTACAGTGTAATTAGTCTCTGTGTTCAACTACGTGAAATGAGTGTGTAGCATAGTCGGTTAGACAAGGCGGTCGGAACGCTGGAGGTCTCGGGTTCTTCGATTCTTCTTTTCGTTTTTATTTTTTGTTTCGCTTTCTTGTAACGTAAATGATATATTATTATAAGAATTTCTTTTCTCAGTAGATTTTTATTGTTTTTGTTTTTTGCAACAATGTCACTTAAAAGTGTTTCGACGCCGCTTTTATTACTTTTTATTTTTTTATCATTTAAAAACACATGTATATTTTTATATTCGTAAGAGAGCATTGAAATACATTGACTGTAGGTACGCAAACTTGAAAGAACAACGCTGATCTCAGTGGAAAATATTTCGGAGCGAAGTTTTGAATTACACGGTACTCATGCGTTGTCTTGAAACATTGAGCCGATTTTTCTCCAGGCCGGCGCAAGAGTTAATCAAAGTCGAATGTCATCTTGCTTTCGGCACAACACACTGATTATGACAGAGATATTTGTTGTTGACTAACACCTTTTTGTGGATTATGAAGCGGGTTTAAAAACGGCATTCGATTTTTAGAAAGAATAACTCGATTTTCGAACCAGGGCTCACTACCTACCAACCCACAGACCCTCGAGCGATTCGATTTCCCCACGTTGGCGCCCTCGGCTTGTTAATATTCATATTGTTCAATTTTTCTTTTTATATCTTGTTTGTCAATAAATACATACATGAATGCATATATATATATATATATATATATATATATATATATATATATATATATATGTTTCTAGAACAATTACCACCTGAATAATACTCTGATGATGACAGCACCGCCATCGTAACGATCGACAATGATTTATCGAACATTTTCTAACAGAAAATTTTCTTTCTGATTCGCGCTATCAGAAGAGAACCGTTTACTTGTGAGAGTCCGGTGTCTGCTCAACGTTTACGTGTAATTACACACACACACCCACACATTTGCACACATATTCAGACGGATGTGTGTCTGCCTGCGTTTGACTGTTGTGACGCCAGTCGATCGACGCGCGACGTTTCGAACTGCCGCCACATAATCAAACAATATGCGCCCGTCCGGACACAGTAAAACTATTAGAGCGAACGCCATTGTTGCGGTGCGAGAGGCGCGTTGTGTTTGTTTCGCTCTGGCGGTGACACGTTGAACTTAAGTGAAATGCTTTTGTTTTCGATTTTATGGCGCGGCGGCCGGAGAGCGACGCGGCACGACGAAACGTCGGACAGTTCGTTTACGTATCGTTCTCGACGCGTACCGTCAGCATCATCTAACCGCTGTTCTCGATTTCGATTCTACGCACGACTCGAAACAGATTAATGGACAGTCTCGAACGGTGGACCGTCTGACGGAACGAACGGGATCGATGCTGGCGATCCTTGTGTACGGTTCGCGTCCGATCGGTCGTCGATCGATCCCATCCAGTAGCGAAATGTCCACGCGAGCGACGACGACGACGACGTTCGTAATGGCTGTGAGTGATTGACTTCACGCTCGACGACATGCCAGAGCACCCTCCCTCGCTCGTTCGCCGACGTCGCCGGAGCGTGAACCGAGTGCGGAGGAGTGTGCACGGCGCGGAGTTTCCCCGCACGCGCTATCAACACTTTATCAATCTGTTGCTTTAATTTAATTTCATTTTATAGACTCAATCATGTACATCGAGAATATGCTCGAAATTAAACAGCGCGATGACTGACAAGTATGTGCACCGTCGGTGTGCGGTGTCACGTGCGTTCTCTCTCCCTCTCTCTCTCTCTCTATACATGTGTGTGTGTGTGTGCTCGAGTGTTATTTGTCATCGTCGGAGATTTTTTTATTTTATTTTATTAATACGTTCGGAACGGTGTAAGAAAGAAACTCGTGGCGTTTCAACCGGAAAGTTTTTTTTCTTTTTGATCGACGTGCGTTTCCTCCCCCCGCCCTCTCCTCCTAATCGATTTCATTACTTTAAAGTGTTTTTTTTCTCTTCGCTTTATTTTCATTTTCATTATGTTGAAACACGAACCGAGTCTCTGGAAAATTGATTGTATCATCCTTAAATTTTGATCACTGTTCCTGTTTACTACATTGTCGAACGTTCCCGCACAAAGATGTCAACGGTTTCGTGACGCGTGTCTCTCATTCTTGTATTTAGTCATCGGAATCGTCGACTTATTTCAATAATCCGATTGTAAATCGTTCACTGATCGTTTTTCGGGCGAGGAAGTAAGTCGTTCGTGAAAGAAAAACTTTAAACGTTCTCATATCTATCAACAATTGAGATTTTCATTGAGGTGAAATTTTAAATGATCGGTAATTGGAATACTGAAAAGAGAAAGATTTCTAGTCATTAAGATTGGCGATGATTGAAATTTCCAGCGATCAATATCGTTTGATGGTTGAAGATTATTCGATAAATGGCGTTTTCAAAGACGGAGACATTCCGAAACTGAGATTTTAAATCACTGACGGTTTTTATAAGTAAATTTTTCGTTTACTCTGTGAATCATGAAAGATTATTCTGTATAATGTTTTGAAAATATCGAAATTTATACAAGCGACAATCATAATCGGTTAATAGTCAATTATTCAACGTTTGTGGCCGAGAATTCTGGATTATGGCGTGTGAAAAGTATTCATTTGTGAAAGAATGACTTCAACAGGTTTTAAATGTTTTAGAATTCAAAAATTGAGATTTTCAGCTCTTGGTATCGTTCAATGATTGAAGATTTTTCAATGATTGACATTTTCAGAACTTAATACTTTCTAAAACAGATTATAAATTATTGATGGTTGTTATCAAATCGATGTTTCATTCGTTTCACGAACCTCAATGATTTTTTCTATTATTTACCACTCTGAAAATAAAGAATTGCCATCGAAATTCTTATAATCAGCCATTAAAACTGATTAATTATCAATTATTCAATATTCTGGGATCAAATAATCTGGTTTGTGGAATGAGAAAATAAATCATGTATCAAAGAATGACTTCAAACGTTTTGGACCATTTAAAATTCAAAAATTGACATTTTCAGCTCTCAAAATCGTTCAATGATTGAAGATTCTTCAATAACTGACATTCTTATAACCTAATACTTTCTAAAACAAATTTTAAATGATTGATGGTTTTCATCAAATCAATGTTTCATCCATTTCACGAACCTCGAATATTTTTTTTACTATTTACCTCTCTGACAATAAACAACTACCATTGAAATTCTTATAATCAACAATCAAAATCAATTATTCAATATTTTGAAATCAAAAAAATCTGATTTGTGGAATGAGAAAATAAGTAATTTATCGAAGAATGACTTCAAACGTTTTCGACCATTTAAAACTGAAAAATTGAGATTTTCACCTTTCAGCATCGTTCAATGTTTGAAGATTTTTCAATAATAGACATTTTCAGAATGTAAGATTCCTATAATATAAGATTCATATATATATATATATATATATATATATATATATATATATATATATATATATATATATATATATATATATATATATATATGAGATACCTATGAATCTTTGGTGATGTGTGTATGTGTTGTAATCAAGTCCGTTTACTTTTAATTACTATTTTTCACAGAGCTTCTATTCACATCAAACAAAATAACTGTGTTCAATGCAACACATCTTTTTTTTTAAAAAAAAAACACTACTAGAGAAACCCACATGCCAGATTTAATAATCTTTTATTAAACACTGCATCGGATGAAAATAAACAAGCGTTTAATCTTCAGAGACAAGATTCGAATTAACTGATAACAACTTAAACAAACGCTACTCAGTCGGATTGATGTCATTTCCAAGAAAATCTAGACAGCAGACCCGCTTTATCTTCTCACAGACTATGATAATATTGTTTTCGTTTACATCCGATACGAACGACTCGTGAATATTTAGCAATCGGCACCGTGTCCTCTCTCACTAATAACAGTTTCGGTTTACAAGTTCGGCCGGATCGTTTCGGTAACGCACACATAATTGCTGTGCACGTCCATCGTTCTGTTCGAATCGATAAACAAGCGAAATAGTAAGATTGGACACCTGTAATTAAACGAGATATTCAATAACCGCCGCAATGAATTATGTCCGTGCGTTGTTCAGAGCATTACACGTCCGTTGTTTGTTTGTTGTACGTGGTGCGTGGAGGAAGAAGGAGAGACGAATCGTACATATCAGGCTTATTCAAAAACTATCGAGAACGCATCGGGGGCGCTCGTGTCGTCGAGAGATGACTGCGTTACATGCATGCTGCGAAACTGTACGGACGGACACGGGGCCCCGGCAAGGTGATGCTTTTCCCATGGTCTCTCCCGTATCCTCGACAACATTACATTGATTTATACAGTCATTACGAAAACGAACATTTCTAACAATTTGTACGGTACCCTTTGCGGCGTGCCTAAGCGCGGACTACACTCAAAAATCCATTATATTTTGTACATTTTAAGTATCCTGGCGGAACCACGCTGCGTTGACGATGAACGTTATTTCTTAGTACGGTCTTTTCTTTTCTTTTTTCCCTCTCTTCTGTGCACCAGCGCCGTCGTCCCGTCGTCGGCGCGTTGTGATAAGTGACTGTGGTGTGTTTTTTTTCCTCATCGTCGAACGTTCGTCATAAATACTGCGAACCTGTAACATGTATCACTCACTTGTACGTTATTTTTCATCCGCGTCGCCGTATCGAGGAACAGTGAACATGTTTCGGTATAAATTGAAATTCTGTGCGCCGTGACAGTTTAAAGAAATCGTTACCGTTCGGTTTTATAGACAGATGCGCGAGGACGGTTCGAAGAGTAACTTGGCACGATGTCGACAAGACAACGGATTCGGTTTCGAAGTGCAGGGGAGGCCGCGGCTAGGCGGACGGTTTTTTTTTCTAAAATCGTTTTTCATTTACGAAATTGATGTGTTTCTCGAAATCAACTATGCTGTTGCAAAGGTCAAACCTTTAACTATAAAAACGTGCAAGCAGTTTTAACCTTCATTTTGTATTTTTCTCCTCATTCGAGAAATAGTGAAGACGTGCAAAACTTGACATGTCGAAATTTCCGGCACGAAGCGAACCCCTATATTGAAAATTGGTTGAAAAAATAAAGCGTTTTTTATCATGAAAAATATTTAATACATTTCAATCAGCCTTTTTTCCACAATCTGCATGTACTGTATGAAACTCTCTTTCTGAATTAAGGCAATTCTTTTCATCATCTTCGGACGCATGAATTCAGAACAGTTGTTGGCAATAGCTGTATGTATTTTAAGAAGGCGGAAAAAAAGTCCTGTGTGCATCATCTGAATGATCATCGATACTCGAGAGGACAGTTTGTGGCTATTTATGATGCTTGAATGTTGTATCCGGATGTTTTTCAGCCACTCCAGTATGAAAATTTAAACATTTAATGAGTCATTGAGAATTGTTATCTACGATATATTCCCAATTTGGGATTATTTTTGAAGTAACTTCATTCTACGTGTCCTCTTTCAAAAATCTGTTCGAATAATTTGGTAAACGTTTGTTATATAACAGAGATCTCGATTTGATCTCCAAAATGAAACGTCCAGTATCAAATACCGCCATTTTCGTAAACACTGTCTGCCGTTATCTGCTGTACTTGTAATCAGCACCAACGTGCAAGCAAGACTGACAAATTCGGCGTCATTCGGCGCTTTTTAAACGCCTATGCGAATGAAAACACCCTCTTCCATAGGTTCTATTTACTTCAACGCAAAACGCTCGGCGTTAGAAATGGATCAAGTTCCATATTTTTTACCACGCGTTAAATACAAGCCGGCATGTGAAAATAAACACCGAGTTTCATATGTTTTATTGAAAAGATAAAAAAAAAACGCGCGTTGATACGTTTTCTTAACGCTCGTGCGAATAAGGCCTTACTCTTTAAACTGCACTCGTATTCGAGGATTTATTGATTATTATCAAAGACAGTGTAGTTTAGGCGTTGACGATTCTATATTGTGTCATTATATCAAATGATATTTCGGATATTTATATTCATTATAAATTTAATTGAGTAAAAAATACAAACAGTATGTAAAACTTTACAATTACAGTTGAAAATTAATTTTAAAAAATCCATACGGTGTGTCAGAATTTTACTGAATAGAAATAGAAATTAAACTCGAAAGGAGTCCCGTGAAAGAATTTTATATATATATATATATATATATATATATATATATATATATATACATAAATACTAAATGGAAATTAGTTTCACGTAGTTTTAAACTTAATCTGATGAACGAATTAACTTACCCGAGACTTTGTACTTACCGCCCGGGGAAAGAAAATGTCTGCCTTACCGTTTTCTCAGATTTGTGCGGAACGATGTGTACTTCTTATTTAAGTTCTCATGTTTTATCTAACTTCTATAATTATCTTAATTGGCTGGCTGGATGGCTGGTCGGGGGATCGATTCAAAAATGTATAACATGTATAATGAGTGGAACGTTTAAGAATTTCCGCGACGAGGTACGAACGCGAGCTGACGTGCGCGCACTTCACCTGCGTCCTCCTGTACGTTTCGCGTTCTCGTCTTGTCGTTTTCGCTTCTTCGGTTTTGTTTTTCTTTCATATTTTTTTTTCGGTCCGGGCCGGTATCCTTCATACGTTTTCGTTCTTTTTCATAAATTGTAAACGAGAAAAATACGGAAACGGTGTAGTGAGAAATCGAATTAAAAGTTCGTGTAGCTGGATGTGAATTATTTATGAGCGAATTTAAGTTAGACTTTAATCATTTTAGAGTGAGTCGAGTAATTAAATTCGACACTGATTCGGTTGGATTGTTCTGGCGGATTTCAGGAATTAGGAATGTTATTTTGACAATTAATTCATTTACATATATATATATATATATATATATATATATATATATATATATATATATGTAAATGAAAATTGGTCGTCCTCCTCCTCCATGATTATGATTCATTTTATTTAGTTACAAAAAAGTTGTGATACGAGAATTTCCGTACATTCTTTCAATTGAAATAGCCATTTTGTATTCGTTGTTTTTTTTAAAAAAAAAATACAAGGGCAAGAGGGTTGAAATTAACGCGCCTGTTCGTTCCTTAACAGCACCCACACCGGAAGCATCGTTTAGTTCACGACCAGTTTCTGCTCCTCTACCACCAGTTTTGAACTCGGACAAAAATTTACTTCTTTTCCATCTTTAATTCAATAGCTAAATTTGAAGTAAAATTAATTATTAAATCAAAGTCGATGTTACAAAATACAGGCCAAAAAATATACTTTCACATGATATTAGCATGAGCACGATGAAAAGACAATTTCATTGAATAAATTAAGATTCGTTTCATTGACAAAACTCGTATTTGCTTCTTTCCCATCCTCAATTCAATAGCCCGATTTGAAGCAAAATTAAATAGTAAAACCGAGGCCGCTGTTACCAAAATACAGACCGAAAAATGCACTTTAAAAATGTTATTAATATCAACAAGACGGAATGATGTTCTCACTGAAAAAATTAAGGTCGGAATTCAGAAAACCGCATTCGTTTTCCTACTAATCTATCATATATTTGGTTGTTTGTAAGAAGAACGAACATGAAAATAAAACTGTAATGACAATCGAGCGACCACATACCGCAACAACAGTGTATCGATGCAAATATCATTCAGTCAACAACACCTTCACTCTCACTACTTCGGGCTGATTTATCGACACGAGCTCGTCAGAAAAAAAACCGCATTTATTTTCTTACCGACCTAATAGTATCGTCATATGTCTTGACGGTAAGCTTTTAAAAAGGAAGAAAAAAGAAATCGATGCTTGAATAATGTATGTTGAAGAATTGTTGTTCGTTACAAACGAAGAAACGTTGCGAAAAAAACAAAAATCAACACAGTTAGAACCGAAACTCGGCGTAGAAGAAAAAGTGTTGTAAAGTTGACAGGCGAACAAGATTCAAAAGAAGAGAAAAGCGTCGAAATGTTAAATGACAATTGTAAGTGTCTTGTTAAATGAAGTTAGTAAAGTTTTAGAGAGAAAAAAACTAGTAGAAAGAAAAGCATATGGGTAAAAGACTGGATTAAAAGAAGAGATGCGCGAGGAGCGTCCGCTAGTCTTCAAAGAGGACTGGCTAGAGAGTTCCAGAAGAATGCAGGATGCGTTTAAGAATGA
>CM068316.1:53129352-53184352 GCA_034766995.1 Acanthacorydalis orientalis | reverse complement strand
TGTGCCGTCACAATAATAATAATAATATAAAGAGAAGATGGAGGAGAAGAGAAAAATATAAAACTGGATTCCACGACTGTTTGTGTGATTTTCCTTTTGTTGGATCTCGACGCGCTATTGTGATACGCGGACAGGGTGGAAAAAGAAATATAAAAACAGGTATTCGATTCGTGTGTGTAGTACCTTTACGGTTTCGACTCCGGGACTTTTCCTTTTGTCATTTATATATATTTGCCAGAGCTACACACACACACACGTATATATATATATATATATTTGTATCGAAGAATGAAATATTAATGTTTAACAGTGATTGTTGAGGGAACGAATGTCGTTAGTCATTATGTTGTTGCAGCGTTATGTGAATATAATACGATATTAATGTTAATGTCTGTAATCTTATTATTGATGAATAGAGGGGTTGAGGTGGCGGAAGAGGATGGATCTTTATTCGAATGTCTGTTTGTATTGTACATGTTTAATGATCGTACAATGGAGATTTAATGTCGAAGCCAGTGAACTATTGTAATGATTTTCTTTTGTGTTCAGTTATTTTTTTTCTTGTCGCCGTCGACGGCCGAGTGAAATGTATTCCAGTGGTCGAGACATTTTTGTTTTTCGATGCGGAATTCGGTGTTCGTGTATCGTAGATTCTGGTGTTATTGTAAACCGTGTGACTTAGCCCCTGATCGTAGCGACGGTTCGAATAAACAAGTAAATTGTTAGGTAGTAACATGTCAAGTTGCCGAATTTCAGGTCGACCGCGATTGTGAAAGGTTCTGTGCAATATTTTACAAGTTCAGCTATTCGGAACTGACTAATGTACTGTACCCTTCGATTGTCTTCCAATACGGAGTTATTGTTGTTATTTTTATTTTTTTTATACCCTTTAACAGAATTGTGTCCACAAAAGATTTGCGTGTACTTTTTTTTATATGAGTTCAAATTGGGACACAATCAGCGGTAGAAGGTAGAAATATCAATTAAGCTTTCGGAGAAGGGTCGGCTAGCCAGAGAACAATTCGATTATGGTTCGAAAAATTTCGTTCCGGTAATATGAATCTCGACGATGAGCCTCGAGGAAGGCCCGAAACTATTGTGAACGAAGAACATTTGAGAGCCATGGTGGAAGCTAATCCACATACAACAGTTCAAGCTCTCGCATGTGATTTAAGTATTAGTGTTATGACTGTTTCTCGTTACCGCGCTGCAATAGGAAACGTGAAGAAGTTGGATAAGTGTGTGCCGCACGAATTGACAGATGGTCAGAAACTGAGACGTCTTCATTAATTATTCGAAATGATAGAACGCCATTTTTAAATCGAATCATTACTTGCGATGAAAAGTGGATTCTGTATGATAACAGAGAAAGATCTGGACAATGGCTGAATGCTAAGCACCAGGACACGCACCCAATCAGTCATTACACGAAAAAAAAATGGTTACTGTGTGGTGGACAAATAGAGGAATTCACAATTGTTCAGTTTTGTTGCTATCATTGTTTTCCAAATAACTCTCATTGCCATTTTAGCCTTCGTTCGAGAATGAATTAACTGCATTGTTGTATAGGTCAGACAATGTGAATGGGACACCCAAATACACAAATTGTTGCACTATTTCTATTTGCTAGTATCTATATTTTATTCTTTTTTCCCGTTAAGGGCGCCCTCTTTTTTTGAAGATCATTATCTTGGATTTTTTTCTATTCACTTCGACGCCAACCTTTGGTAATAGAAAGATAGTGTTTATTTTGTGATATATATATATATATATATATATATATATATATATATATATATATATATATATTTATATGCATATGCAGTAAAGTACATAGGTTAACATTTCATCTCACATTTGAAACAAGATTTCGAAGCTGTAAAATTAAAGTTAATTAATGAAGAAATATATTAATAATATAATATAATTGTGTATATATAAATATATATATATATACAGAGAGAGAGAGAGAGAGAACTGACATATTTCTATGTAGATTCAAAGAATGTTTCTATTAATGTTCTTCTTTCACATTCGAATAACCCTGTTTATTTATATATAATATATATGCATATGCAGCACACTACATAACTTAAAATTTCATTTTACATTTCAAACGAGATTTCGAAGCTGCATAATTAAAGTTAATTAATAAAGAAATATATTCGAGTACGTGCGACGATTTGCATATTTCATATATATATATATATAATAATTTTTTGAATACATTTCGGAACGACACGAGCCCGTTCGCACGAGAATGATTTTTAACAAGTAGCGCGACGTTTTTCCCACTTACTCGGAAGCCACTCTTATACAAACAGTCGATTTTAATATATATGTATATATATATATATTTACATGTATAGGTTCATGCATGTATGTGCATATTTAAGCACATGCTTTATCGAAATCTGTAAAAATTCACCCTTTCGGCTTTAATTTTTTCGATACGTCGTCCAGGCGAACGCGTGCAAGTGTGCGTGCGTGTGCGCGCGGGTGAGTGGGTGGTTGCGAGCACGTTTTCAGGCGACGAAGCGTTCAGCTCTTTATGGCCGTCTATTTACCGTTTACCCATCGAGTTCTTTTTACGTTTCGAAACATCAACCCCAATGTACTTTTTGCGTGATACCTGCTGCTAAATGTACATTCCATCAATCTCACTCAAATATGTAAATATATACGTACCCCTGTCGACTCTCCGTTAGAAACATCGACATTTAACATTTACATAGAGCGTGGCGCGCTCTTAAATCATTTTATACTATGAACGCATATACGAGTTAATCTCTCTCTCTCTCTCGCTCTCTCCCTCTCACCGTACGGGCGGGGTTCAGAAGATCCGTAGAAGTGAGATGTGGATGGCGTCGGGTAGAGACTCAAAAGTATTTCTTTCTTTACTTGAAGTGGGCGTCGTCAATTACTGGCCTGCGAAAATTCGAGCGCGAAACGGTTCTCGGTCCAGCTTCGACAGCAGTCTAAGTAAGATGATCTGTTTTGGTGTAATCGATGAACCGAAACGTCGTGCGGTTATTGGATTTTCCATTTTCGATGGTATCGATGGATGCCGTCGCCATTTTTGAAAACGTGCGTGGTGTGTACAGCACATCGTGCGGATGGTACTCACGAGTTGTTCTGAAACTTGGACCCTGGTTTTCTCACGAACGGTGCAAAAGTGCATCGAATGGTTAAGGGAACATAAACTAGCGCTCACTGCCTACCAACACACCGACCGTCGAGCGATTCGAGTTCACCACGCCGGCGCCCTCTCCTTGTTACTGGAACTCGATCCACATACAGCAATTTTCAAATAGCATATCAGCGACAATAAAACATGACCGGTAACGATTTTTTAAACATTTTCGTTCAGAAACTACGGTCGAATGTCACAAGAAATGCAAAAGTGAATTAAGTCGTCGCGTTTTCGATACAGCACACTGATTATGACAGCGATATTTGTTGTTGTCTAACACATTTTTGTGGATCATGGCGCGGGTTTGAAGACCGCATCCGGTTTTCAGAAAGAACGACTCGACTTTCGGCCAGATATCGACGGTTCGTCCGATTCGAGATCCGTCGTTCAATAATAACGCCGTATCAGCAGAAACGGATCCGATTTGGTTATTGCAGGCTCGTCCTCTCGACGAAATTAATTTCATCGAACACTATCAATTATCAATTAATGGCGTACGCGGCGTTCGTATCGTATTGTCAACACGACGCATATGAAAACGGCGGCAATATCGATAAATAACGAATTTATTTAAACACACAATAACATTAAATACGCTTTTAATGTTGACTTTTAATATTACCGAGCGGCCGGCCACGTTTGTACACACAATGATTGTAATCACGCATTATTACACAAAACTATTTAATTGCGTTTTACATTATGAACGTGCAGACACGAAACGTTACACACACATACATATATATATATATATATATATATATATATATATATATATATATGTATATGTATATTGTGAGAACATGTCAGTACGGTGCGATATTAATCATGTCAATCAAAAGAAAAAAAATACATATACATTTTCGCTCGTAAAAGAAAAAAAAGCACTGTACAATAACTGTAAGACAAGGTAATTATAGACCAGTCTCATATATAGTCACATCATCATCAACGTTTATTAGTTTTTATTTACAGCTCTGTGTAATAAAACTGTCATACGATTAAGGTTTCGTTCGATCCGTACACAGAGAATGTGCACGCATAGTTCACCGTGTGTGCATGTGATTAAGAACGCAGAGAGACGATTCCTAGTAGAAATATATACTGTATGTGCATACGGTTTCAGTTCACATCAATCAGGATTATGCGGAAACTAGTCCACTTAATCGCCGCGAGTTTCAGTCGTTTCGAACGAAACGCTTGATTTAATCACTTGAAACATTTAATGCGAAAGTGGAGAAAATAATATTCGTTTTGTATGTGGAAAGCAGAAATGTGTTGAGTGCTGAAATTAATACGGTGCTTTTTTATATCCTATTTAATGTATATATATATATATATATATATATATATATTGTTAGAATTGCTTTATAGTTTGATGAGGATGGATAATGCTTAATATTTTATATATCACAACAATATTTATTTACATACAAATAATACATTCTTTTTATACAATGCATCACCCACATGTGCACACTACAACAGTTCAACACATAGTTAATAATTATTTAGATGGCGACACCCATCAGTCTGCAAAATGTAAATGTACCCAATACTCAATATATATATATATATATATATATATATATGTATATAAATGTGTATATGTGTGCATATGCATACTCGAACACTGTTCTCTGCATGCTTCTCTTATTTAAACAGTAATTTCATAAGACTTTATACGCATTGAACAACGAACCTCTCTACCATCGCATGAATAATCAATAAACTGCGACGTAATTTTTGAAGGGGAACGTAAACAAGAAAGCACTTAGTGGTCATTTCAGTATCCGAATTTATGATGACCGTCTTCTGCTCGACGTACGCTCCTGACGCTTCGCGTTAAAAAGCTGACTCAAGAACAGAACCAGTGTGTATGTACAATGAACGACAGGCTCGGTCTTGAGAATTATGGTAATTCCGGCGACGAGAACTTGTGACTTCATAATTAAAGAAAAGCATACAATTATTATAAGTGATGTTAATGAACCGACTTTGATTAGTACAGTCTCTGCAATTAAATATTTTACATCGATCTATTCAGAAGGGTGACTGTTCGGTCCGGTCGAGTTGTCGGTCGTGGATTTTTTTGTGAATCGGACTGGTAACGAGATCACTGTGAACGGAAAGAGAGACCGAAACGTGAAAAACGATTTTTTCGTGTGGACAAAATCGGATGGTGTTGATCTGGAGGACGTGTGGTTCCAGCAGGACGGCGGAACAAGCCGCACAGCCGGTGAAACTGTTGATTCATTGGGAAGAATTTTCACGGTCGCATTATTTCCGGAAGTCGGGACATTCATTAGGCAACGAGATCCTGCGAATTAACACGGTTCGACTATTTTTTTTTGACGTCGCATTAAAGGACAGGTGTTTAAATAAATTCGATTAAATTGATATTTAAAAAATATACAACTTTTGTCCTACCTTTCTCTTTTTCTCCCTCTCTCTCTATATATGTACATATATATATATATATATATATATATATATATATATATATATATATACGTGTGTGTGTATTACAACCGTTTGCTTGTAATAAGAAAACAAGGCAAGAGAAGATAATTATTTGTTTTCTCTCGATTGTACTCGAAGTTATCTTTTCACCAGTCGTTTAAATATCGCACGCTATTCGAGCAAACAATACCGCACTCGCACACACGTACGCACTAACTCGCTCACACACCCACACACACACACGCGCACACGCACGCACATTCTCCCCCACACCGAAGATAATAAAGGCTCCGTAACGGTCCCGACGTAAGCACCTTGGTATATCTTTCTCCTGTGGGAAACTGAAGAGTGTAAGTGACACCTAGAAAAGCTGAAACGATACACGGGACCTTAGAAACAACAACGACGACGACGTGACGCATTTGATAAAAGATGTTTGGCAATCGAGAATAAATATCGTCGTCGACAGTAAAACCGTATTATTATAATGAATAAGTTATAACGTTGAAAACATTTTATTTATTATTCAGGCGGGCGGAAAATTATGTAGACGAACGATTTTTTTCCTCCCCCCGAACAACGTGCCAGATCGATACAAGAGCTCGACGTGGACGAACCGAAAGGTCAATCAGTGTTGTTCGAAAAGAAAAAAAATGAAAACGAAAACTAGACTTTATTCCGCATTTAATAGAATTTCAAAAATGATTGTCGGCACTGCAGAAAAACTACAAGAAAAATCGACTTTTATTCGAGAAATAAGTATGCATAAATGTGTGAAGAATGGATAAAGGAATACCAGACAGAAAATAATACAAATATCGGATTTTCACGCGATTACATTGTCTTTTCGATTAGAGATCGTGGAGTAAAAAGAGAATACTAATTCGATTCCAATTACATGCATCCATTCTACACGGTATAATTTAATTCATTCGGGTTACGCCTCTCGGAAGAGAATTCTATAAAATATTTATTATATGAAAAACTGGACGGTAATTCCGTATTGATCTAATACACTAATACATTTATATATATATATATATATATATATAAATATTTGTATATATATTGGTTTGGAACAAAAGTTTGTAGCGTTTTTAAGCGAGGGAAACGAGTGAGGGCGGAGCCCTTCGAAGCCGCCGAGCATAGCGGCTAGGGAGCAAGCCTCTTAGTTATTCTGATAAAAAATCCATTTTTATTTTGGACTACTTAACTCGATACAATCAACCATTTTCCAAAGGCAACTTTTTTATAATTTTGATTTCAGCTTAGATAACTATATCGAATATGTACAGTATATATATATATATATATATATATATATATATATTTATATATATATATATATATATATATATATATATATATATATGTGTATATACACATATCATTGCTCCTTTACTCAATTTAACAAGAATCCAAAACTCATCTATGACGATAATGTGTATCCGTTATCAAAACACTGTTTCGTTTTCTATTCCATCGAACCATACAGAACTAATTTAATATTTTCAGTGCTTCGAGTACGAGAAACAAATCGATTCGATTAATGTTTAAGACATCTTCAAATCGTTTAATCATGTATGTAAATGCATTAATTCAACATGCACGTACGAAATTTGCTCGTATAAAACTCCGTACAGTGTTGACGGGGATGGGGGCCATCGGGTGTCGCTCATTCGTGTCCGACCGCATTCAAAAAAAAGGGGTATATTGAACAAGACCGTATTATACGGCGACGTAAAACCGAGAAAAACACATCAAATTTATAGAGGAAACGCTTCGATCCGACTGTAAAAATGAGGGCTGTTTTCACTATTCCACTAATAGTGTAATATATTCAGTTATTTATTTATTTTTCATTATAGGACTACAGTCGACGTGCGTGTGTGTGTGTGTGTTTTTTTTTTACTTTTCACTTTTTATACGACTCTCGAGAGCGACGATTTTAAATGAACATTAAATAGGGTTATGCAGAAGTGTGGGATGATGGTTTATTTATGATTTGAGTGAATGTATCGAGTGGTTAGTTGTTGAGCATTTTTTTTGTGTATGATTATTTGTTAGCGCTCTTTGTGAATCATACTTTATTCGTTTTTTTTACATTAGTATTTCTCGTATACAATATATATATATATATAAACAATCAGGAATTTGAAGCGGATTTAGTACAATAAATCAGATTCAGGTAGTGAACGAATTAATTAGCCAGTCAAATGAATAATAAACACCAGTGTGTCTTTATATACTATCTGTCTTACATTGTCTCGAAATACTTTATAAACAGCCACATACAAACACATATACACTGTTAAGTTATTCAAAAGAATGGATGATATTTCGAGGATTGAAAAGTATTTGCATTTTTCCATAAATGAACATTGATTTTCTATAAAAACTAGAGCACCTAATTAATTTCTACACCAAACGAATGACGATATTAAACGGTCCGATTGAAAGATTGTCATAAAGTTTGAAATTCTAAAACCAAGTTCAAAAGTCAATATGTCTTTTATATCACTTATATATTTTTGTTTACTACTCACATAGGGGTAGACACATCCATACTTTTCCAATTTCGACTACTTTCGTCCGAAACTATCTATCGAATAAATGTATAAACAAGTTTCAATTTTTTTTAAAAAAATACACTGAACTTAATCACTATCGCTCGTCAATTACATTCTCTGAATATGGTCGTCGCGACATAAATGTGAAATGTCACGGATGACAATAAACATTATTTATAAACATAATTACAAATGGAAGGAAAATCAACAGAACGAAACGTTAATTAACGTCATGTACATATCTAATTATGCAATTTTCGGCCGTACATAAATGGTAGGACGTGATTCAACTAACAAAGAAAATCACAATACACTTAGAATCGATTCGAACATTTTACATACGGAGCGATTAAAACGTCTGAATAGTATTTTTTATGAGTCGCGTTCGAGAACACGGCATGTATTTTCTATACAATCGGAGTTCATAAAGATGAATAAACGAGCAATTTGTACTGATTGTATTTTTATGAAATATTTTTGATCGGGACAGGTCAGAACGTCCTTAATTATTGGATTTAATTTTTTTATGAATATATTCTTTATAATATATATAATTATATGGCCGAAATGTTTACGAAATTGTATCGATGGATTTTTATATTTAAACAAAAATGTATAAAAATGTAAAATGTATGAAAACTTTCTTGACATGTATATATATATATATATATATATATATGTACATGTGTGTGTGTGTTTGCGTGAGAACGTGTCGACATGTGTATAAATAAAGAACTATTAACAGTGCACTTGCGTAATTATAAACCTGTCATAGGGTCTCGATTACAATTCAAGCGACCAGCTAAAAGTATCAAGTCGAAATTAATTCCAACAATAATCTCGCAGCCGTACATAAATTACACGCTTTATATAAATAATAAACTGTGGATATAAGAACTGTACATTACGTACGTGAAACCTGTACCTCATCTGTGCACCAACACACACTCACACACACACACGGCGAGTGAGTACATGCACAGGTGAGTACGGACGAAAGCTTGTACGCGAACGAGTAGGAAAAAAAACACATAAATGTATAAATAATAATAA
Source organism: Acanthacorydalis orientalis (assembly GCA_034766995.1). Lineage (NCBI taxonomy): Eukaryota > Metazoa > Arthropoda > Insecta > Megaloptera > Corydalidae > Acanthacorydalis > Acanthacorydalis orientalis. The sequence continues at coordinate 53,175,073 of CM068316.1, read as the reverse complement.
TAAAACATGGACACAATGTATGTTGGTAAAGAATACCATGGGCGTGTATGTAATATTTATGGGCGACAACTCGGTAAATCACTGGTGATCAAGCGGAACGTCGTGTTGTTGCCTTCTTTATTTTCAATTAATTGCATGTAAACGATACGGCGGCGGAGGGAGCCGTTCGAGTAGGATGAAGAGAAGAGAACCACTGTGTCTGTCCGTCTATCTGTTTGTATATCTATCTCTGTGTGTGTGTGTGTGTTGTACGGTTGCTGCTGGCTGCTGCTGTTGCCCGACGCTACCCGCTCGTTCTCTCGCCCGTTCTTCAAGTAGTCTGCGGAGGAGACGTGCGCGCTTCTCTAAGTACGTCTCCCGTTCGTTTTATTAATAATTTATACGTTTTATACACACTTACACGAATGTCTGTACGCCGTGCACGGCTCGAATGTAATTTAAATAAAGATTGACTAATATGCAAACGTATCGTTGTACAGGTCTGTTGAGTTAGTTAGCGCGGCGTGAAATTAAAAATCCATTATGATAATCCGGCGATTCTTTTTTTTTATATGCAAATACTTAACGTTTCGCATATTTGATTAGAGACGATTCGGTCGAAGTGAAAGTCTGGCAAGATCGTCAACGGGTTCGTGTACGGAGATCGTCTTGTGAATCTTAACAGAGACAAACAACAAAAGTGTTTTATTGAATCTAGAAACGTTTTGTTGGTTTTTCTTTTACAAATCGCCATAACGCAGGCCAGATATTTCACGTTCTGTTCGACGCCCAGTGGAGAATTTGACTGATCCATCCGGCCAAAATTGTCATTTGTTGTTCAATTGGTTCGGGACATGCTTTTACCTTTCGGTCGAGGTGATTTTTAGGATAATCAAAACAAATTTTCTTTTTAAAAACGATATTTGTCTTTATTGGACTCTTTAGTAACTTCAACGTACCTTGACGCAAATCATATATTTTTTTTATTATAAAAGTATCTACTTTCTTCTGTATGTCATCTACGTTCCATCTCTGATTCTATGTAAGAAAATCGATGTTTAATTTCCTTTCTTGGAACGTCCGAGTATTGTTTATGGCTCAATAGGTAATTTTCGTCGAATTCCAATTGTGTGGTTGGTACTATTACTCTCACGTTGCCGAATAATGTCAAATATTTCCTTTTCAGTCATTATTTGGACTGTTGATGGTTATTAAGGCAAAAAGAAAACAAAATCAAATTGAAAATAAACCATGACTCAAGATATATGACTTAAAGAGTTTATCTCATGAAATACAAGCGCTTCTGCGCGATCGCGGTTACTGTTTTTATTTTTTTTATGCTAAAAACTCCCTCTGCATGTAATGTTAAGAGTAATGTAATCGGAACACACCCTGAAGTATGACAAAACACGCCGGCTTGTTTCAAAACTGGCACAAAAATGATTAAAAAACGATACATTTTTGAACGGAACTTTAACTGTTTTAATGCAATTGTAACGCGCTGTAAAACGCTTTAACTGTATACTCTCTTACCTCCTTCATGACAATTTATAGTGTAAGACTTATTTCAGCACATTTTTGAATAAGAAAATAATTCACATTTGAAATTAGGCGATCACACAGAATAGATACGTGCACTATTATAGAAGATCAACTTCTGAATGCCTGGGCAAGGTTACAAGTAGCGCAGGTCCAGTGATTTTGTGATCTCTTGTTTCCTAACTACCCACATTTTTCGGGTAGTAACCATTTTTTTTTTGCAACAAGATAATTACCCCTGGACAGAACTGAAATAGTCACAAAAGTATATTCTCTTACGTTAGGAAGATTTATTTGATGTAATTAGTACAGGGTGGCGCAATAAGAACGAAGGTGTTCGAAACGTCTATATTATTTTTATTTTTTATTTTTGTAACAACTTGATCTTTTTCTATCTCCCAAACTGTAGTATAAGGATGTGGGATTTTTTCCTGATCACATATGAAAAATAACATAACGTAAGCGATGACCATTTGCAGTTTCACAAAGTCGAGCTCTCCCTTTCTAGGACATTTCCATCATTTATTCATAGTAATTACAGTCGACCTATCACGAAAAAATATTTAAGTCTCGTTTTATTTTTTGCAATCGGCTCTGCTTCAAACATCATTCCATCGGCTCGGTCCTTTTCACGAGCACGGATGAAAAAAAAACTAAGTTTATAATTGGAAAAAGTGCACGCGCACTCGCTGAAAATCATTTTAATCGCAGCGGCGTTTCTAAAATTAGTGTGTGACCTGTATCGAATAAACACGTGCATATAGAACGGTCGGTGCATTTCAGATGTGTCGCTCGATGGCGAATTAATGTCGCCCAGTGTGACGGTCGTCCGTTTGCCACACGCCTGACGCGAACACAACAGAATTCGATCACTGTAGTGGGTGCCGCGTGCCGTCATTCCGCGATCCAATCGATCGAATCGACCAAGGACCAGTCGAGTGAACGTCGCCGGAACGGGCGCTTTTTCGAATCCCGCGCTCGACGCGCCCGCAGTCTTTCTGTCCGCATGCGTTCACGTCTGGCGGACGCAACGACGTTGTATAGTCCAATTAGAGTGTTAATGGGTTGTACGGTACATCGAGACCACACACAAGATATCTGTACGGACACCAATTCAATAGCCATTAATTTCGTTAACAGAATTTCACTCCCTCATATTTATCTTGATGGCCTCTTTGTACGACGATCGTTCGTTTTTCAATTACTGGTACTTGGTGGCGGCCTCGCCTGCGCTTGTAGGTTCGTTCGATGCATGCGAGACGGACATGAAACGCTGTACAGACACCACACATGTCCATCCAATTTATATATATATATACACATGTGTGTGTGTGTGTGTGTTGGACTCAGTGGCCCGGCTACATTACACAGATTGACAATTAAATTGATACAATCCGGTACTAAAAAGTGTACTTTATTAAACTGATAGAGTATCATCAGAAATCCAATTGAAACAATTTATGAGAATGTTACACCTAAGTATAGAGAAGAAGAATTGTGTGTTTTTTTTAATATTTATTTATTTATTAAACATGCACGGGCACTGCCCAGCTACAGGTGACGACGAGCCGTCAATTCATAAAACATGTATAGATCAGAGTGTTGCACATAAAAGACAGAAACGTAAATTTCATATTTAAGCATGTACATATAAGAAATATATATGATAGAACGAAAATAGCTGATCATAACTATTCAACGGAAAAACGACTTAATGCATTCGCTTTAAAGCTGTGACACCGTAAAGCTCCAAAGAGTGGCTGTACTGGTTCCCTGACCCGGAAATGCGAGGAAGCCAACTGTGTACGCCGTAATCGGGGCGATAAAATGGAACGTGGAAGATTTCCGCGATTCTTGTAAGGCTCCTCACTTCCTGACTCCTTACAATGTTACAGATTTCCGGTCAATCGAATCGCAAGTTCACAGTTTTGTACAAAAAGGAGAGATCTCGAATTATCAAAGGCCTTGAAGATCTTGATCTTGACACTAACGTATGAATGGAACCGAGAAGGTTCAGCATAGGAGCGTGGACGTGATCATCAATGGCCATTCGACGGCCCAAGCTAACTATTTAAATAGTCGAAATCGGAAATGCTTGCGTGTCTCGGCTTATCTTATCTTTTCTCCGTGAGGTTCTCGATGTGAATCTTTTCGGTTCAGTCGACCATTCAGGATACCATAAACTGATCCACAGTCTTAACGTACCGGTCCAAAATGTCGAGGATCGTAACTGACCTGTGGCTCGCTTCTCCGCGAACAATACACATTCTTTCCGATCAAAAATATTCACTAATTGTGCTCGAATAAAAAAAATTATTTGAAGAAAAACCAGCTCATCTCACCCGAAACCACCTGCGTATATATATATATATATATATTAGGGGTACCAGAAAGTTTTTTTCAAACATCTTCTTTCCAGATCTTTCATGACCACGGGCACTGAAGTCTATTAGACAATTCTTGAATTGCTGATTCTGGATTTGCTTCAATTTCTTCCAGCAACACTGTATCATCTAAACGAAGAAACTTTCTGCTACATGCTATATATATATATATATATACATATATAAGAGAGAGAGTGAGATAAAATCGTTTACTATTCAATTATAAAATAAAACTTTGTGACGGAACGCCAGCGCTGCGTTGTCTCTTCTCAGTTTATTAACATTTCAAAACGTTCACAGCAAGCATAACAATGCCCATTGTCGTCATCGTCGTACGCGATTTTCATTTGACGCGCGCACCGAACCCGACAAACCCGTCCGACACGCGAACACGCCGCCTGCTTTTTTTCCATCGACTCTACTTGTACGACAAGGCCGTCCGCGAAGTTGACTTCAGTTCGCATTCATGTGTCACACTCTCTGTGCGCGACGCGCGTGCGATGCTCTCGCACACACACACACACACACACAAAGACGCACAACAGCAAAAAAAATCGTCGGCCGTGTTTCTACTGCTACTTCTTCTGCTGCTTGAGGTGCGAGCGGCATGTTTATATTTAACATTCTGTTATCGTTTAACAACCCATTTATAAGACGGAACGAATTGTACACGCCGTGTGTATTTTTCTCTGCTCGTCCTGTCGAGTTCGAGGGAACAATGTAGCTCTCTTTCTGGTCATTTATCTTACGACGGCGCGTACAAAAAGAAAGAAACGTGCGATAAATGAGCATCGGATAGAGGTGACAATTTGAATAACTGGATCTTTTGTGCGAGGACGGATAATTAATATGACGGTCTTTCAGAACGGTGATTGCGAGTTAAGAAACAAATATTTATGATAAATAATACCGTCGTGCACTAAAATATACATATATATATATATATATATATATATATATATTCATATATATATATGTATACATATATATATATATATATACATATAACAATACAGATCCTAATTACATTTGAATAATTCATCCAATTAGAAAAAAAAGCATATTTAATTATTTACAGAGTGAATTATTCGATGCTCATGAAATTAAAACTCATTAGCTAAGTGAGCCCGTACGATAATTTTCATTTAGAAAATAAAGAACACCTCCCCCTGCACATCTCTACATATATATATATAGATAGATAGATGTGTATGTATATATTTAGATGTGTGTGTGCGCAAACGTTGGAACGTGAGAGGTTTATTTTTCGTACAAATATGAGGCGGCGCGGTAGCAGCTCTTCTGGCTTGTTGTACATATGTCAGTCGGGTGATGGATGAGCCGGTGCAGCGGCAGCAGCGTGGAGGTGCAAGGCGTAACGCCCGCCACCGGCTCGAAGTTTCTTCATAATGAACGTCGAAACGCACGACTACAAATCTGCGAAGCGTGTGTTCGATGTGTCTGTCTGTGTCTGCGCTTGTATTTCTGCAACGTACCGTTTCTTCTGTCACCTCGACGGAATTCTTTGAAAATGTTAAATGTTATATAAGTTGAAGGTGGCAAGGATTACTTGTCAAAATTTTACCTATAACTTTTGCTCTGCACACACACATACACACACACACACACACATATATATATATATATATATATATATATATATATATATATATATATATATATATATATGTATGTACAATAAATGAAATACAAGCGTTGTTCATATCGTTGGGGTTAATATGAAGGGTTGTAAGCAAACTGGAATGAAAAAATATACCGTATATCTCAGCGTACAAGGAGATCTGTGTATAAGACAAGGTCGAAATTTTAAGATAAATTTTATACAATTATCGTATATCGGTCGTATAAGACGATCCTAAATTGAACATCTGTTTCGCATATTATTGTAATACAATTTTATGTCCAAAATCGAAATGAAGGGAATTCCATTTTTTTTTTTAAATTTGAAAAATGAAATCCGTGGAATCATCTTATTTTGACATAATGTGCATTGAAACATCGTTAGAGTCGATCGTCAAAGGCAAAGCAAAACCGTTACAATTGCTATTTAAAAACAAAAAGTTCCAGGGCGTCTTTTCTTCGCTCAGTGACGTAAGCGACATTGATGATGATGAAAAGAAAAATATAGTACAAGAGTATACCACACAATGTACGTAATTAAAAACTGCAATAGTTTAAATCTGACGAGATACGAAAGTTTTCAAAAGCTCTCTGCAAACAAATCTAACGATGAGAAGTTTTTGAAAAACACAAAAATTGCAAAAAACCAAATGCCTTGACAAAAACTCTACCTCTGAAAGAGAAGAAAAAAGGCAGGGAAAAGAAAGGATGGATGGAACTATCAAGGAAGATAGATGGGGAAAGAAATGGGTTGGAAAGGGTTTGGGGGAAGTGAGGACGTTTTCCACCCCCTTGATTACAGGTATCACTAATCGGTATCTATCGGATGGTAACTTTCCATTAGTGATATTTATACATGATTTTGTGGGACTGGAAGAAAGACCTGAGGTGGCTGTTTTTTTAACAATTTTCGAAAAACATCTTTTCCACCTGCCCACGGGATGCGGCGCGCTACAGGAAGTGCGATGACCTTCGACTTGAGCTGATAACGTTGCTCGATCCTCGAGTATTGAGGAGAGCGAAGGGTACAGTTCGAGTGGTTGTAAAATTCATGACAGTGTTACGGAGGAGGTGTTGGCTCGGTGCGCGAGAAAAGCCCGCTGCCCACGACCCACGCCCCGTTGTCATGGCCAGTAATCGTCCAATCCAGAGGGAGGTTCACCCATCACACAGTACAAGTATATTTTTATCATCGTATAAGTCTATAACGAAGCACTTCATTTTTTAAGTATTTTGTTTGTGATCTCGATACACGTATTGATTTCGTTGCGAACCCTCCTACTAGTACAAGATGTATAATACTTTCAGAAGAATCCATCAACATCTCACGGAAACGCCCCCGACATTCGTACAAACTCGATCGCGAACGTGCCGTCGATAATTTACAAACATTTTAAACGTTTTTCGCGACGACGATCGAACGGACACACACGGGTGCGCGAGCCATGTTTCTGTCGCTCTGTGCGAGCATTTCTTTCGAACCGTCAGTCCCGTCTCCCGATAGCACATTCCTCGTGCATCGTTTCGGTGCACGTGCGTGACGTGACGTTCGGCGAGCGCGCCGTCGTCACCGCATCCACCGCCACTGAAACACGACCGACTGCCGCTGCGCTTCTGTTCCGATTGCTCTGCCACTGCGTACCACATGTTTATGGCGACTCGGGCCGCCGCTAGTTCAATATCTGAAAATGCACTTAGACCTGTCAAATGCTGTCAAGTGACTTTACATGTCAGTGTATCATATATTGAAGCAATTATCGTTCTCGTGACTTTCACTGCGACTTGTATTCGAATACGAGCTCGATGCGGAATTGTAAATGTCAAGTGAGAGGTACACGTGGAATTCTTTTCCCGTTTTGAATAACGATCGGATCGAAACGGGAGCGTGTACGTACGAGCACTGTCTGTTAATCAATCGACGACCGTTTAACATTCTGACATTAATAATCTGGACTGGATTGTCACAAGAGAGGATCGTCTCGTCTCATGACACACGCGCACAGCTATGATTCGAAATCTGTTGAAATAATAATCCGATTGAGTAGAATTTCTGAAATACATATTAATCTATCATTTCGCTCGAAGGTTACTTGAGATAAAATGGTATTGCACGAGGAAAATGTACGGAATTCACATTCGAACGGTTAAAAAGTAATATCGTCCCCAATTGGAAAACATTTGTGTGTATAAGCAACGGCCAATTATTATAATATTAACAGCAAATTAATTTTCACAGATTAATCGTGTTCTTTTTTTCAATAAAAATAATCTGATTGTAAATGTTAATCAAATAATTCTTGATCATCTTGTTGTTACCGTTCTGAAGATGATGGCATAAACAACAATCAACAATGATTTATTGACAATTTTCGATTAGAAAAAGGAGATCAGAGTTTCTAGGATGAAAGCATTAGTTTTGCATTATCATCATCATCGATCCGGCATTTTTCTGATAATTTTCACCATCATACTGAATGATATCTGAGTAAAAATTCTAAGAATGTGTGAGAAGTTGTACGAAACGATTAAACTGGTTAATTCGTGTTCGGTATACAGATTCGAGGACACTTTTTCACTTTCACAGGTCACATCAGTCATTTCGACTGGTCTTGGTACAAGTAGCCATGATACAAAATCGTTTTGATTTTGAATGAAAAGAAATAAAAATAAAATCCGTTATACCATTTCTTCAGTCATCGCTGCGGAAAAAAAACTGTAACACGAAGTAGGAATTTCAAAATTAAATCGTATGACGAGTAATTTTGACTGGCGTAGTAGTTCTAGTGTTAAGGACATGTTAGTACAGTAAACGATAGACGAATTCTGAAAAAAAAACATTTTCGACAGACACTTATCGGTGTAAATAATTGCGGACAGGGCCATAGACGAAAATAATTTACTGCATTCTTGCAGATGTGCATTCGTAATGACGATCGGTTAGTGGGCCGAAGGCCGGTCAGATTATAAATAACGTTCTAAATCATTCGGTAGGCGTCCGATTTCTCGACGTGCACGGATCGTACCGAGCCGATAATGAACCATGAACCTTGGAAGAACAGCACGCCCGCTTAGCACATGTCGTGCATAAGTTTAATAATATATATACATATACATATATATATATGTATATGTATGTGTGAGCCGTGGTGGTCCGGTCGACGGGTAACTACCTACCCCGCTACGGAAGGGGCGGACTGTGTCGAATCTATTCGAACGGGAGAAACCTTTCATTACTTCATGGACAACGACAACAATGCACATCGACACAAATCGTATGAATGTGTGAAACGTCGATTCCTTCTTGTCTAATGATCTTTGTAACAGAATCTGCGGGTCGTACTTTGACAGTGGTACTTAAATGTTTTCAGTCGTACAGTCGCTCGAAACTAAACAATCTCGGTGTCGAATGAAATATCAGAGACCATATGAAAAAATATTGTAATCAGAACTAATAACTTGTCCCCCCCCCCAAATACAATGAGAGTGATTCGTTTCAAAGAAAAATAACATTTATATTTAAGGCTGTTCCAATATACATGTTCTAATAATGTTTCTTTTCTTGTTTCAGGTGAGTCCCTGTTCTCTTTTTTAACTGTAATAGTCTGGTAAGTCTTTTTTAAATTAAACTTTAAAATGTAAACAGTGTGAGAACTGTGCGCTGCGTTTAGTTTTCGTCGACATTAAATATTATTCTAGCGAGTAATTTATCGAAAATATAACGGAATATTTTGACGATGGCGACGGTTTAGTGCTTTAAAGGCGTTTGCGAAACAATCAGAAATAATAATTAAACATTTTTTGGCCTGGAAATTGTCTTATTGTTTGTGATAAGAATTCGGTCAGGGTGCCAAGACTGTACTGCGCTGACAATTGATTTCATTTATCAGAACTTCATGCCAATCAAATATTTAATGATTTACTCTATTGATCACTGGTCATCCGTTCATGAATCGCTCGTTCGACGGTCAGTAATTCGCGTTTATTAATTGTTGACTCACCGTTTCGGTATTTTCTTCAATTGATTCTGGTTTTGATTGAAACAGGACGTTATTCCGTGTCGTTCCGGCGATTTAGCGTCGAATATTCGATTTTCTCTACACATATTTTGAAGAAGTTCCTTTCTACGATTCATAATTGAATCATTTGCGTATTCTACATTCTCATAATTAAGATATTAGTCTCATTCGATTTTAGAAAATAAAGATTAGAAATTTTGATTTAATTTTGGGCTCTCCATTCCGCCCCTCTCCTCTCTCTTTGAATCTTAGAAAATAAAGATTAGACATTTTCATTTAATTTTGTTATAAGTCTCTCCTCTTCCCCTCTTCCTATTTTTCTCTCTTTTTTCTCTCTTTCTTTATTTCTCTCTCTATATATATACATATTTATACATATAATGATTTTCATTTGAATAATTTATGTAGTTGGCATTCTTATAATTAAAATATTTGCCTCTTTGGATCTCAAGATAAATATTACAAACTTTGATTTAATTTTATTATAAGGCACTCCCACAGCTCCTCTCTCTCTCTCTCTCTGTATATATATAATTTAAACTTTGATTTAATTTTGCTATACGTCTCTCTCTCTTTTTCTCTCTATATTTATATTTCTATATATATATATATATATATATATATATATATATATATATAATGATTCATATTTGAATCATATGTCTACTTTACATTTTCATAATTGAGACATTTGCCTCTTTGAGTCATAAATGTTGAAATATTGGAAATTTGATTGAATTTTGCTGATTCCGCTATACGTTACTCTCTGTCTCTCTCTTTCTATATATAAATATAAATGTGGGATTATGCGAGGGTGCATCGAATGGATAAATACTAATTTCTAGTTAATTCATAAATTATATGATTTATGATTCAATATATAAATTGTGTACGGTTTATAAAGCTTCGACTGGCAATAATTATTAATGACGTCTACTAATCTTATTGTGTTCTAAATAACCACGATAATCCTGTACACGTTCGTGGTGTGGGGCGTTGCAGCAGGATATTCTGTGTGTGTGTGTGTGCGCGCGAGCGTTTGCCTCCTAATACTCGACACAAATACGAGATCTGAAACGGAAGTAATTGGTGTCGAAATATAATTTTGATCTATAAAACAGTCCTTCTGTGTGTGTGTGCGTTTATTTGTACGGAGTGAATCGGCGGTACTTAATGTCGATTTGTACAGCGTTTTGTTCCACGTATAAAGCTGAATTTATGATTGAACACTACCGGTCTGCTCCGCACGTGGGAAAGTAATCAGAATGTTGTGTGTTTCCGATACGAAAATGTATTTATTGTACATATATATATATATATATATATATATATGTATGTAGGTCGGTGCGGTGATTAGATTCTCTGGATTTAAAATCGGTTTGTGTGTGTGTGAGAGAGAGAGAGAATGTATGTGAACGTGTGCGTGTGTGTCTAGGAAACATTTCATGGTTTCATATATAGAAATATACGACTGCATAGAAACGTTTTTAATAGATTGTTCAGAATCAGAATAGGGTAAGTGGTTAACAGTTGATATTAAATTTCGGATGGATCTTTAATTTAAAAAAAGAAACGTACTTGATGTGTGGAAAAGTTGTCACGTGTTTTCTGATAGATGTAGTAGTATTAATGGAGTTTCGTACAGCGACACTAAGGTATGGTTTTCATTAGAATAGTAAGCGGTAGGGTAGGGTGGTAGAGTGAGTACTATCCCGTTACTACCATAATGTAAACACTTGAGGATAGTGAAAGTAGAGTACTGATGGCTGGTTCACATTGGGATAGCAAGTGGTAGAGTATACTAGCCTACTTTTTCTCTAGACCTCTACTGTGCTGAGTGAAGAGGACAGTAGAGTGTACTATACCTGTACTCTACTCGCTATTAGCTTTAGTACTCTACTTTCACTATCTACTAAGTGTTTAAATTGTGCCTGGTTTATATTAGGATAGTAAGCGGTAGAGTAGGGTGGCGGAGTGCGTTCCATCCCGTTACTAGCATAATGTAAACACTTTGGGATAGTCAGAACTGTAGAAGATTCACTTTTCTTTTCGACGGCCCGGAAAAATATGACGGGAAACCGGATATCTCTCACGACGGCGGCGCACAAATACCGCCCAGGGAGTGCGATCATTGTTGTACACGCGACGAGGGTCGTCCCGAGAACGACACCGTGCGTCGCGTTCAACGATCTCCGAACGTCCAATGTGCACCCGTTTATTTAATTAAAAGCAGTGTATAGGTCCCGCGGGATACATCATCTCGACGGCCGGACGGTCATCTGTCGTCCAACGGACCGAACTGTCCATTACGCTATAATTAACGGACTCATCTTCGACGACTCTTTCCGGCATTCCCTAATTTCGTTTAATCATGCGTCGTGTCAGTCACTTTTTTTCCACGAATGTGCGCCATACGTACACAGGACGACAGTTGAAACCGAATTCAGAATAGTTCTGTAAACGGTGTGACTTTCGAAAGTTCTATTTTATATTTTTCTGATTTTAAAACAGTTACATCTCCACCTGATATTCAGATTAATTCCGTTCGGAGGATAAAAAAACACACAGACAGTTCCAAACAGCGTTTTCTGAAGAATTGACGGTCGAGTACAGCGTAGTCACTGTATCTGTTCGAGTTTGTCATGGTTTACATGTGTGTGGGTGCGAGTCTTTGATAAATATATAAATAAAATTTCCGGGGACGTACACAGGTGGACCACAAAGCCAGAACCGTACGTCATGCAACAAGAGTGATTGCCCCTATTCGTTCATGACACTCGAAATATTGCTTAGGGGAAGTATAATGTTTTCAACCCCCATTTATATACATAGATACATACATACATACCTATATATATATATATATATATATATATATATATATATATATATATATATATTTATGTCGGTGCGTTACATGAATTCAGTTATTTGTGGTCGAGGTAAGACTTCCAACGTCTGTTCTTGGAATACTGTGTAGCAGACTCATTGGAAATTTTTTCTTGTTAGGGACATTAACACGAAAGTAGTTAATGATTTATGTAAGAATAATGAACACGAAATTTATTGTCAAAACTAAATCGTTTATGTAGAGAGAGACGTACAGTTTGAGACGAGGAGAAAACGTATATTTTTGTGACAGATTTATGATTTGTATTATTTGTTTTAGTGTTTCGGTGATGTTTCTGAAACGTTATTAGTTTTGAAATACTTGATATATATATATATATATATATATATATATATATATATATATATATATATATATATATATCAAGTAGTCAAGAAAGTTGTCTCGTTTTTCAAGTGAGAAAAAAACACTTTTGTATTTTTACACAAAATAACTTTATTCATCAAAATATCCACCTTCGCATTGAACAACCCTTTTCCAGCGAGAAGATGATTTATAAATTCGATATTTATAAAACTGATTATTTCTATTTTCAAAAAGTGTAGACACCTCCATAAATTTATGAAAACGATTAGACATTTAAAGTCTAATTGATCGGAGACATTTTTAAGGGTTAGAATTATTTTTTAAATTAAAGTGAACAGTTCGAGGATACTTCAAGAATTAACAGTAAAAAACATGCTAATATAACTGATAAACAATTCTTTGAATTTTATCTGATAATAAGTGTAAACAATTCTTGGAATTATTGTACTTTATAATAACGACAGAACTTTCTTTGTTACCTTATATATATATATATAGAGAGAGAGAGAGAGAAAGAGAGAGAGAAGGAGAGAGATTACAGGGTTGTGACGTGTATGAGCTTGCATGTATGCGAAGATTTATGTACCTTCGTGGATCAAAACTGTACGAGGTCGGTTTGAAGAGTAACTTCCTTCAAATTTGAATCGGTGCAGTGTTGTTCCAGTGATCGCGTGCACGTCTGAAAAAGTATCGTTTTCAATCGACGTCGCGGCCAAACGTACGGAAACGGAACACTCGACAGATATTCAAATCAAGTTCTGTAACATGTACCGAAATGAACCTGTCAGACGCAGCGACCGGCGGCTTGTGGACCGGTTCAGTCCGCAGGAAACTATCAGATCGACAAACGAACGGATAGAACAACAGGAATACAAGTTCATATATAAATATATATATATATATATATATATATATATATATATATATATATATATATATATATGTACATGGAATATCGGTCCTCACATGCAATCATAATAATTATACATGTCTGAGGTCTCTCTCGCAGGCCGACGTTGTCAACTGCAGCCCGTTCAATCAACGAACGCGCACGCCCCCGCCACAACAACCCCACCTGTGGCATTCGTTACGAGTCATTTATAAATAGACGTTTTCATCAACATATTACGATTGTTTCATAATACTAGCTAGGCACGGCGTCATTAATTTTCATGTGTACGCGCACATGATTTATTATTATCGATCCGTGTGTGAATAATCTTACAGTTTTACATTCACACGCTGTACATATAAATCTTCACATGCATGTGTACGCTCGTACAGATCATCACGGCACTGTAATCTCTCTCTTTCTCTCTCTCTACATATATATATATATATATATATACACATATATATATATATATATATATATATATATATATATATATATATATATATATAGTATTAGCTCGAATACAAGACTAGGTTTCTTTGCAACAGATTTTCATTAAGAAACAAAGGTCGTTTTATATTCGGATCTTCAAAAGTTCACACTGGCACGCCACTGTAGTAATTCGTAATAACAGAGTATCAAGTTTTAGATATGTCTATCTCTCTCTTTCTCTCTCTATGTATATATATATATATATATAAATATTTGTACAAGTGTGAATAAAATGTTGAACAAAATATTGAACAAAAAATTGAACAAGAACGTGTAGGGAACGTATCTTCAATACGTTGTAGAAAATGTATGAGTAGCTTCCAAGAACTCATCCATCCACCATATAGTCCAGATCTGACTTCGAGCTACTACTTCTTGATCCTAAATCTGGAGAGAGACTTGAGAAGTAACAAAAAATCAAGACAATGAAGAAGTGAAGCCGGCTTTTTCAGAGCACTTTTCAACCCAATCAAAAAAACATTTTTTTCGAACGTCTTGAAAATCTCATCGAGCGTTGTGGAAAATGTATGAGTATTAAGTGGGACTATTTTCAGAAATAAAAAAAATTCAGGTCGATCAGACTTCTCTTTGCCCTCTTTTTCTGTGAACATTTTGATTTCCCCTCGTACGTGCACTATTATAGACGATCAACTTCTGACTGTCTACACTAGGTTACAAGTAGCTCAGGGGATGGAAAAAAAGTGTGATATCTTGTTCCCTAACTGCTCGCCTTTCTCATTTAGTGATCTGTTTTCACCTATGACATGTTTGAAGAAATCTAATTTCGGCCATCTGGATCAGGCAAATACTTCACAGAGAGAAAAATCTCTTGCACGAGACTCTGTTCACACGTTCGATCCTCCATCTATCCGATCGATCTTCCACCCATCGACGTCCCTGATAAATCGTCCGCACTGTGTCTCTCTCTCTCACACACACACGCGCACACGCATGTACATAATCACCTTCGCATACAATCGACAGGACCGGTACACCACGTCGATTTTTTCACTCCATTGTTCTCCGACCACATAACATCCATTCGATATTCCACTTGTTTATGTAATTCCATTCGTACGTTGATTTCTTATACGAACAATACGTCATTGACAGTGTCGGAGCGCGTAACGCCAGGAAATGTACGCGCGCCACGTGAACGAAATAATTTATTAGTCGAAAATAAACTTTTGCGTGCCGCTGCAGCGCCGGATGTGTGCAGCCGCACAAACTTCCAGATCGTTCGTTTCGATGGCCCGTAAAAATAATCACGATTAATATTTGATTCAATTTGCATGTGTTTTGTGCGAACCGTGCGCCCCCATTAACACACACACACAAATATATATGTATATATATATATATATATATATATATATATATATATATATATATATATGTAATATGTATTCTTATTAATATTTAATGACTGCGAAATTACTGATTACTGTTTAATGTTAACGCGTCGAATAATTTGTGTAATTATGTTATGTACGTGTGTGTGTTTGATTAATTATAAAACGTACAGATAAAATGTAAATGTGTTTCGAAATGTCTTAATTGTGGATTAAATTCGGTGAAACGGGCGGGCGGATGGATTTTGTACGGAACTCGTTCGGAGTTCAAGTCAATTAGTGTTGTGACAATGTTCAGAAGTTCTGTGGAATTCTGCACGTTTTTCATCCGAGCCGGGGATTTTCTTTTACAGAAAAGGGCGCACACATTTATACAAACTGGCATTGTTAA
Source organism: Acanthacorydalis orientalis (assembly GCA_034766995.1). NCBI lineage: Eukaryota > Metazoa > Arthropoda > Insecta > Megaloptera > Corydalidae > Acanthacorydalis > Acanthacorydalis orientalis. Next base: position 53,159,167 of record CM068316.1, on the reverse strand, counting down.
TAATATATATATATATATATATATATATATATATATATATATATATATATGAACTCTCTTTATAAAAAAATAAATTATTCTACATAAAATTATATTATGAACGTCAGTGCATTATGTTAGGACAACAAGATTGAACTTGCATATAAATTGGTTAGCGGACGCGTCTCTAAGCGAGGCTAAAACAGAAGGCATCGTCTTCTCCCTTTTATAGCGAGACGCGCTCGCTTTATTATTATCATCGTTCTTATTGATAATAATGTTTCTCCCGGCGAGCGCGCGGCCCATCATACATTTTTGATTCGGCCTGTCACGGAAGACGCGGCGCCAGGAACGCCACAAAAAAAAAGTGTGAGCGCTCCCGTTAAAAATAGAAACGTAATTTAGAACCGGCTAATAATTCATGCGTCCGCGTTTCGAACTTTCATCAGAAATTCTTTTTAATTGTATTTATTTATGACCGTGTAATTATATCCTTTGATCATACAAAATTCATGCGGACAGTGTTTCTGTCACGACGGTGCGGACGGGCGGGCGCGCGGGCGCGAGGACGGACCGACGTCGGTTTTTAACCGGATCTACTTTCTGGTAGGACGGCGTCGTTAAACATTGATGGCACTGGACGAAGTTCTGTCTCGGTCGGATGTCTAAAGCGATTTTCCTTTTCGATGTAAGTTTTGAGTATCGATGCGAATCGCATCAATTCATTCTGAAATGTTTTCTTTGCGTCCACGTAAAGAAACTGAAATTAATGGAAAACGCTACGAATTTTTGTTCCAACCCTATATATATATATATATATATATATATATATATATATATATATATATATATATATATATGTATAATAATAATCCATATATGTGTTTTTTTACAATTTCATAGAATAATCGCTCCGTATTCCTCACAGTTCCTCGCGTTTCACGATTGAAGATCTTTCAACTTAGATTCCCAACGAGTAAGATTTCCAAACAGTGAGATTTCAAATAATTTAAGATGTTTGATAATCGTTGTTCTGAAAAGATTGATACGTCTAGTGACCGATTTTTAAACGTGGAATTAACGCCGGTCAATAGACTGACATTTTTTTTTAAAAAAAACTCGGATTTTAAATAATTCCTCATTTTCACAAATAAATGTTTCATCCAGCCCACAAAACACGAAATATTCTTCTGAATCTCAGCCCATTGATGATGATGATGATGATGGCATCGTCACTGAAATGCCTATTCGAAAAAATTATTCGAAAATGGTATGAACTCTTGCTCCAACCCAATATATATATATATATATATATATATATATATATATATATATATATATATCAGTTGGTCGCTGGTCTATAAGTTCCTGATCTCTAAAATTTGTATTGTAAAATATGCAGAATTTCCCCTTCTGATTTTTTTTATAGTTTCATTCGCTTCTTGCTTATGAAATTGTGAAGAATTCTATTTTTTTATTATTATATTATTGAAAACTGACATATTGACTCCTGAACTATTCACTTATTGATTTTTAGTTTAAATGTTTACTTTTATATATACATATATATATATATATATATATATATCTTTGTTTCTCATTGCTCAGTTCAACAAGAATCTAAAACTCATTTATGTCATTTATGAATTAATAGACTGACATTTTTTTAAAAAACTCAGAGTTTTAATGACTAATTATTTTTACAAATTAATGTTTCACCCACCCTACAAAACACAAAATATTTTTTTAAATCTCAGCCCGCTGATAATAAAGGCATCGCCATTGAAATGCCTATAAGTAAGAAACAAAAATAATCAATGATCAATCATTGAACACTCACTATTTCTGCTTAATAATGTTTCATACTATCCATATGTCCTTGATGAATTATATATATATATATATATACATGTGTGTGTGTACATATGTATGCCATTGAGTCATATGCCCTTCATTAATATATATGATATTCATTTAAAGAAAACAATGACTGGAAGGGGTGTTCGTTTTCGTCGTGTGCGCACCGTGTTATTTATTCATATAAACAGATAGGCATTACTTGTGGAGTCCCCAGTTCGTGTCCGCGCAAGGTTTGCATAGTGTAGCGCAAACCAGATTATCTTGGATATGGCTAATGAAAATCAGACAGAAGGGGGCACCGCCAATAAATGTATTGATGTCAAACAGTGCAATTGCATTGCTGATCGAAAGTCTATGGGGGGTTCGTCCGTTCCGACGGAGTCACTCCTCGGGCGCTATTTTTCACAGTGGCGGAGGAATGCTTCTGTTATTAAATCTAATAATATATATATATATATATATATATATATATATATATATATATATATATATAATAGAAAAATGCATAAGCAACGCTCACAAATTGTTGATTGAACATTTTCGATGAGAAATTATTTTCTGGTTCGAATTATGGAAAATGATTGATCTGCGAACGTATTTTAACCGTTTCATCACTTCATGATATTAGGCTGGTATGAAAATAATAACGGTTATTAAAATAGTTACGGTTGTTTTCCGAATTCTTACCTTATTTTTTTTTTCAATGAAAGTGTCATTTCATCCTGTTCATGTTAATATCATTTCGAAGTGCATTTTTCGGTCTGTATTTTGGCCACATAGAATTTGGTTTTTATTAGTAATGTAGCTCGAATTGGGCTGTTGAATTAAACATGGAAGAGGACCAAAGAATAGCATTTTTGGTATTAGTTCAAAACGGATTCTATAAGTTTCTCGATTATCTTCAATGACACTCTTTGCTAGGCAGTTGCAATCACAGAACACAGTTGATTCTGCTTAGAACATGAATTCAGTACTCGAACGTTTCGATGAAATATTACCCGTCAGCGATCAAAATGGCTTTAAGGTCCTGTTAATGGTACGGTCGACAAAGTACTCAGAAATTATTGCATTGGAACCGAGTTATAACTGTCGTGATGTGTTCACGATCGTCCTTGTGTCGATGTCTCGATCGAATTGGCATTTCGTCCTCTTCAGGATGCAATATAACGATTTTCTAGATATCTATATACTCTGAATGGTCCATAATTCTATCTATTAAGTGGCGAAACAATTCCCTCCAATTAAATTCCCTCTGATGTGTTCTACGGTTTTTCTATAGTAGCGTGGATCGTACCATCTACAATCAGGACGTCTTGGAATCGAGTTAATTTAAATTCAGTGTTTTAAATTAAAAAAATCGAGTCCTTATTGGAAAACTGTATATACATATATCTATATATATATATATATATATATATATATATATATATATATATATATATGTATGTATGTATATAGAAGATAAAAGCATGAATTATAACAAATGTCAAAGACCACATAACATGCAAGCTCATAAAAAAGTACTATATTTATACACACACACACACACACATATATATATATATATATATATATATATGTGTGTGTGTGTGTGTGTGTACCTGTGATCTTCTTTTCAACTTTATTGACTTTACGGAAAATAATTTCCCTGACGTACAATATCAAAAGCACGACATAAATCCCAACAAGCTTACAAGCACAGACTTTTGGTACATATAATCCACTCGTAATATTTCCAAGAAATACGAAAATAATTTTTCATTTTATAGTTCTCTCTGTTTTATACTTTTCAATATATATATATATATATATATAAATGTATACGTTTGTATGTATAAAGACAAACACACTCCGCCGTCACTGATCTCATGTTACCTAAAACCCAAACCATACGGTCGGATTTAAGCCATGGGTACTACAATGCTAAGTACGAGGTTCACTAGTGAGTCACATACGTACACACACACACACACACACCGATCCATCCATCCATCCATCCATCCATCCCTTGGGGGCGTCGGCGGATGAAGAATCCATTCGAGCCGGTGATCCCACGGCGCAGGAACACTGCAAGGGTTGTTCGTTACGGCATTACGGGATAAATCAGGTCGTCAGTAAGGCATATACGGGCGGCGCGAGCGGTCGACGCGCGGCGGGGAAGGGGGCGGGAAGGATTTAATATATAAATCTCTCGACACGTTCGCGCGGCATGTATTTTTTACAAAATAATCTTTTGTTATTTCGAAATAATAATCTTTCCGTTTTCATGCATCGCTCGTTCGACGTTAAACGCTCCGTCCATCTGCGGGATGACGGATCCTCCGATATGACTGGGAGATTAGTCGATTAGCGTGCAGGTTTTTTTTTTCAAAAAAAAAAAATAGAACGAAAATAACCGACACACAGTCGGTTTAATTTTTCGACGTCTTCTTCATTTGTTTATCGGTCCTGTTCTGTTTTTATACTCGAATAAAACCCGCCCAGATTTGATAATTTAACAGAGAAAACATGAAAATGTTGCTGTTTGAAATGTGATTACAACATCGAAAAGTGCACGGAGTACAGCTTATTTTCCACTGATTTTGAATGTAGGATATCGTCCGGATGGAGGCATTCGTTATCGACACACGCTTGAAGTCGATTTCTTAAGTTTCTCATCACTCGGCGGGTCATTCGGTCATGCAGTTTCTTGGTATATAGCAGCTCGTACCTCGAAATGGACGATTATGTTAAAACCCATATTTGTGAAACATAAAATTAGACTTATATAAAAGAAGAAGCTGGACTCGATTTCGAAAAAAAACTATCAGGCTTTGTCAAAGTCCTAGATCGAGCTTTGTCTCAATCTTAATCCCAGTCAAGACAATTCCAGGAACAGTACACATCATGATTAAAGAAAAATTATTGCTGAAAAAGTGCACTAGTGGGAGTAACATTATCGACTTAGGCACATGATATCAAGCAATGCATCAAAGACACATGCTATCGAAGACCTCACTTCGCCCGGTCCTACTTCACTAGCACCGAATCAATGACTGAAAATAATTTTGGAGATTTTTTTGTTCACATCCTGTATCACGTTAGAATATCTGGTAAATCGATGCTAGATCCATCAAAGGCACGTGATATCGTAAGACCTCACTACTCCCTGTCTCAATTCACTAGCGCCGGACCAATGGCTGATCGAAATTCAGGGTTTTTTTTCACCTCACCCTGTATCACGTTCGAATTTTTGGGACGAATCGATCCTAGATCCATGAAAGGCACATGCTATCATAAGATCCTACTACTCCTCGTCCCAATTCACTAGCGCCGAACCAATAGTTGAGCGAAATTCTAGGGGCTTTTTTTGGTCGCCCCCTGTATCACGTTCAAATGTCTAGTGAATCGATCCTAGATCCAACAAAGGCACACGCTATCATAACATCTCACTACTTCCCGGCCCAATACACTAGCGCCGGACCAATGGCTGATCGAAATTCAGGGGTTTTTTTTCATCTCCTCCTGTATCACATTCGAATGTCTGGCGAATCGATCCGAGGTCGATCGACGATAAACGCGATTATTAAAATTCGCACGTCCATTCGAACGAGCACGAACCGTACGACAATTATCGTGAACAGAGAAATACAGGAAAAAAAGATACACACGAATCTGATGCATGAATTATATAAAACGAAACATAATTTAATAGATAATGGCGACTGTTCAGCATTATTGCAACACCGGACACATACCGTGCACTGAAACGGGACAATGAGACACAATTATCACAAAACGCATGCAACAATAACAGCTAAATCACATTTTCGACGTATGGTCTCGTACATACATATATATATATATATATATATATATATATATATATATATATATATATATATATATATATATATATATATACATATATATATATATAAATCACATAATTGCCGTTTGTCATGGACGTGCTCGCCATCAGAACGTACAAGAGCTTTGCGCGGTGACATGCAGACTAGTTTCGAAAATAATTACACGACATCATAATCGATCTTGTCTTAAAACAATACACGTGCGCACAATAGTCTTTGTGATTTGTTTCGTGTCGAACTGGGCACCTGGATCCGAATTGTCCGTTTCTTTTTCGTTCAGGTCACTCTTGTTTCCATTTAATATCGAAATCCAATGAACGCGATTATTCAGAACCGAACGGAATTTATGAATTAACTAGGGGGGCTCCGCACGTCGCACGCCAACGTTCGCGCACCCCCAAACATGTAACAGAAATTAACAAATAATATCGACGAAATGTCGACCATAATATTGATAATACGTAAATTTAAAATATAATATTCATAATAACGGATTATTAGCAAATTATAATAAGGTATTACGGTTATAGGCAATTAGGTTTTCTACTGGATTTGATATTATTGAAGTGAAACTTCTGTGGGCGCGTTAGCGAGCGGTAGAGTCGTACGGTGTGTCACGAAAAACGTTACCGTGGACATGGCCGCGAACGAGAGAGATAGAGCTAATATGACTGTCGACACAACGAATAACGTCAGATTGAAGATCGAAATCGAGATAAACTCAAAATCGAAAACGGTTTTATTAATCGGAAGTATTTGCAACGTGGCAGGGCTGTGCGATGAACGATTAGGGTAGTTTTTTTCCTGTATGTGACGATTTTAAACCAGGGTTGAAAGGAGTGTGGATGCTAGTAATGGAATGTTTGGTTTGATCACGAGCTGGAAAACAATTTCAGAAAAACAGAATTGTAGATACACAAGGCAGGACGACATGAACTTAACAGAACCCTATCTAATCTTAACTAACTTATCTAGACTTAAAAACTATGCTTAATCTAATCACAGAGCAAAGGCTACAAGGGTACTCGGCGTCCGTGTGCAGGTGCTGTTTATTCGACTCTGTTGAGATTGTTTTCTTGCGTCACACATTCATTCGGTCTTCACTGATAAGCACTGTTGTTCTGTAGGGTTGGTTGTAGCGTCCTAGTTGTATAAGTGGGACCCGCTTTGATTTCGAGGGAGAGCAATCGAAGATAACAATCTTTTTGAGCTATTAAAATAAGATTTGGGAGGACAGAAATTCATTTAAATCGTTAATAGGGTGCAAGAGACTTAGCAGTTTCTTTCAGGATGAAATTCAGGTGTTCATTTAGAGTTGAACTGAGTGCATACAAGTTAGAGGAGATTGTGTAGAAAAAAGTGTTTACAAAAAATCCTGTCTTTAGAATAAGCCTTTTTCGACTTGATCCATTTTTGAACGGAGCAAGTGATCAAAGCTGAATCGAGAACCGCAAGTCACCTCCAATCATATTCATTTCGCACGACGAACGTCCTCCGTCGAATGTTCAACGTTCGAGCCGCGTCCTGTCCTGCCTGCACTTCCCCGCGATCGAATCGCCGGCTCGATAGCAGATAGAGGCCCTCGTCGGTCGTCGGTGTGCGCGACAGCGGCGGCCGAGCGGTCCGCGACCGGGGTGGGTCGCTGTTTGTTAGACTCGTCGAGTACATAGTCAAACTGTCCGAGACGGCCTCCGCAGTTAACGTTCCCCGCGAGAGTGTTTGATAAATATTTCTTCTGGTAATGGAATTCTGCCGGGAACGACGCGCAGGCATCGATCGCGCGCTCAGGTGAGTCGGGGGGGTGGCCGTCGCCCTACTTCGCCGCCGTACGTCGACCGAACCCTCGCGCTACACCGAGAATGACGTGCCGTGACGTGCAACAATGGCGGACGGGCCACTCGCGCACAGAGTTCTAGTCGAAACGAAACTGAATGTCGACGAACGAGAACTCTCCCGGTACTTCAGCCACGTCTGCTGGGGGTTTTATTAATCTTTTTTGTTCTTTCGTCTTGCGTGAAATAATTCTCTCAGTATTCGTATCTCATAATCGTACGTTTTGATTCCTTAATCGTCTACTCCTACACCCGACTTATACTGTTTCCTGTATGATTTCATGAGTCAATTTTCCTGATCTAAATCTACAATCTGCACATCTTAAGCTGTCTATTCCAGTGACTAATGACTTATTTCCATCTCAATTTCGGTTCTTCGGCTGAGCATCTCATGCTATCTCGAATAATAATTTATAAATGACTATTTTCACGAATAAATTAAAAAAAAACCGATAACATCATTCTCTAGCACTGAAGTAAAAAAAATCTTTGAGACGTTTCTATATTTGAGATTTAAAAATGACGGAATCGTCTTCGGAGTGCTCATAAGCAATAATCTTAATAATCAAGAATCAACCACTGTACATTTTTAACCAGAAATACTGTTGGTTTAGTTTAAATAAAACGTGGGTCTTGTAAACCAAAAATAAGTTTCACTTTTAAAATTTCAGAAAAAAGATTTTATCCTGTCTCAACAAATAATTTAATTTCAAATGAAAGAAGCAAATAAAGTGTAAAATAATAAATAAGTTTCAGCTTGCAACCGTTCAGGTTGATAGCCTCAACCTAAAACCAAAAATAAAACTGGAATTAATCTTCTTTCAAAAAATAAATAAAATATAAATAAATTTGGTTTCAGGATTTATATATATATATATATGTATACATATATATATATATATATATATATATATATGTATACATATATATATATATATATATATATATATATATATATATATATATATATATATATATATATATATATATATACAGTGTGCGCAATCCAGTTGTTTTGTATATCGTTTATCTTGAGAGATAAACAGTGTATAAACTAAAATGATAATTGATAAATTTCCTGTACTGTTCTTATATTTTCTGACTATCCTTTTATCGTTTGTTATCAAATCTACAACAAATTTCTCTCCGAGATTAGATAATAAACTTATAAATACTCTTATAAAGAATTTAGTAATGTAAACAGAAGTTAAGTCTCTGTCAAGTTTCGATGCTTTGTTTATTCGATAGTGATTGTCATTGATAAAGACTCTCGAGTTAGGCAGAGATGCTCGCGTCACTCTAATAAAGAGCTAGAGTAAGTTCAGAGTAACGAATCCCCTGTTCTGAACTGTTCGACGAAAATCCCGAGTAAGTTCCAGAGTACACATCGAACTGAAGAGTGTAAGATTTCTTACTCCGATCAAGTTCAGTGTACAATATCGAACGGACCTGAAAACCGTGCGGTCAACTGAGCTCACTGCATCGGAACGGGAGAGTTAGTCCTGACGACACGACGACCCTTCGACACATCGCACACCGTCCGTCGATCGAACGCGTGCACCGTCACTAGAACTCTGTCGACGCACAACACATAGTAACAACTGATCGATCACTCCAACGTACGAGACGGCCTATTTCGAGCTCTGTTCAACGCGCAATATTGTTCGTACGGCCGGTCGGTCGGTCGGTCGTCCGCCTGTCACTGAAAATCCTCCCCGGTCGACGTGCGCGCCTGCATTTCGGTGCCATTAGTACAGAATATTATGATACATTCGCACCTGTGACTCCGCGCCGTTTCGAATTGAATCGTTTTCGATAAATTCGCAGTGTTTATAATGAGACGATATGTGTCGCCGGAGCAACTGTAAATTTCGTATCCGAACAACACACACGTTTCTCTCCTCTCTCTCTCTCTCTCTCTCTATATATATATATATTTATTTATTAACACCCTCTGTTAATCCACTGCTGGATGAAAACCTCTTTCATGATTTTCCATTCTGTTCGATTCAGTGCCTCTCTTTTCCACAGATTTCCAAGAAAGTTTTTATAATTCTTATCCCATCTGTTCATTGGTCTCTTTCTGGGTCTTTTCATATTCCTTGGTTCCCAGTCAATGATTTCTCTTGTTCATCGGTTGTCCTCTCTTCTTGCGACATGTCCCGCCCATTTCCATTTCAGACTCTTTACTCTTCTTATTATGTCTGTGCCGCCTCACGGCGAGGACAGTAAATTCAGGTTACGTAGCGAACTTGTTAATAGAAGATTTTTCTACGAAGAATAATTAAAATATTTTTTTTAAAAAAAAACAATAAAGAAAGAACTTTCGGACCGATCCAATATGCAAAATGCATGAGGATATCATTGTTTCTAAGAAAAATCTGTTAACTCCAAGAAATCGCTTGAGAAATGCATACTTTCCAGGATATTTTTGCGCACCGCACACAGAAAACTTTCAAGGTATTGGGAGTATTAGAAAGTCGAATACAAAAATGAACGATTTCTCGAAAACCCAAGACCATTTTTTTCATTGTGACAGAGGGACGAGAGAAACGCGTTTCAAGTTTTGTGCTAGCAGAAGGGAAACGTTCATATTTCCTGCAGCCAGATACAATCTGAACGCATGACGAAGAAATATTAGGAATGAGATTGAGAGAGATACTCTGTAATATTTTCTTGACATTAAAACATTAAAATAAACGCTGTAATTGCGCCCATAATTGAGCTTTATCATAAATACTTTAACCGCGCGTGCACATTCATATATATATATATATATATATATATATATATATATATATATATATATATATATATATATATATATATGTACGAATGTTTGTGCCTGTTCATTGGTCACGTCATTTAGGAAATAGAGTCGAAACATATAAATTCGACATTCAAGTTTCCGTAACGGCCGTGCTATTAACAACTAATTCCATAGAATTAATCCGTCGAACACGTTATTGTTTATCAAACGTACTGGCGACGAACAGAATGAAATCGTTTATCGTAACGCAACAACAGTTCGAGCGTCGGATTTATTTTCAAGCACAATTAAATATGTATTAAACGACTGCGAGTCGATAAAAATACTTATCTGAATGCTTGTTTGAATAAAATATGCGTCGGTGCAGTTCAAGAATGAAACGTTCATAACACATTATAATATTCACGAAAAGTGTGCGTGTGTGTGTGTGTGAGAGAGAGAGTGTGTGTGTGTGTGCGAGAGAGAGGTGCGTAAATACGTACAGGTATTGTGTACAGTCTATAATCTCTCACGCTATTCAGTAATTAACGTTTGACACGCAATTTGAGTAATGCACGTCGCATTTTTCTCTCTGTATGTGTGGAATGGTAAAATGTGTGTATCAGTCAAGAGGGGGAAAAAAATGGAATTCCATAACGGAATAGAAAATAACTTTATGTTCGTTCGGCCGACCGTTGTGATTGTTGAGATAACGCGGTTATCTATTATTCATTGATGGGCTCTAATCGATTTTTTTGTTTTGAATGTGTAAGTCCGTTGAATGCTGAGAGTTCACTACAGACATGAAAATTGTTCGATACGAGGGGATGTCTGAAAGTTCCCGAAAAAAACGCGTGTGTGTGAAAGAGAGAGAGACACAGTGCGGACGGTTTATCAGGGACGTCGATAGGAGGAAGATCGATCAGATAGATGGAGGATCGAACGTGTGAACAGTCTCGTGCAAGAGATTTTTCTCTCTGTGAAGTATTTGCCTGATCCAAATGGCCGAAATTAGATTTATTCAAACATGTCATAGGTAAAAACTGATCACTAAATGAGAAAAGCGAGCAGTTAGGGAACAAGATATCACAATTTTTTCCCATTCCCTCATCTACTTGCAACCTGATGCAGGCAGTCAGAAGTTGATCTTCTGTAACAGTGCACGTACGGAGGGAGGTCAAAAAGTTAACAGAAAAAGACACAAAGAAAAGTCTGATCGACCTGAATTTTTTTTTTATTTCTCAAAATAGTCCCCCTTAATACTAGTACATTTTTTAAAACGCACAATGAGATTTTCAAGATCTTCGAAAAAAATATTCTTTTGATTTGCTTGAAGAATGTTCTGAAATGGACGGCTTCACTTTTTCATTGTCTTGAATTTTTTTATCTCTCAAGTTTCTCTCCAGATTTGGGATCAAGAAACCTGCAAACGAAAGAAGTTTCACTTTAAATCACTTTAGAGCATTAACAATGAACTGAGTCGTTTCAATTGAGTCATTTTTCTATGTTGTATCTCTTTCTAATCGCTTAACATAAACATAACCAATATCATAAAAATAATAACACATTAAATCATATATATAAATAATTTCTATTTTTACAGATCCCTGCAGAGCCTGCAAACGCGGACTAATGTCGGAGGTATGTGAAATTTATTCATTGAATTTCTGTTACGGTTTAATAGTCTTGTTAAAGATTTTCGATTCTTGGAAATTAGTCAGACTTCCAATTATATATATATATATATACACACATATATATATATATATATATACACACAAGTCGAATGAATAATAGCGAACAGACTTATAAGAAATTAGTCTTCGGAGCGTTTATGTGCGAAATTATTTTGGTTCGCTTACCACAGTCAATTGACGTTTATTAGCGAGTTGATTCATTGTTTATCGACATTAAATTCAATTAAGGCCCGACTTCGATTCGTTCTGTCTTGTTTAGTAATCGCTGTACGAACGTACGTTCCGATCGACTAAATACGAACTTCGATGTGAAAACTTCTTGCAACTATTATAGCTGTGTCTGTTCTGTTCGTTCGTCGCCGTTCTCTTTTTATATCATCGATTCGTTTGACGGTCGTGTCACATTTTCAAATAGTATCAGTGATTCGATGGAAGTAGTGTTTGTCGTTTTTTTTTCTCTTTTTTTATTCCCAACTTGATTATACAAATTAGATGTAATTCGAACGTGATTTTTTCCACTGAAAGGGCAGAATCGTTTTCAAATCTTTTTTTTATTTTTTAATTATTTTGTCTATGATTTCAATCTTCAATTAATTCATATTAAATATTATATATATATATATATATATATATATATATATATATATATCAATTCAAATTAATTATTAATGCAATATTAAATAAAAATTCAATTAAATATAAACTCTATATTAAATATTCTAATTTAATCGGATCAATCGGATTAATTTAAGTGTCATTGATGGAATTTTAAAGTATTCATTCATATATTAAATCATTCTGTTCGTTTTTAAATATATAATATTAATGGGAGGAATTCCATTGATTTTTACAGGCACATACATCATAGTTTTTCGATTTCAGTTGTCAAATAATTCCCGTGTAAACACAGAAACGATGCAACGTTTCTGTGTTTTTTTTTTATCAAAATTAATAACATGGTGCTCTAAGAATCCAGTTTTTCATTTAATGCAGAACTTATTCAGTCTGATCTATATGTACTTACTTCTGGGTTTTAATCAGCGCTGTTTCCATATAACGCATATCAAAAATGGCGACATCCCTCCTATAACGCGGTACTCTTATGACACGGTTTCTATATAATACAACTTAATTAGCTCGAGCAGTCTCCCATAGCATGAATTTTTCTGTTACACTTTCACGGTTGAAATTAATCGGGAATTCCACTGTTTTTTCTTTCATGCACGAACATCACCATTTTTCAATTTCAGTTGTCGGGGAATTTCCATGTAAACGCAAAAAAAATGCAGCGTTGCAGTTTTTTTTAAAAACTAAGATGGTGCTCTGAGAATGTATTTTTTCATTTAATGCAGAACTTATTCAATGTGATCTATATGTATATATATATATATATATATATATATATATATATATATATATATATATATATGTATATACATATATATATATATATATATATATATACACATATATGATTACAATTGTAGATATAAAAAAAAATGTTATAGAATATATTTTTATAAAAAACTGTTTTTCTTGGGTCGTCTGATAAATTTTTAGGTCCCTGTAAATTTTACCGCCAGGCACTCCTAACATGAATTAATCAACCCCTGTAAAGACCTCAGATCTGTTTCGTTGCCGTTTAATTTCCAATATCGTCGACGATCACATACGGTATCGTTTCAGTTGTCACTGCATTCACGAACCTACCACCAACAATCGACTGTAAACTTTGGAAAAATCACAACTCTCGATTTCTTCACACTGTCGCGATTGATCCGTGCACACATCTATCGCCGTTTCGGCTCCCCGCCGCGCCCCTCGCGCAAAACAGACCCCGTCGTCGATTATGCGACCGTACACACTTACATAACGCACACGCACTCACATAAATATATTGGTGTATTGATAGAGAGGTGATATGTGATTATAATAAGGTACCTAAATAATATATAAGCGAGTGCGCGCGCGCGCATTCATCAGATTTTGATTCGGCATCGCATCGGCCACGCTCGCCGTGACTCCACAGTCTGCACGCAGCCTGCGTCCATTGCGCACGAACGCGTGTGTCGATCCCGTGGTCCTCGTGTACGCGTGATCATACACACTTTTTTTATACACACACACACATCTACATGTATATAGACACACACACACAGACGGACAGGGAAACACTTATAGATCTGTGTAGATATGCTCGATGGGAAATTCGAAAATAAAAAAAAATGTTTGTATGATGTACAGTAGTCGATCGGGTCCTGTACGGTTCCACTTCGACACCAGTTGCGGACATTCCGTTCGAATAGTTTTCGATTTCAAACTGTGACACAGTGGTGCATGTAAATGTTTTTATTAATCAGTGATTGATCAACGCTTCGTATCCAGTTATTTCGATTTTGTAAAACAGTACAACAGTGTCTCGTTGAGGTTTTTTTTTTATTTTTTATAATACATATGTACGATTTACACTCACAACAATCATAAAAGAAGAATTGACCGCACTGTGCTGTCAGATCTGTGCGGAATCGATCAAGTATCCTTGTACATAAGCATTCGCGTTTTTTTTTTGTTTTTTTTTTTTTTTTTGAACAACAAAAGAAGTCGAGCTTTTCAGTGATTGTGAATCGAGCGTAACTTTTTTGTTTTTATAAAGGAATCGTTTGTTATAAACAACCGAGTGATTGTTCCGATCAACGAGAGAATCGATAGTTCTTCGGTTAAATAAATAGTTGCGATTTCGCTAAACTGCCAGAGAGAATACACGACGGTTCAGTGTTCAAAAAGGATAAGCATCGAAACGAGTTCAGTTCGATAAAGTCAGTCAGTCAGTGTTTGAGCGAGTGTGTGAACGACAGGGTTGTTGTTCCGATCCTGTTTTGTTTTCATTGGATAAAACGCCGTCAGGAACCGTCGGGTCCGCGCGATAATCGGACACATTCGACACAAGGTGAGTCTCGTCCCGTCCGTCTCTATTCTTTGTTATGTAACGACCGATTGTGAACGGTGGTCCGTATCGCGAGTGTCGTCGGTTCGAGGTATTCGTGTGCCGGTGCACCGTTTCGATCGGCGCGATTTAATTGACACGAATTAATGGGGAAAAGGCTCGAATCGGATCGACGCGTACAGCTGTTCGAAATCCGACCTTTTGTCTCCTTTTTTTATGTTCTTCGATTCGCACTGAATGGGAAACGTTCGGGGTAATTGAAAATGTGTCTATGTTGTTTAATGGACTTCGGCGTTTATATATATATATATATATATATATATATATATATATATATATATATATATATATATATATAATTGGTTCGATTCCTTGTAAATGTATTTCTGGTACCAGTGTTTTCTCAATGGATATTTTTATACGACTGAAAGGGAATTGAACGGAGACAACAATTATAGACGAATCGTTCTTTGTAGATGGACACATTTCTTATCTTGTTATAAAATGTTCAGTCGATTATCATTCATTTTGATTTCAGTATCCGAAATCAAAATGAAGAAAAATCAGTGTGTGAGGGATGAAAAATAAGTATTGAAAGTGGATTCAGTTTGAATGTCACAAAATTGAGACATTTTTCTCTTAGAAAATGAATTCATTTTCGGTTAAAATTGTTTGAATTGAGTTTTATTATAAGTGATACGATTTTTTTTTGATAAGATATTGATTTTGTATATTTTGTAATTTGAATAGAAATGAATTTAATTTTTATTTCTTGACAATAAACAGAATAAAAATGGCCTGTTTTTTCCCAGATGAAAAATTAGCTCGTTGTCTATTTATTTTGTTATTAATTTAATTAAATCGTTATAGAGTTGAAGGGGAATAAGTGTTTATTTGTTGAATAAACTGATTAGTGTGCTTGTATTGTTTCTATAAGTGAATCTTTAGTTTCAGTAATTAAATTTTTAATCTTCATCAGTTAAGGAATTAAATTACATATTTCTACCAATTTCTTATGATTTGAATAAAAATATATAAGGTACGATTTTTTACAATGATTAATTCTTCACAAAACAAAAAAAAATGTCATGTGTCAGAAGCGTTTTTGCGATTGAAAGAGAATTGAACAAAGGAAATAATTATAAATGAATCTCTGTTTGTAGCTGGACACACTTTCTTTCTTATAAAATGTTCAATCGATTATCATTCATTTTAGTATCCAAAATAAAAAAAAATAATCAGTGTGTTAGGGGATGAAAATAAAATGGATTTAGCTTGAATGTCATAAAATTAGACATTTTTTTTCTTAAAAAGTGATTTAATATTCGATAGAAATTATTTAAATTTAATTTTTTTATAGAAGATATAATTTTTTGATAAGGCATTGATTTCGAATAGTTCCTAATTTAAACAGAAATGAATTCAATTCGGTTGATTGAAGATAATTTGTATTTTTTGAGAATAGACAGGAGATAAATGGCTTGTGATTTTCCCAGATGAAAAATTAGTTTTATGTCTATTTGTTGTACTATTAATTCAATTCAATCTACTGAATGAAATACTTTCTTGATTTTTTTGAGAACAGGGACTAGATAAATGGCCTGTGTTTTCTCCAACAAAAATTAGCTTCATATCTATTTAATTTATTATTAATTTAATTAAATCTTTCGAACGAAACGTTTTCTGGAATTTTTTGAAAACAGACAGGAGATAAATGTTCTGTGTTTATCAGAATGAAAAATTGACTTTGTCTATTTATTTTATTATTGATTTAATTAAGTCTTTGTGGAAATGAAGAGAAATAAATGTTTATTTGTTGAATAAAGCGATTAGTTTGCTTATATTGTTTCTGTAAGTGAATCTTTGGTTTCAGTAATTGAATTCTAAATTAGATCTGCATCAATTAATGAATTAAATTAAATATTTTTACCGATTTCTTATGATTTGAGTAAAAATATACAGGGTACGATTTTCAACAATGATTAATTCTTCACAGAACAAAAAAAATGCCATGTGTCACAAGCGTTTTTGCGATTGAAAGAGAATTGAACAAAGGAAATAATTGTAAATGAATCTCTGTTTGTAGCTGGACACACTTTCTTTCTTATAAAATGTTCAAACGATTATCATTCATTTTAGTATCCAAAATAATAATAAAAAAATAATCAGTGTGTTAGGGGATGAAAATAAAATGGATTTAGCTGAATGTCACAAAATTGAGACATTTTTCTCTTGGAAAGCGAATTCATTTTCGGTTAAAATTGTTTAAATTGAGTTTTCTTACGATTTTTTTGACACGATATTGATTTTGAATATTTTGTAACTTAAATGGAAATGAATTTAAGTTGTGTTTTTAGTGAATAGACAGAAGAAAAATTGCATTTCTTTCTCCAGATGAAAAATAAGCTTTATGTCTATTCATTTTATTATTAGTTTAATTCAATCAACTGAACGAAACATTTTTTGATTTTTTTTTTGAAAACAGGCAGGACATAAATATCCTGCGTTTACCCAAATGAGAAGTTCAGTTTGTCTATTTATTCTGTTATTGATTTAATGAAATCTTTATGGAATTGAAGAAGAATAACTGTTTATTTGTTGAATGAATCGTTTCGTTTGCTTGTATTGTTTCTATGACTGAATCTTAGGTTTCAGTAATTAAACTCTGAATTAAATCTTCATCAGTTAAGGGTTCAATTAAATATTTTTGACAGTTTCGCACGGTTCTACTAATAAAATACAAAATAAGATTTTTAACCTCAGTTAATTCTTTACAAGTATAGAAAAATCATGTTTTACAAGCGTTTATTAGAAATTTTTATATTATTTGTGGATTCGATCGTTCTGAGAAATAAAAATCAGTCTTGTGCATAAAAAAACGGCTGTTTGTTCGAAAAAAATTATCTAAAATCATTTTCAAATCGTTTCTTCATACAATCACACATGCATTTAAGTTTTTTTCTATTATCCTTGAGAAATAAATGTTTTCTTGCGTTTTTTTCCGAAGACATTCTTGTATTTTATTTTTATAAATATTTTTCTTATGAATAATTATGAATAACACTTATTATAAATTTCAGTCGCATTTTCAGTAAACAAGTTGATTAGTTTATGAAGTATCAGTGTTAAAAAATAGCATGTCTTAATTCTATGTGAATTCGTCTCTGTTTTACCATGTTTCAAGCCGAATTCAACCCAATTTTGATTTTTACACAGTCTGCAAAATAAAAACGCAGTACACTTCTATTTATTCAATCATTCCAAATGACCGTCACACAATTTACTATCGGGATTCTATTTGCAATCTTTTCTGCAGCTGCTTTTAGCATGGGCCGAAGCCTGGCTTTTCGTGAACTTTTTCTTCTTAACTGGTTCATATTTCTTATCAGAACGGTTGAACCATTGATAGAGTTTCGATCACAAAACGAACAATTAGATTCTAGATCTGACACACTTAATATCGATTAATAACAGATTTAATTTATTTACCGTATCGTTTTCTTTCATACTTGTTCTTCATTATTTTGTGTAAAACCTGGAAGTTGTGCAGACTTCATTTCTTCAATGACTAGTTTTCTAATTTATATTATCCTCAACTATTGTATTCAAGATCTACTTGAGGACGACAAGTTGAAGTCTGTCGTAGAAGAATGAAACTCGCAGATGACTTAAATTCAAATATTAGATTGGTAGAAAAATAACTGCAGCTTTAAAGTCATATACATTACCGCAATTATTTTCCTACTTGATAATTTAGTGATAAAAATAAGATATTTTTTTCCTACAACCTGATAATTTAGTGATAAGTATAAGATAAATAAATCTATAAAATCATTCGTCATCAAGATGTGTTTTTAAATATTAAGCTTGAAAATCTTAAAAGGACAAGAAAATATTTTAATTTAGAACAGAGTTATGATTGTGATTCACTTTAAAGATATTGAATTAATTTTTACAGCTAGTATTGGGGAAAAAATGTAATTTTCAGCTAAGCTCAATATGTCTTTTTATATTTAGCTGTTTGAGATCTCTTTGTCATATGTTAATAGGATAAAATTTATAAATCTTTCTTCATATTTCTCATTTTCTCTATCTTCCCCCTCTCTCTCTATAGCCACACATACACAAACATGTATTTGGATGTTTTTTATATCATGTATTTATAATATATTTTTTCAAATCATGTTTCACTTTCGACTAGTAATTTATTCTGTCTGTAAATCACTTGGATACGATTTTATAACTTTTAAATTTTTAATTTTGATTAGTTTCTCTATTGAAATTTCCAAACGAATGCACGTCGAGGCGATCGAACGTCCACGGACGGATCCTCATACATGAGCGTTTCTTGTAAAATATTGTTGGTGTTTTTTTTTTGTGACAACAACCGTCGACTATAAAAAAACCGCGGACCTCATTCTACAACTACGAACCTGTTATATTGATAACCCGATGCGTACCCGTGACAGGTGTGTATTTCAATCGCGGACTAAAATTTCGTTTACCGTTTTTATTACGACAGAAATTATCGAACAAAAGAGACGGACGAAAAATCAATTTAATGCGCGGACAAAGGCCCGTTCGGTCGACGAATAGAACTGGAATTTTCTAACAGCGCTCGCCATCGACGGACGAAATAAAATAACAATAAAAATAACCACAAACGTTCGCTCGAACTACAATGCATTTAACATAAACCTGCACACACACACACACAGGCACGCTCGTGTGCAGTTTTATACAACACTGACGGTTGTTTGTACTTTATAGGCCATCCGTGTTGTAATACAAGACTTAAGAAACCTTACATGAACAACGATGACACTCTAGTCTCTGTCATCCAGCGATTAGAGTGGGATCGAGTTCTGACTGTGCGTGTATGTGGAGTAAAATACACTGTAAAATAGTTTCGTTATATCCGACCGGTACAATGTTGTCTTTACGAGGGCAGTTCGAAGAGTGGCTTGGTTCGTGCAGTCGATGATAGAGAGATGGACAACTGTATATGTTTTCATATAGTTCCATCCATTTTAAGTAACGCATGTGAGGTTGAAAATCATTCCGGAATTGATTCTTCGTTTGACAGTTGTTCCAACACAAGTCCATGCGAAAGTGTAAAACGAATCAAGTAGGAATTCTAGGCGTGATTCAGTTATTTTTTTTTTGTAAGGAAAAATGAAGAAGGAAATCCATGAGAGGATGTTTCTTATATTGGGCCCCTCTTTAAGAACGATCTGACAAATTTGAACGGCGCTTTGTGGTCATGGACGAAACTCTGATTCACCATTATGCACCGGAATCGAAAACGCAGTCGAAACAGTGGGCTGGACGCGGTGAAAAACGGTTCGGAAGATGGTAAAGATAGTTCGCTCGACTGGAAAGGTGACTGTGTCGATTTTTCTGGGATGCGACAGGAATTGTCTCGATCTTCTATCTCTAGAAGGGAAAACAGTTACTGTTCAGTGCTGTTCAGCACTTTAGGAGAAGTCGAAGGTGGAGATCGTGGAGAGAACGTTCCCCGGACTGGTCAAGAAGAAAGTGTCGTTTCACGAGACGCACTCGAACGTTGTCGCTCGACTAAACTGAAGACTGAAATCCTTCCGTATCCATCGTATACACCTGCTTCGGTTCCCTCGGATTTTCATCTGTTCTCAAAACTCAACGCAGTCTACGCTGGAAAGCGATTTTTCCACTCATTACCCATCATCAAAATCACTGTTGACTTCTTCTAGTCTTAAAAATATTAAATCACCTCTGTACACTATTTAAAAAAAAATATCTAGAATAAAGAATCAATCGTCATATAATTACTGTTTTTTTTTTTTTAAAAAAAAAAACTGTTTTGAAGCGCGTTGACCTCAACAGACCGATTCGACGACCCGAACCCGACTGATGAACACCGAACGACCCGACGTAGGGACAAAATGTGAATTTAAAAAAAACCGATGACGATGTCACCGTTGATAAGTCGAACCGACGTTCCGCAGTTAAAATATCGGTAATGACGTGCGCCGCTCGTGCGGTTTATATAATCGTGGGGCGCTCGGTTCGTCCGTAGGTGTCCGTAAGGGTAATTAGCAGCCACGTTATTGCAGTAACTCGATATACGCGGTTTTATTGACAGTCCGTTCGCACACGCACACACGCGGATAGAGAGATAGAGATATATACAGGCGCACATTCATCCACCGTCGTTTTCACCCTTGACACTGTTGCCGATATGTCAATCGTACATAACGAGCACTGAAAACGATACAATGTCTCATTTGGCGCGACTTAAAATCGATACGATTGTGTTGCATGCTCGCGTTATAAAAATTCCAGTAGGTACTCAAGTACAGCTCAGGTAATTACGATAGAATGATACGGTGATATTCAATTTTTTTAACATTTGTGACACGAGAAAACTGTAATCAAACCATTCATAAAGGTGTTGTGTACAGCGTGTTCTCGTATACTGGAACACATACGGAACGGAAGTGAATAGAGAGTGAAATTATATTTATTTTTCGACACAATCTCCCTTAAGCTCGATACATTTTTAAAATATTTGTGAGAGAAACAGAGTAGTGTACATACATATTTATATAGACGTTATGATCGATCCAAGTCTCATACATACTTTTTTTTAATACATGTGTACATTTATAAGTTTCTGCATATTTATTAGAAAAATGTATACATAAAATATCAACGTCGCTGTATCACGATCCGGTAACGTTCTAAACGGATCCAGTTTTTTTTTTTTTTTTGAAAAATCCATCTCGTCCGGACCAGCACCGAAAGTCTATTCGGACGGAGACCGATTTACAGCGCGAGATCGGATTTACAACGAAGCGCTCATACAACAGGCTGTTCGACGACGGCCGTCGCCTCATTATCCATTCAGCGGTTCCGCGAACGAAACACATGCGTGTATATAAATTTCAACTCGAATTATCATGAAAATAATACACTTTATATATTAATTAAACTAGGAGTTATATGCGAATAAAAACGTATATGGCGCGCGATTACAATCTACATTACGGCGCATAATCCGCCCGTATCTGCGTTTAATATGCATGTTTATCATTTCACAAAATGTAATAATACATTTATATATATAAATATATTAATAAATTAGCGCACGGGCGAGCTGCTGTTAATCTAATAATATGTTTGTGGATGGATCGTGGATGAATAACAACACGGGTGTCTCTGTGTGTGTGTGTCTAAGTATATATATATATATATATTGTATTGGAATTAATTCGTAGCGTTTTATTCATGAAAAAAGGTCGTTTATTTTAAATGAAATTGAAAAAACATATCATTCAAAGTATTGTCCACCGTTAGCCACTACTTTTTCTCATCTTTCGGGCAGGAGACGTGTACCGCGTCGGAGGAACGCCTCGTTTTTAGATGCAATCCACTAATCGACCCATTTTTTGTAATCTTCATAAGAAGCGAGCTTCTGCCCAGACAGGCCACGACACATCGATCAAAACAAGTGGTAATCAGAAGGAGCAATATCTGGAGAATACGGCGGGTGGGGTAGGACTTCCCATTCGAGCGTTTCCAAGTATGTTATGACCGGGTTTGCCACGTGCGGACGTTTTTCGTAAAAGTGAATGACAATACCTTTCCCTTACACCCACTTATGCTCATCCAGGCCTGTGTTACATGCTTGTACTGCCAATACATTTATAGTGGCCAGGGTTTGTACCTGCCACCAGCCGACACTACTAAAATTTTGTTTTCGGACCTTTCTCTCACTCCTCTGTTCGCTCTCGTCGCGCTCATCATTGAACACATAAAAGAACTGATCTAAATCTATAGTTTGTCGTTTTTATTCAGTGCAACAATGTCTCAAAAGAAAATATATGTTTTTGTATGTGGTTTTCTGCGGAACATGTCTGCCGCATAAACATAGATTTGACTCTGTGTGTGCACTAGTAACAATTAACATTTGTATACTGTTTAATATTTTATATATGCCCATCGCACAGAAGTTTCATTTCTACGCACACAGTTGCTTATTGCGACGAGAAAAAAAGTGATTGTTTTCCCGAAACAGAGACAGAGAACCGCACCGCCGTTGTTTTAATCAATCCCGTCTGGCGGTCGACGTCGCACGTACAAAAAAAGAAGAAGAAAACGCACGCCCGAATGATGGATTCGGCGACGTCTTGTGATTTTCACGTGCGGGATCGTAATCGGCCGTTCCGTCCGATTCGGGCGACGCGACCGTGAACACAATGATTTTTAAAGTGGCGCACAAACGTTCCGTCGCCATTCATCCGTGCGACGCTTTTTGTTTGCCACCCCAGTGATTTTTTTTCCGCCGTACCCTCGCGACGATACATACATATTTGTCGACGGCGAAAAGGTCCGAACGCTCGAACGGTTTGTACGTCGCTGTACAATTGTACTTGTAAGAGGCTCTGCCGTGTGTTTTGTTTACATTCTTAACTGTGAAGATGTGCACATAACGCTGTGTGCTGAAGACGGATAATTATGTTTATTCGTTTATTTGTTTAACTCTTAAAATCACATTACTAAGAGGGTAATTCGAGTTTTCAGAATTAAGGTATGGAAAAATGCGAACTTTATTGAAAAGGCCAGAAGTTAAATGTATTATTCTGTATCAAATCCAAAGACATCTTAATTTATTGTAACTAATCGTTTGAACCGGTAGTATTTATTTTATATTAGCATAACAAAGAAAATGAAGCTATATACCTAAATACCTCCCGAAATCATATATAAATTGGTTACACTATACGATACACAAGTCATAAAGTCCAGATCACTACAACAGTTTTAAGTTAAAACCCTTATATTGACTGTCGAAAATAAAACATAAAATCAAAGAAAATGAGACTTCTTTTGATTAATTTACAAAGGGGACGAGTTCTCACACCTTAGTGCCACACTGAGAGTCGGTCGTGTTACTCCCACACTCTACACTGTGTAACTATTCATTTATTAGACTGGCGGATGTGAAATTGTCGAGTGAAAGCGATGAAAGATCCAATTTTTTTTACATGAAAATGATTCGTTTAGTTGCAACAATCCTTACACCTCTGAGACTGAATTCAGTTTCACAAATGAATTGTTCTCTTCTCCCGCAAAGTATCAGGTCTACCAATTAATTCGATGCATTTTTTTTATAATAATGAATCTTTATTTGAGGGAAAATTCAATACATTTCAATCTTCAGAATATCCCGCATTTTTTGTATGATTTTGTTCCATAATTCGAGTAACTGGCGAATCACTTGTCGATAAGAAGATTGTAGCTTCGAATCGACGGATGAATCGTAGAATTATTAAACGTGAAATTCGAATATTAGGTCTGCGCACAAATAATTTCGGTTTTTATCATTTTAAGTTCGGTGACGAATTTTCTAGTTATTTTGATACATCAATGTAAACAATGAAATTAGCACTACTGATCTCAGCTCATGTCTATTGTCTTCATTATTCAGTATTGTTGGGTATAACCTTTTAAATTAGTCATGGAAAAAACAAATTCGCGCGAATTTGTTGCATGTGTTTAAATTGGGACGCGAAGCAACAGAAACTGCTTGAAAGGAGGAGCATCGAAACAGTTTCCTAAACCGAAGCTTCATGGAAAAAAGATTATGGTCAATGTTTGTTGGTCGGAAAGTGGCATAATTACTATAACTTCTTAAATTTTGGTTTTCTAAATCGAATCCTTATGAAAAAAAAATATGGTTACTTGTTGATGGTCAGTAAGTGGCATCATTCACTACAACTTCTTAAATCCTGGTTTTTTAAATCGAAGCTTCATGAAAAAACGATTATGGTTACTTTTTAGTGGTCAGCAAGTGGCATCATTCACTGCAACTTCTTAAATCCTGGTTTTCTAAACCGAAGCTTCATGTAAAACGATTATGGTTACTGTTTGATGATCAGGAAGTGCATCATCCACTGCAACTTCTTAAATCCTGGTGAAACAATAACAGCAGCCGATCCAGTATTCTGTAATCTCCAACAGATGTTCAATGAAATTCAGAGACCCCCACAAGATTATGTTCTTTTGTTTAGAAACAAATCTTGAAATGTATTCTTTTCAGAGGTGTCTAGACCGAAAACTCGCGTTCAAAGAAAAGCGATTCGAGTACTAGCTTAAAGCCAACTGTTCTTAAACTCGATTTCGTTTTAGCAAACGAGTAGTGTGTGTTTTTTTTCTCTCCATCCGAACTTCTGATAAGTGTTCGATCTAAATACGAATGAACCTCATCACAAGATCACACGCTGAATTCTAATCACCCGACGTCGTTTAATTCTCCTCCACGTGTGTGTATATCCGTTAGTGCACTCCCGGCCAGCCAAATCAACCGTTCGTCCGTACTTATAGCCGTACGACCGCATATACACGCTGTTGCGGTCACCGATGTCCACGTTGAACTAACACTATTAACCGACAACTAAAATACCACCGTGCACGATATTTAATGGTACGTCGGTTTTACTAACCCGTCCAGACACACACACACACATTTACATACGGATACGAACGCACGGACGTGTCCTCTTCTGCGGTGTCGTTCTATCTTCGGGAACGACACCGTAATTACATGACAATTTTATGATTGGCACGGGAAACGTTTGAAAAATACCAAACGGCCGCCACACTGGCGTGTAATTTATATCCGCTCGGACGGTTTCTCTCGAACAGGTACCAGGTATTTAATTAGATGGTATAACATTAATGTCTTTGCTACCTGTAAAGCACACCTCGTCGAGATTTATTGGATCGGTCCGTCCGAGAGAGTCGGTGTACGCGTTTCGGTTCGTCATTCGTACGAGAATCGAACATTTTTTTTTGTTTTTTTGTCAAACAAGACTGAGACCGCCGATCGCGTTCTGACAGTGGAGTTTGCACTGACGAGGAGAGGGCGCCAACGTGGGGAGCTCGAATCGCTCGAGGTTCTGTGGGTTGGTAGGTAGTGAGTCCTAGTTTATCTTCCCTTAACACTTTGATGCACTTTTCGGGAGAAGGCATGGCTCGAAGATTCAAGACAACGCATGAGTACCGTGTAGTTAGTCTCTGTGTTCAACTGTATGAAATATTGTTCAACTTTCAACCCTTTACATTTTCAACTGGATAACTTGAACGACACAAAAACATCAAATGAACATTTCTGATCAATATCCTCCCACTCCCTGTTTACATCTCTTCTCAATTTCAATTTCTTGTTTAATTATTCATCTATCTTTTTAACACCGTTGTATATTTTCTAACACACACACACACACATATATATATATATATATATATATATATATATATATATATATATATATATATATATATATATATATATATATATATATATATATATAAATAAAGTATTAAAATGTACGGTACGTTCAATTTGTGACCCATTATCGATACATGTCTTGAAATATCATTATGTATTCACTGAAAGTCTACGAATTTCCATCAGAACCACGTGGACAAATATTAAATGAACAGTGAGGCGGAGGAGGAGGAGGTGGTGGAGAGAAAAAAAGAAATACAAACGAGATCCACAGATGTATTATTCATAAGCGTTTTAATATTCGTACGTGTTTCCCGTTTACTTCCTCCACTGACCAATATAGTCGTTAAATTAAATGGTTCTAATTTTTATAGTATTCGTCCATTACATACACAACACTCATGTATATATATATATATATATATATATATATATATATATATATATATATATATATATATATAAAGAGAGAGAGAGAGAAGATGTGTCCGTACGCTGTGATTAAAAGATATGCATAAAGCGAGCCCTGTTTTGTATTTTTGTAAGTGATGTACCTACATATTTCCTTTTCGTTGTAAATAACCGGATCTATCGACGATACGACGAATAAAAAAAAACTGTTCGTGTATGAATTGTATATTTGTTTTCGTGTCAATGCATCGTGTTCGTCGGGGTTGAAAGTATGTATTTGGGGGATGCGATTAGTCGATAAACAGGTCATGTTTAGTTCTGAAACTGTGACTGTTTTATATGAATTCACTTTCACGAATCAATTGTTTTGGTTTAGTACACGGAATGGAATGGATGTTTCTCAGAAAAGCTATAAGAAGATGTTACAAGAACCGAGAGAATGAATAAACGTCGATCGAGCAAGAGCTATGATAAGAAAACAATAGTAGTTCAGTACGTTGACGTTCTGGTAAATAAAATAGTCAATTTAAAAATTCTTCAAATCGTAGAAAGAGAATTAAATCCACTACAGTGTACATTTTTTTTTTATAATTTTTGAACCTCATGTATGCAGGAAATAACGTCTTAAGGGTAGAGCTGAATTTCAATTGATCTTCAAAAACGCATCATTATTAGTCTGCAGATTTCTCAGTAAATAAAAAAATGTGCTTGAAAATTGTCAGACTAATTAAAATAGAATACAATTCTCTACAATATACATTTTTTTTTATAATTTTTGAACCACAGGTATGAAGGAAATAACGTCTTAAGGGGAACGACGAATTTTCAATTTGTCTTTAAAAACGTGTTATGATTTATCTGCAAATCTGTCATTAACAACATAAGGACAAACCGTCGACTTGACCGAGCTATATTGAAACCTTGAACTGTAATTCAAGACACTGGTCGTTGTTGATCAGATTTCTCTCCGGTGTGTGGCGCGGGTGAAAGGTCCATCTATGAAACTGAATTGTGGTACAGTTCCTCAAATCTCCTGAATACAAAAACTGGTCATAGTTTTTTGATGAAACGACGAGAACGGCGTCCGGACCGATCGATTTCGAATCACCTGCACGGCCGCCCACGCGACGCCGCGCACACCGACCGACTCGCGCCCTCTGCTCTGTGACTCTCGAGCTCTGCACAAACGTCGGAGGAGGCCAGATCGCTGAGTATAAGTAATCCGCTTTGGCACGCGCATTACCCACGTTTCCAGCGCTTTGTGCGAAACCACCGACCGGGTAATCCCATGACCACGCCACGCATGCAAGAACGCACCTGCGCCATCTTGCGCGGCGCCCGTCGCCGCAATCTCTTTATTATAACTATGTTCCGTTCATTATCTCAAATTAAATAAGACCGCACAGTACGAGTGCGGCTCCTCGACGCAATGCTTGATTTTGTAACGGGCTGCGCTTTTATTTTCACATTTGTTTCTTTTTTTTTAAAAAAAACCGAATCACCCTCTCTTCATTTTCAAAACGTACGCATGTGTGGGGTTCTAATGTTGGCACTGACGTGGGTGTCGATTGAATTGTTAAATAAACAAATAAAGAGCGAGATTGTCCAGTAGATTGATAGATTTTTTTTCTCTTCTGCGAGAATGGATTGGAATAACATTAAATTTCCACTGGTTGCTATATACTCGTCGTGAGATTTTATTGCAAATAACTCAATAAATATAAACGAGAGTTTCAATATTTTGAAACCAGCAGAAAGAGCATTCGATTCGATACAGCACACATTTTCTTCATAATTTTTGAACCCCAGATATGCAGGAAATAACGGCGCTAAATATTCGGTTTGTCTTTAAAAACATATCAAGATTTGTCTGCAAATTTTTCAGTAAATAGAAAAAAAGCGAGCTTGAAAATTGTTAGATCAGTGGAATGAGAATAAGATTCAATACAGTATACATTTCTTTAATAATTTTTGAACCCCAGGTAGCCAGGAAATAACGTCTTAACGACAGCGGTAAATTTTCAATCGATCTTTAAAAACGCATCATTATTAGTCAGCAGATTTCTCAGTAAATAAAAAAAGTGTGTTTAAAAATTGTTACACTAATGAAATTAGAATAAAATTCTCTACAGAATACATTTTTTTAAAATTAATTTTTGAACCTCATGTATGCAGGAAATAACGTCTTAAGGGCAGCGCTGCATTTTCAATTTGTCTTTGAAAACGTATTATGATTTATCTGCAAATCTGTCAGTAAATAAAAAAGTAAACTTGAAAATTGTAAGACCAGTAGAAATAGAATTGAATTCTATACAGCATATGTATTTTTTTCGATTTTTAAAAATCGCAGACGTGGTCGAAATAAGGTGTTGAAGACACTATTAGATTTTCACTGGTCGTGAAATATGCTTCACGATTTGTCTGCAAATTTCATAAAATTGCCCACAGTACATATACATTGTTTTCATATTTTTTTTAAATCGCAGGTAGCACGAAATAAGGTCTTAAAGACAATGTTAACTTTTCACTAGTCTTGAAATTTGTTTGTAAATTTCTCAATAAATGAAAAAGTGGATTAGAAAATGTTTGTTTTTGGATTTAAAATGTTTGATTTAAAATTTTTGGATAAAATTTTGGATTTGAAATGTTTTTTTTTAAAAAAAAAACCCTGTAATTCCATTGTATACACAGTTCTGACGATCTCCGCTCTTCTCGGTACATCCGCGTCTGTCAGTCTTCAAACCCGCTCCCTATTCTTAGATCGAGACTTTTTCAACACACATTTTTCTCGTTTACACTGATAATTATATTTCTATTATGTATGGAAGCAACAATATACACGTTTCAGTGCGACGTCGTGCGCACAAAACTTTCGATTAAACATTCATCGAATACCGGCTATATAAATAACACACTCTATTAATATTAAATCGGCTAATTATGTTGATACATAATTATCAAGTGGAGTATAAGTTTACAGGATTACACGCATACGTCACGTCCGTACGCTGTAGTGTGTGTGTGTGTATCATAAATTATTCATCTGCTCTTAAAAGGTTTTATAACAACTTATTACACTCACAAATAAACGCGCTCTTGTGCGGACAATTAAGCCACTGTGCACCGTCGAACAGTCACTTTGTATCCATCATCGGTACATGTAAGGACATTAGCGGGATGGTACGGCGAAGATGATGCACTCGCCCGTTACTCATTT
>CM068316.1:53086852-53126852 GCA_034766995.1 Acanthacorydalis orientalis | reverse complement strand
CATCAGATTATCACTTGTTTAGATCGTTACAACACAGTTTCAATGATAGAAAAGTCGCTTCTCTTCACGATCTAAGAAAAACGACGTTTCTCTATTCTTCGACGAGACAACGGCCAACTTTTATGGTAGAAGCGTGAAAATACTGCCAGAAATATAGAAAACAATGACAATTACTTGGTAGAATGATTAAGTTCACTTAGTCCATTTCTCGAACACTCGCCCAAATGTACGGCCGATACATCTGTGCACAAATTCCGACCGGAATTAAATTCCTGTCATTACAACAAACAACAGTAATGTAACAGCTAGACAATCGTCCGCGTCGACTGTATAAAACTGCAGTAGAATTTGAATTCGGTACCGCGGAATAAAATATCGGCCGACGTGCGTGCGGTGCGTTCGTGTGTGGGTGCGTGCGTGCGGTGCGTGTACGTGCGCGTGGGTGGAGTGTAGAGGCGCGGTTCGTGTCCGTGTGGTGGAGCAGTCACCGGTGCATTTCGTTGTATGTAAACAGCGGAATGTATTGAAACACAACGTGTACACACAGAGAGAGCGTTTCATAAAGCATTCCACAACGATTGCGCTCGCAGGTATTTACAAAAACCACCGCCATTTATCGTCCGCCTCTAACAGATTTAAACCGTGTGCGATTTAATTATAAAAATTCCATACGGACGTCGGTTATGTACAATTAAAAATAGGGCTCTGTCTCTCTCTTTCTCTGTACGCCCGTCTGGCGTCGCGAGGACGCCGGAACGGACGAACCTACGGAACAAAACACGCAACGTACATTTTAATATGTATATATATATATATAAGGGGTACCGGAAAGTTTTTCCTTTTTTTAACTCATACAGTATTGCTGGAGGAAATCGAAGCAAATCGAGATTTAACAATTCAATAATTGTCTAATAGACTTCAGTGCCTCTGGTCAACAGTACAAGAACAGATGAAAAAAAATGGAAAGGTCTGGAGACAAGGTGTTTGGGTACCGCACGATCTTACTGAAGAAAACAAAATGGTTCGGATAAACATGTGCACATCACTCAAGATGTGTGTCTCCGCCGAACGTTCTTTAAAACGTACTGTCGCAGGTGACGAAAAATGGATCCCTTAGGATAACAGATAACGTCATAAACAATGGCTGTCACCAAATCAGGAAGCTTAACCATCTCCTAAGCCAAGTTTATCCATTCGAAAGATATTTTTCTGTATTTGGTGGGATTATCAAGGAATAATCGATTACCAGACGTCGAACTCGATGGAAAACTGTTAATTCTAATCTCTGTTGTGAACGACCGCATCGCTCGAATCAGAATTCAATCAGAAAACGGCCAGAAACTGCAAATGGTAGCGGCGTTATTCTTCAACACGACCGCGTGCAGCTAAAAAGGCAATTGAAAAAATTACCGAGCTTGGTTGGGAGGTTCTACCGCATCCTCCCTACTCACCAGACATTGCACCGTTTGACTTACCACTTATTTCGGTCACTGGAACATTTTTTTAAGAAGTAAGACACAGAGATGTGAACCATGTTAAAATGACCATTGAACGATTCTTTCTAAAAAGAACCAGGAATTTCATAGAGCAGGAAGATTTTCTTTTCCTGATAGGTGGCTGTGTAATGTACGCACATTCATTCATATGTTATCCAGATTGATTCACATACATATTATTGTTTGTAAGGAACAAACAATTTTTTTCAGTTAAACTGACAATCTCTTGATCAGTTTCAAAATCAATTCGAAGACAAACCGCGTTACAGAAATAACCACACATTCCTTACCTCCGTTTCTCCGAAAAAACACTAATTACAATCGGACCGCACGTCCATTACACACAAAAAAATAAATAAATAAACGAACGCGAGAGCGTAACGGAAGACACGGGAAAAAAACGTCGGATCCCCGTGCACGACCGAACCGTGTAGTACGGATTTTGTTCTCTTTTTTGCGATTCCGTGAGCGCACAAAACCGAAATGAAATTATTCACATTTACTGATATATTAACGTCGAACTGAATTGAATTACACGAATACCTCTCTCTATGCAAATATTTGACTCTGTGGTCGCTGATCGATCGAACGGCCGCGTTACTTTCACGTCAGTCGAGCCACTTGCAACATTCGAAAATATTAATTACGAAACGGGACCGGTATGAGTGCGGGCGGATGTGCGTTTGGGGGTGTGCGGTTTTTTCTGTATGTCATTATTGAAAATTCGACTGTGGATACATTCGACGGCGTACAAAAAATCGAACTCGTATGTTCATTCATTTGTGTATATATATATTTATATATATATATATATATATATATGTATATATATATATAGTAAATCCTCCTCGAATGACCGAAGTAGATGCAGGATTAATGGCTGTTCCTTGAAACTAGCATTGTAGAACGCACATATAATATGTAAACGTTCTAACATGTTTCATATGGACGAGATTAAGGTCTCGCAGCTATTGGACGGTTGGTCCTATCTTAAAGTGTGTATATACTTTTTTGAAGCTGAGGTCACTCTATATCCACTGCTGTAAATTTCAATCCCGTGTCTCCCATAGCGGTACACCAGTAAGACTTTGAATATCGACAGATGTTTTTTAAGCTGAGGCCACACTCTATCCATCCCGTATATTATCAAGATGATTCTACAAATATCATGTATAGATATTAGAATCAGAATCAGATTATTAGAATCAGATGGGATGAGGTCCGGTGTTATTTCGAATACTCTAATACTATGTGATTCGTTATTTTTTTCCCACAACTGTGACACTGTGATTCAGTGGCACACACAGCGGGGAGCTTAAGGGCCTTGGGACCCCCTAAAAGAAAAAGAAAAAAAAACTATAGAACGAAACAAAATTATCATGCGAAAATGCTTCTATATAAACGGAGAGATTAATGTAACCACGACTGAAGTAATTCATGTGTTTCATAAAAAGAAAATGAAACTGGATTTTATTCTTCGAACAAATGTTTTTTTGTTATAATCACCTAATGAATTTTATTGAAATCACATTGAAAATGTTTTTATCAGTTCAGCTCTCTCTCGCCCCCCTCCCTTTTCAAATATCCAAAGAAAAATTCTGAGTGCGCCACTTCCGTGTCTAAATTCTATTTCATAAATGAATTCTTTGTTTTTTTTTTACACTGCAAAACCACAAAATATTCATGTCTCAGATCACTTGTATTGCAGTGGAAAAATAACAGTGATCCGAAAAACAAGAATGCTTTGTCGCTTTGTGTTTGAATTCATTTCTGAAACGGAATTCATTCAGTGGCACAGTTCGAAAAAACAAACCGAACCGAATCACATGCCGTTAAAGAGTTATAACGCCGCACATCACCCCGTCCGTCCGGCTAATTCAACAAATATCGATACGGCACGGCGCGTGCACAAAAGTTCAGTCCGCACTTCGAGTCTTGTCCGCGACATCTAGCGAGTCGGACCGTCCTTGCCGGTGGTCACTTTTTTTGTCTTTTCCGATATCGATCCACATATGAACGGACGGTCGGCCGTTCGACGTACGGCGGGGAGCCAGGGGACGGGACGGCGTCCGCGGTGCACACAGGACACGGTTTCAAAGTGTTTCGCGTCCCCCGCGCTTTTTTTTTAGTATCCACTCGTCCCTCCGGAACCGGACGCTCGAGAGCACCTCATTGCGTATTCTGTTTCAAAATCGAGCTGACGTCGTCGTGTGCCCGCTTCTTCTTTGCGAACCACCGTTTGTGACGCTGTTTTTTCATACACATACACATCCATATATATATATATATATATATGAGTGTGTGTATGCGTGTGTAAGAGAAAGTCATGTGAGCTCAACTCGCGTTTCCTAATTACCTCTACCGCCAGATTACCTAAATGGAAATGGATGTTTAAATATTTAATCATTGTTACATTCCCGTTCCTCTCGAACTGTGACCACACTATACCCCACCGGGCGCCGAACATCCAACGATTCGTCCTCACGTACCCTCCCCTCCCACCCCCAGTTACACATTACGCGGCGCTGCGGCGTGTACTGTGAATTATCATTTGTCATTGTGTTCTGTTGATAAAATATTTATAGAACGAACACAATGGTTCCTGATTCGAATCGAATTACTGTACGACTCCATTCGAAGATATTTCTTTCTGTACTGAAACGGTCACGTGACGGTAATCATTCGACGAGCACACACTTTTCGTATACATTCCAGTTTATTTAATGTATAATCGATACGGAAGTTTCATGTAATTGTATGTAGATTCCAATCAATCGGTTTGAGCACGACGGTATAACGAGCCGGGTTTTATTAAAAGAATCATCGTTTCTTTTATATCGGACAATCGTTTATCACCGATTGATTTTATCAGTGAAAATATCGAAAATCAATCTATCAGCTGTGTACAGAATTTCCGAATGGGGATGCAATTTTTCACTTTAAAATGAAACACAGAATTTGCGATGAAATTTCAAGTTTTTTTTAGTGTAAATAATAGTTGAGGGTGTGTCGTCCATAAATGAAAAATAATATCGTGCCGGAAATGAATAAAGACATGACTATCAATAGAATATAAGAAGCGCTCACGGAGCTATATAGCAGCCAAAATAACTTGCAGTCAAGAAGAACACCATTTTTGGATCAAGAGTACAATATTTAAAACGTTTCCATAGCTTGTGGATAAAGCAAAATTGATTTTCATGGTTTTTTCTATTTAGTATTTGGTAGATTCAGGTTTTATTCCTGTGAATTATTGACTTAGCCTAATGCGGAATCGCCTTAACATAATGGACAGAGATGATATTCGGTTATCCCTCACAGTAACAGAAAAGTATATAAAAAAGCTGGTTTGTTGTCATCAAGCACAAGGGTCACACTGATCGAGAAATACCTAAAGTATACATTTTTATAATTATTGTATTTTATATAAATTATGAAACATATAATAAAACATGTTCCATTTACAAACAAAACATTTAAATAGCTACCTTTCTACCGGTAGGACAGGAAGGGGACAAGATCTAAAAAAAGGTTGAAAAACAGTGGCGTAGACGATTAAACATCTATCGAAATGCGTACAAGCAACAACAAAATAGTGAATTATTGAACTTTCCATCTTTTTTTTTGGAACGGAAAAAAACGAATCCAGTTACAAAAATTAACCGATGTTCCACTTTTTTTTAAAACACACACACACAGACATATAGATAAATGTGCGTATAACAGATTATTGTGAATGTGTGCGAGCAGAGTGAAAAAATATACAGCAACGGTGCGCCACCGGTTTGACTGTCAAATCGGACAGTGGAATTCGAAGACAAAGCAATTAACATGCTTTCTGTTTAATAGTTATCAACGCAGACAATATAATACACAACCTGTGAAATTATATAGAGATGTTCGTTCGTGTCGTACTCGAGAATGTCTTTTGAATGATTAATATGTTTATATTGTCTTCTGCTAGTCAGTCAGCGGGGCTCGAAACATGAATGATTCAGTAGAGACAGAGCACTGTTGAGATGGTGTTATTGATTGATAGATTCTTGAACCATTTATATATATATATATATATATATATATATATATATATATATATATATATATATATATATATATATATATATATATATATATATATATATATATATATATATAGGGGAGACCGGGACTAAATTAACTACGGGGCTAAGTGAACTTTTGATTTTTGACCCAGATAAAAACGTTTCATGAATTCACCTTTATTACAAAAAAAATACAAATAAAAAAAAGTAATTAAATAAATTGATTTTTTCTATGCAGCATTATCACGCGTCACAAGTATACAAGGGCTCCACACTGTAACTCGTGATAATGCAGCCATGTTTTATCATGGTCGACGTGCGGCAACTTCAGCGAGCTCTCTACAGGAGGAATTTCGTGGATTGTCTGCTAATCGATTGGCGATAATAAAGAATGTGTTACTAGATTTCATCCGCTGCAAGAGAAGATTGTCATTTTCTTTTTTAAATTGTTCAAGTCTTACTCAGCCGATTATCTCATCGACACAGTTGAACCCGCACGTGAACCTGTAATGCACCTTACGCTAGCACAACTTCGAATTGTATTATGTACATATATATATATTTATATATATATATATATATATATATTTATATCTGTATATATATATATATCTGTATGTATGTGTAAAGATCAGATCAAAGAATGAATCTGTACGAAAAGAATAAAACCTCCATGATGCGTCCTCGACGAATCGAGAAGTGTTTCGTATCCGATAGAAAATCCATGCGAGTCGAACCGATTCCCATAGAGAACATCACTCGTAGCACACCGACCGTTCGAATCTGGCGTCCGTCGCACATAACACACAGCGCACGAGCCCCGCGACACATGAAAATTGCAGCTTATGCCTTAAAGCCGAAAGTTATTAAAGCGTCGCCTCCAATAACAACGCCGTCGTCGCCAGTAAATACATGAATTATTGGCGCCGCCGTCCGCCGTCGAAACGTTCGGGTTACGGCGACGCTCCGGTTTTTTCTCCTCCTCCCCCTCCATCCATCCTAATATATTTTAGATTGAAAGTTCCTTCATATTAAAAAAAATATATGTATCTTTATGCATGTGTGTGTGTACGTGTACGCCCGACTGAAATATTACTCTTTATCCGTGTGCACGAGAAGAGGAAGCGACCGGTTCAGACTGTTATTCTTCCACACTGGAGTGAAACTAATGATAAAAGGAAAAAATACCGAGCCGATCGTACACATCCATTGAATGATGTAATACGTGGGAAATGTGTACGGAATCGATTCGATCGGTCCGCGGAACACACGTGCTGCGCGATTATAATGTAAACCATCCGGCGACGCCATTATCGTTCGATACAGTCCGCGTGCGATAAACAAACGCGTGTTCGAATCGTGACATTTCTGTTTTGAACGAGGCGCGGAAACGGGCGGACCGGCGCGCGCTCCTCTAAATAAAACACGACTGTCGTGTTTCGCAAGCGTTGACCGCACTTGTGTCATAAATCAATTAAAAGGTTAATTAGTCAGTGTGTGGTTTGTGTGAAAGATGGACAGATAAACATACGAGAGATAATCGGTCAGTTCCTGGAACGAGCCGAAAGAATCGAATAACGGTTTCTCTTTTTCGAAATGTTTGTGTTCGAAGTCTATACACTTTTTTTCATCCTCTCATCTGCACTTTGCAAGCACACTGGAACCTGTTTCTTGTTAAACTATGCAGGATTTACGGAGATCTCCATTAGATCTAAAACGTTTCCTTTTTAGACCTTCGATGAGTCGTGGAGACAAGAAGGAATCACAACGTGCCGAGTGAATATATGAGATGTGGCGGTTTTGTGAACTGAGATGATCGACAAGTGATACAAAAATAAAATACCATGAGAAGATCAAATGCCGGTGATAGGAGTTTTGTGTCGGTGTGACTGTTGTGTATGTAAAGATGTGTGGATATGGATTCTTGGATATGCAAAAGACGCGATGTTCGTTAGTAATTCCAATTTAAGATTTATTTTGATTCGAAATTATAAATCGATATTATATTGTAAACTCGATGTTGGCTTCGCGCTTCACCTCCAATCTCGCGGATGCTGGCGTTGAATTCCATTCAATGTTGCAAAGTATATGATCCGTTAAACGTGCAAGTTGGGTCGCTGTGTATGCCCAGTCATCATTCAAGGCAACAGGACCAACACAAGAACAACAGTTTCTCGAAAGAAGAGAATTTAAATAGAGGTCTTGCCACTCGTGGCAAGATCTTTGTTTAAATTCTTCTCTTCATGCAGGAAATGCCTGTAAAAAAATCTTTGATTTGGAATAAAACAAGTTAAACGATTGAGGATACTGATATATATATATATATATATATATATATATATATATGTGTGTGTGTGTGTGTGACACAATGGGCACGGGACGGCGTGCAGACAGACACATGTCCGCCCTGTACGGTGACAGATTAGGAAGCCCCACACGTCGAGTTAACTAAGTCTGACGTACGTCCGTGCGCACCGTAATCAAAAAGAAGAGGGTGGTGGCGATGGAAGGGTGGAAGCGCGCGTATCATCATGATTAATCATTGAAAAAATTTAAAATAAAATCCCACTGTCAGATTTGACGTGACGTTTTAATCTAACATTGAATCATGTATTTTATTGTTTCATTCCATTGTCGAGCAACACACACACACACACACACACACATATATATATATATATATATATATACACATAGATGGATTAGAGTAGATAAAAGAGAGTTCTCTATTTTAAAAATCAATTACAGCGACCCTGATTGATAACGTATGCGTCCTTTTGATCCAGTCATGTTTATTTTCATATCCTGTCATCCGTCATTATCCGTGATCTTCCCTTATGCAATTCCACTCGTACCTGATTTTCATACAGTGGAAATAAAATGCTCCCTGTTTGCCGATAAGCAATATTTGAAGTATCGACATGGTTTTTCACAAATTGATTATTTTTTCATCGCACAGCCGGCCGCACTTTCTTGGCGTGTCGCAAAAGAGTTCTTCTTGGTCGTTCGTGGGAAAAGAGTTCTCGAAAAATTAATTCGTTCGTGATACTATGTGGTCGAGATTTCAGTTTTCGATTCTAAGTCGTCCCGTTGAAATTTCAGCTTCTAGGGTTGACCGTTCAAAAATCCCTGTTGTGTTATCTGAGATGAATCAATTTACTGTTTCGTGTACAAATTTTAGTTCTTGATTTTATTGAAACAATGAAATAAGACTTTAGAATGTCTCTCCGAACATTTCTCTCTAACGCCGTCTCTCAGATTCCGTTCCAGTGTAATAGAATGATCGATTGTTTCGCCAATCGTTCATAAATTACCGAGTTCTGTCCCTAACATACATATTTCTATACATTTATTTGATCATCCATGATTGACTGACGATGCTGTACATTCCACATTGAATTCCTTGTCCGGATTTCTTCACACTTTCTTGTAGACAGAAGTGCTGAAAATTACAAATTTCATTTCGTTAACAGACCTCGAAAGCCTATACAAAAAGGATGAACACATCCTCTCAATCGAACAACTGATCGGTTATCGGATAAGAAATATTTATAAAATAACAAAAACAAATCAAGAGTAATTCAACAATTCTTGTATCAACTTATTTTTATAAACCGCATCTCTCTTTCTATCTATGTATATATATATATATATATATATATATATATATATATATATATATATATATAAATATCACATAGAAAGAAAAAGAGAAAGAGAGAAGCAGTTTATAATAATAGGTTGATACAAAAATTGTATATTGTATATATATGTATATATATGTATGTATATGTATATATATATATATATATATATATATATATATATATATATATGTATATATATATATCGAAGAACACGGTTCCAAGTAATAAATATTCGGCATCGACTTTCACCACTGAATCCCTACTAATACGTCTTTGGACACCGACGTTCGGCTTGCAAAAAAAAACTTACTGCTACGTGACCGAACTATCGGATGAATCAAAGCTTTTCTTCTCCTTTTAACATTAATAGCACGTTTGGAATTCTTAATTATAGCTTTTCAGTTACCGTCCGTACAAAATTAAGCAGATAGAATACCAAAGCTGTCGGAGGAGCACTCGAACGCCCGAACACACAGAACAGTTTCGCGAATTATTTTCGTCTCTGAATCCGCGAACCGTGCGAATATGTTTCCGATCGAAAACGTTCGATGACTCGCCAATTCGTCACTTTCGGTTATTATTTTTATACGAGATTCAGTGCGAGTCTAGTGGCTGAGAAGGTCATCGGTTAAAAGTTCCAGTATTAGTCAACGGCTGAGATTTGCATCGATTAGGATTTTTCAAAACAGTGAAATTTACAAACACTGTAATTTTAAGCGACAACCATTGTTCTATAATTGAACTCGTGTAGAGATTTCTAGCCACTACGATTTTCGATAATTGTTTTCTCACGAATCGTCAAAAAAATCTTACTGATACACCAAGAAAGTGTCGGTCGCTTGTGGGATGAAAGACGGATACATCTGCGAAACTGAATTTTTGCCTCAGTGTCAAAACACCATCCAAAATATCATGTTTTCAAACGCTTGGAAGATTTAGAGTAGAAAACTGAAAACTCGACTACTTTATTTCCCAAACGAATTCCTTTTTACTATTTTACGGTTTAGTTTTAAGAAGCCTGCCTGCTGTACATATTTTATTATTTTGTTTTTGAATCTACATTTCTAATATCATTCCTTTCCGTTTCAGGTGAGTGCTGCGTTTCATTCCTGTTATCTTCTCTGGTAAGCTGTTATTAAGATTTTCATACATTCCGAATTTACATACGGGCGACCCGATT
This sequence comes from Acanthacorydalis orientalis, assembly GCA_034766995.1. Lineage (NCBI taxonomy): Eukaryota > Metazoa > Arthropoda > Insecta > Megaloptera > Corydalidae > Acanthacorydalis > Acanthacorydalis orientalis. The sequence continues at coordinate 53,116,468 of CM068316.1, read as the reverse complement.
CATAAAAGTCAGATAGTCGTTTCAATCATTTACTAATCGAGCCGAGACAGGTGTTTGTTTATAAATCATGTAACGCGTTTCTGATGACTGTGAACGAGAACCGTCTCTCACACTCACGCACACAAGCAGATCCGATCATAAACAATGAGCGAGACGAGTCATGCATCGACATGGTTGTTATGGTTCACACGCCACAACATAAACAATAGACGAGACATTCGAACGCAGCTGAACGAACGCTACAGGTGTGTGGATGGATGGATGATGGTCGTCGACGACGACGAGTCATCATCTCACGTTCACGACGCGCAGAGCAGTCCAAACATATGCAAATGAGATGTGTGAGGATGAACGGACGAGCGCGCAACGTCTTGAGACAAACGGATGAGTCACAGCGTACACATGCACACGCACATCTAGCGAGACGTGCACCGATGAGACCTGGCGTTCAGGTCGGACAGACAGATTACTTTTAAATAAACATCCTTCGACGGCCGTCTGTAAACACACTGATAAAATCCGAAATATAAACACACGGCGATCCTTCGTGCGGCGAACAGCGCGGAGAGAGAAAAAATGTCGAACGGACGGACGCAATTCATTCGGGGAAGTGTGCGTGTGTGTGCGTGTATGGTACGGTTTTATCATCTTGTACGTACCTGGTGTTGACAGTGAGGGTCAGGAGCAGGAATCGTGCCGTTTTAAACGTGTGTACGCGTTCGATTTTTGTTTCTTCTCGTCGCCCGTACAGATCTCCGTGTTTACCTTTTCGCTTATTTTAACATCCGTACAGTTCGGTAGCCGGTTCCCATCGTTGAGTTCTGTAGTTCTGTCCGTGTGTGTAGAATATGGTATCGGGTCCACCTGACTGAAAATAAGTCGGATGCGGTCAAATTGCTTTAACATGATCTGGTTTACATAAGTCAACAGTGGATGTTTGTTGTAGGTTGCACCCACGGTCGTTATCTTACAGATAAGATTATCGTCTTCGGGTATTTTTCTATTGACACTTGTGTATATTATGTGTAAATACACATATTTATATGTGTATATATATACATACATATACATACATATATATATATATATATATATATATATATATATATATATATATAAATATATATATATATATATATATAACCGCAGAAATTATCAGGCACACTAGTGCACATTCTCGAAATAAAACAAAACGTTTAAGAGGTTTAAGTAATAAAAAAAAATATAAGACCGGAACCGCAAAATTTGGAACCGCATGTCCTTCAGATCAATATCATCCAGGTTTGTACACAAAGGAAGGGTTATCATGTTTCGGTATCTTCATCCATTCACAGTAATTTTTAAAACACAGTTTTTTTCACTAGTTAGTGGATGATTTTCGCATCCATATCGAGTAATTTACCCTGTTAAAGTCACATCTAAAATTATGCAATTGTATTTCGCTCGACATTTTTCATACTCGAATCGAAAAAATGTTTCTTATGGCGTGTTGATTCAGTTTGAGGGTCAGAATTTCAGTAAGTCTGTGCTGATAGATCGACTCGGGGCACCTAATACAATAAAAGACTCGATAAGATTTTCAGAAGTTATGTATCGAAGATGATAATTGGTTTCGAATTTTTGTAAAGTCGTTAAGTACATTTTTTCAAAAAAAAAAAAATTAGCAAGCTCACATTAACATAAATACTCATTGTTATCAACAGAAGACGTTAATGGACTGTTTAGATTGTTATACTGATAAGAAATTTTCTTTCATTGTATGTGGGATGAATGAGTGATAGTTTGTGGATGTGAATTCTTAGGCACAGCATTCCAAAGGAGTTTTATACAATTCTCTTCCGGTTCGACGAATAAACAATTCCATTGTATTCACAAACCAGTGGTGGAAAATCTTAAATTTAGAATACTGTCAATTAAGTCTCGACATTTCCCCGACACCCCTCACGACCGCTTATTAAAAGTGTTGCGTCGAGGGTGAGAAATTCGTCTCTCCATTAATTTTAATTGGGATTTAAACGCTCTAACCATTTACATACACACGATACGGTAAAACCCTGTCCGGCCGCAATCCGCAAGACAAAAGCCGAACGCGAGGGGCCGAGAACCCATTGCGAGTCGAATGTCGTCCGCGTCGTCGTCGTCGTCATCCATCCGCCGGCTCGCAATAAAATCCACCCCCGGACGAATGCAAATCAGCATTCAGGTAACGCATCACTAACCCGATTACCCTTAAAACAATTTAAGTAATTAAAATAGACGCGCAGAAGTGAGAACGGAACGGCGGACTATAAGCTAATAACCTCTGACGAGAGTCCCGCGGGATTAATCAAAGGATTTAATTATTCGACGTCCTTGTCGCGCCGTCCCCACGAGCCCGGGCGGTCGCGTCGACCCGACGAAGCGACAACGTCAATCCCGTTGTCACATTTTGACAAATTGCTGGCGACGATAATTTTTTGTTCGCAGCTCTCCGCGTTGTGTTTTCGCGTCGATCGCGTTGCGGCGGGACGCGTGTTCGGTGCGTGTGTGTGTTTTTTTTCTTCGCGCGAGACGGGCTGTTGTCGAGAGAAGCACGGACGGCGTGACGCGTTCATCGTCGACTAATTTTCGTACCGAATTGTGTTTTGTGTGCACTCGTACGGTGTTTGTAACCTGTTGCAGGGATCGGGTCCCGTTCATTCCATCGCCGTCGGACCCTCTAGGATTTTCGCAAACGAAAACAGTTATTCGGAAAATTAGAAAATCTTGTTTGGACGATCGATCGAAGTTCCACACACTAAAATCTCCATTAAACATGAATATAGCTCAATACAAGATCCGATCGTCACTCGATTAAAAATATTAAATAACTGAGATCTTCATTATCGTTATAAATATTTTAAATTTCAACAGTACATTTAACCGTTGCGGTTTAATTCATTGTCAGAAACGAATTAACATCCCGCATAATACAAAATAAAATTACAAGACAGTTCTAGCTTTGTGGCTAAATTCACTCATCGGACAGATTCGTCGACTATTCTTGACTGGAGGGCGGAGCCCCGCGCTATTTAAAGTAATCGTTTTCGAATAAAAACGAGAGGGAAAAAAACTCGGAAGAGATAACATCATCCGTCTCTTATTCGTTTTTATATATTTATTACGAAGTCACGAGAGTTAACCACCCGCCCACAGAGAGGGAATCTTTCAGGAGAGGGAATCATTCAAAGATCTCATATGTCGAGCGGCACTGAATCGTCGGATATTTATTTATTTCATTCGAGAAGTACGTTGAAAAAGTCTTGTACAGAGGCTGAACCGACAGAAGAATAACAAATCTCCGTCGAAATTGACAACGGATTTAAATAATAGGGCCGTATTAAACGAAATATTTTTCCGACAGATCCATTAATCTTCACTGAAATTAATTTCTTGCATTATACACATATATGCTTCTCTCTCTCTCTCTATGTATATATATATATATATATATGTATATAAATATATATATATATATATATATATATATATATATATATATATATATATTTATATATATATACAAAAATGATTATATTTCCTGCCTCCCCGTCTTCCCACCCCCCACACACGAGTGCTTTTACTTTCCAAGTTAATCGTCGCGGTTAATATAGTTGTTCAAATATATCAACTTCATCTTCAACAGGCATAATTAGATGACCAGATGATGAATTACCTAAAAAAAATATGTTATTTTTCGAGAACATCAATCTAGTGAAGACGCAATTATAATTCGTCTCTATCAGAGGCCTGGCAGCAGCCACAACCACAATATTCGTCATCGTTTCCTGTGGCGTCCGTGTCATCTTTTTCGTTCGGCGCGCCGATCGAGCCGGCGCGTTGGACAGAAACAGAACGTCACGGCGATACGCGCGGCGCGTGACGCCGTCCCTGTCTCGCCCGTCTGCTCGGCCCGGCGTCGGGCGCACGGCTCTTATAATTACACCAGGCAGTTTATGAATCAACGCCGCCGACGACGACGGTTCCGTCAAGGAGAAGCGTTTAGTGTAAAGCGTTTCGAAACCGGCACAGCCAGAAAAAAAACCCTGTGTGTACGTATTGCCAGCTGTAATTTAATTACTATTATTTAAAAGTTAATGCATCAAGTTGGATTGAGCTAGATTGAATAATTATGTTTGTTTTGTGAAATGATTTGTATTCAAGACGTTGCGGGTTCTTCGAGACGACAGTTAATTATTCAATGTACATATTATTAATATTATTGTTGTTGTTGGTTCGGTATGCGTGTGTGTGCGCGCGCGCCCGTTGTTCTTTTGTGATATGGAAGATCTGTCGCTGTCGAGTGGGTCGCACGGACGATTAGATGATATCAACAAGTGTATTCTTGTTAAATTACTGTTTAATTTTTTGGCAGGTCGATTGTAATTTTTGTAATAACGTGCAGAGTCATACTTCTTGGAATATTTTCTCATTTCGAGCTACGAGATTGACGAGTGGTCGTGTGCAAGTGAGATAAACGATCGTTGATGTGATTTTTCAATAGAACCGATTTAACAATGATAAATTGAGAACGGCATCGTGGAGGCATGACGGAAGAGGATGATCGTTATTGGATCTAAGCGTCGTCCGAGCATTTAACATAACAACGATTTTCATAAATCGGTAATCGAAAAATAAGATTCTCTTTTTTGATTTCTGGAAATGTCGGGTCGCGTTTTAGAACCGAGCTTGTCGTTTCTACATAAAGGAATGTTTATTGAAACAAAAACTAATATTTTCCTCTGAGTCTCCTCGATCTTCCACGAATGGATATTTCGGTCCTGTTGTGAAACACGGAAAGGAGAAGGGGCGACCTATATACACAAATCAAAAACGTCAGAAAGAAGAATAATCGTAAAATTGAGGTTTTCTAAACGTTTTTGTTTGGAGGAAACGTGTATGGTTTGTCGATTGAATGAGTGTCATTTCTGAAAATGTAATTTTTTACTTTCATTAAAAGCTAGTTAGAAAATTTATAAACCGATCAAGAATTTTTTTAAAAATATTTATGTATGAAATTATCACAGAATATATTTACAGTGTCTATTGATATTTTAGATTTTCGGTTTGTCGTACTTTCTGTTTAATCGTCTTCCATTCACTCCGCAATCGACCAGTTATTTTTAGTTAAAACCTGAAAGACATGATCCTCATTCTTGTTATACGGCTAGGTTGGACAGCAGGTTTCAGAAATGAATTTCCACTCTTCACAATCAAAAATCTAAACTTTTTCTGTGTTTGTAATCAGTTTCGTCGCTGTGTATCTGGAATTTGAGGTTGTCTTATATATATATATATATCCTTGATCAATACACTATAGTACTTCACAATCAGAAATGATCAATAATCAATTATTGAAAATTTTCGATTAGAAATATTTTTGGATAATTAGTTTTTTTGTCCGATCTTCATCGATCAAACCTTTAAAATGAAATATCTTAGTTACTAAGAATCAAAATATGAAAAAAACCGTTTTAATACAATGACCAGTTTCTAGCTCCTTATATATATATATATATATATATATATATATATATATATATATATATATATGTGTGTGTGTGTGTGTGTGTGTATTCTTCAGGTTTTGTTTTTGTTTCTCCTTAGTGAATAATAGTGACCTCAATGAAAAGAAAATGATTTCCTTTTCTATACTTGATCGCTCCGAAGATGATAGAATCGCTATCGAAATGCTTATAAACAACAATCGAAAATCATTATTAATCAGTTATCGAACAATTTTGATTAGAAAATATTTGCCGTGATCTGAATGCCTGCGAATCTGTGATAAAAGACTAAAACGCATTCCAAAATTGTCAGAGATCATTCTAGGGAAAAAATTACTGCATTTTATGAACGATTGAGAAATCAAAAAAAAAAATTTTTAAAGCGTGTCACAGAAATTATCAATCATGATAAACGAACGGGCGTGTGCGGCTACTTTCTACAAGCAATGTCGGAAATTCGATACACAATGTACGCTCGAGCGAACGACGACAATATAAAAAAAAAATTAATTTATGTTCGAAAAACGCGACGTTACTCATCTTCGTTCGCGATTCTCTTGCGTTCGAAGTTCTAATTTCAGTTCAGTTTACGATCTAAATAATTTATGCACGGTTTCTCGGAACGTCTTATCTGATCACGAGTTCTACACACACACTGTTCGACGTTTTTTCTATGAATCGTCACAATGTATACGGTTAGAAGATAATTATATACTCAGAAGTTGCTTAAAGATTAAGTGCTGTTGTTCCTCGCAGAGGGTTCGCTTTCGTTTTAAAAAATACCGTCGCATATTTGAATCATCGACTTAAGACAAAGTCTATAATATGATATATATATATATATATATATATATATATATATATATATATATATATATAGTTTTTAGCTATATTAGTTATATTAGTTTTTAGCTCTTCGTTTTTTTTCCTCCATTTTTTCCACCAGAATCCCTCCATATATATATATAATACAGAAACTCCACTTCTATCTAAATGATTAAATTCACAAACTATTAATCATGGCATTGTCTGTATTTCTTTTCTTTAAAAAAAAAACATGAAATAAGACGGACGGGCGGGAAAAAATGTCTCCGTCGAGTTCCATCTCAATTGAATACCGATCCTCCGTTCGTTTCGATCCGAACGTAACAACAACAACAACAGGAGCGAAACAATGACGGTCCCATCGTTTCGGCGCGGGTCCCGCGACTACATGAAAGGAATATAGGTCGCCCTCGCCCATAACTCACGTCGACCACTTCTGAAGCGACAGGTAATTTAATTTTGTACGCTTGCCAAACGATTCCTATTGCTATCATAACAGTCTTCTTCGTACCGTGCACGAAAATTATCTTGTACAAACTTTAATAAAACACCTACGCCGTAACAAATGTCTGACATCAATTATGTGTACAAAGTGACAAACCTCTGAGCGGCTCCGCCCGGCTCGTTATCTATTCTTTTTTTCATGCTTACCCATTACAGACACATACGCACCGTCTATAAGAAACGGGGTGAGGAGAAAAAAAAACAGTTCACAGTGTGCACACTCGGCGTCTTCATGGGCGTGATTCCGTCGCGCAGATGCATGTGTCTTCTTCACACTCACACATTTATCACGGCGTCGTCATATGTGTATGTACATATATATATATATACACTGGATTAAAAAAATCTCCATACAGCTACAGATATAACAAAGATTTTCGCTTATTTTATTCTGAATTGTTTAATTTTTTAAACTTTTTAGGGTTGATTGTAACCTAGATAGTAATATTAAGGAGCCATCATGAACCTAACCACATTTATATATTATTTACAAGTTAATGTTATGTGTAACAAGTCTACTTTGCTAACAGGAGTCAAAAAAGGTTCCATACACTCAGCATTATTCTAGGGATTTACTTGTTTGTCGTCGGGGAAGTCCCCATTTTACTGGTACTTGTTCGATTGTCAGTGTGCTAAAGGATATCAGTTTCCAGTTTCCAGTTTTCTGTTCTTGTGGTTGAAACATACAGGCCTTTAAATGGAAATTCGTTTGTCAATTCGTGAATTAATCATTAGTTTAAGATGTGTAGGACAATCTTTGAGGAAGATAGCGAAAACCGTCCAAAAAGTCACATGCAACAGTGCAATATATATTCAACAAACATAAAAAGCCTATTAAGTGTATGCAGACTTTTTTGTGTTTCGAATACTGACTTTTGTTAATGTAACTTGTTTATCGGGTTTACTGTTTAATAATATAATATTTTCTTCGTTTCAATCTCTTTGTATGATTACAAAATATATGTGATCTGCATATTTCTATAATAAATATTTTATGATGGTTATTATAAACAAAAAACTAAAATTAGCACAATTGTATGGAGACATTTTTGGGCTTCAAATAATGATTTTTGTTATAGTCACTTGTTTACTGGTTTTATTGTTTAATAATATAATATGTTCTTTGTGTCATTCTCTGTGTATCATTACAAAATATATGCGATCTGCATATTTCGATAATAAATACATTATTATGGTAATTACAAACAGAAAACTAAAATTATCACAAGCGTATGGAGACTTTTTTCATCCAGTGTACATATATATATATATATATATATATATATATATATATATATATATATATATATATATATATAATATATATATATATATGTATTGATGCATATATGTATGTATGTATATATGTATGTATATATGTTTGATGCTCGCATGTGTCGTGGTACGGCGACGTATCGGGTTACCGAGCGGTGTGGAACTGTAAAAATAACCTATCGGTGTGCGGGTGTCGCGGGCGCGCTAAACGTGCATAATCGCTCGTGTAATTAGAAAATTCAGTTTTATGTACGTTTTATTGCCCGATCGTTATATGTCGGGAGTCGTTAAACTATTATTTCACAATGGATGCCGGGTTCGTCTGACGGATGGTCCCGTAAGTACAGAACGCCGATTATAATTATGCGGAGAGCGTTGAACGCGTCGCCTACCGGTGGCGATGGTTAACGTTCGAAACGATTTGTACAACTTGTGGAATGATTTACGACCGTCTCGAGAATATGACTCCACGCTATAACCGCTACACGTTAGCATATTAAGAGTAGAGTTTTTTCTCTTCTAGAAAAAAAAATGGTTCCGTTCAGTTTTCCGTACAGGATTTATTATCGTACGGAAAATAGAAATCGGGACGACGGAAAATGTATCGGGTCATCCAGTAAGTAGGGCGGCGTTTTCATATAGGTGAGAGTGGATGTTGTGATACTTTGCGATTATTGCAATAACGCACGCTGTTCAACTGTACTATGTTTTCTCAGTCTTAGAAGATTAACAGATTAGAAGAATAACAGCGAGGACGCAAAATTACAAGAAAAAATATTGGTTATCATGGAAATATCGAAAGAGTATATTATACATATTTTTTTTTGGGGAATTTCGGCAGGGCGACAGCGCTACAACTGCAATGGAAAAATTAATTGGAAATTTATAGTTCAGATCTGATTAGTCTTAGCTGAGAACGAAAATGCTTTCAACGTCTTTGGTCTGAAAACTACGGTCTTAGAGATGAGGAAATGTCGTGACAACCTCGGGAATTCGACGATGAGATCCTGCGAACATTACCGGAACTAAATCCTAAATCAACGGTAGAAGTGTTAGCCAATAAGGTCAAATCGACGCGTTCAACTGTTGATCGACACTTGAAAATGATTGATAATGTTTCTGAGCTGGTTCAGTGGGTTCTGTACAAGTTCCCGGACATTAATTTAAAATGATATGTGGACATTTTCATTTCTCATCTATTCTGATTGCAAAACGGCCGTTTCAGAATAGAATTGTTACTGGTGATTAAAATGGATTGTCTATAACAATATTAAACGATTTTACAACAATATTAGAATCAGATAAAATCGATCATAAATCTTTAATAAGAACTCGATTCGGCACGTCGATTCGAGGGAACGATTTGAAAGTGTTAAGAAATCCATTCCGTCCGATCTACCAAAAAACATCAATTTATCGAACAGTGGGCGGAGATTAACGAAATCGGACGTAAATGATACACGGAGTGTGTAATAAGTAGAATAGAACGGTACGAACACATAAAGATATGACAGACAGTAAAGATCAGGGCACCGAAGAACGAGGTGGTGGATGTAACGTTTCGATAACGCGCACGTAATTCGAAATAAATACATAAATAGATAAATAAATCCAGATGTATTCTGGGATTAAACCCACGACACTAAATCCACTTTATTACTCACCTCCTTCGCACTCGACATGTTTTATTATGTACGGACGTACGTACACGGGCATCAAGTGCAGATGGAATGAGAGATGTTACGAAATTGTGTTTAAGTGTTTGTTTGTGGGCTTGGATGGTGGCTTAGAAATTAATTTATATATATATATATATATATATATATATATATATATGGAGAGAGAGAGAGAAGAAGAGATAATAATAATCACTTTTTATAATTAATCACTAAATATATTTAAATAATCACTTTTTCACTTTCGATGGTGGATAAGAAATTAATTTATATATATATATATATATATATATTTATATATAGAGAGAGAGAGAGGGAGAGGGAGAGAGAGAGTAAGAGAGATAATAATCACTTTTTATAATTAAATAATCACTAAATATATTCAATAATTACATTTTCACCATCGATGGTGGCTAAGAAATTAATTTATATAAATATGTACATATATATATATATATAGAGAGAGAGAGAGAGAGAGAAGGAATAATAAGAACACTAAGATATCTTATAAGCGTAGAAGAAAATTACATTGCTTTTTATAAAAAATCACTTTTTCACAATCGAATCTCTTTTTTGTCTTGTACAAGTATGCCTTACTGTAGAAAATTAATGAGATGAAGATGTGTGAGTCTATCTTGAAGATATAAGATCAATAAGCAAACGTTTTTTATCGAGTTGTTAATTTTTAAATTTTTCAATCCACTTTTAACACTTCCAGCATTTTTAAAACACTCCGTGCCGGCCATATTACCGGTCATCTTCCACTACCGGTTTCCTCTTTCGAGATATTCACCTGATCATGTCGATAAGACGAATTCGATAGTGGAGGAAAATGGATACTGATCTCGATATATCTGAAATACTTATCTCGAAGACAAGAAATTTAAACCGAAATCGTATCGATCTGGATTGGAACAGTTTCTTGTTTTTGCGATCACTATTTGTCCTTTTCTTTCTTCTTTCGACATCTTCACCTTAATATGTCGAAGAATAAAATCGTAATAGTGGAAGAAAAAGAAAAATAGTGATTTTAAAAACAAGAAACTGTTCAAATCCTGTTGATCTGGATTTGAACTGTTTCTTATTTTTGAGCTCATCATTTATCCTTTTTCTTCCACTACCGGTTTCATCTTTCGACGTCTTCACCTGAAGATATCGCAAGATAAAACCGATAGTGGAAGAAAAAGACGAAATATCGACATCGACTTGAAGAAACATTTACTTCAAAACGTTCCACACAAACCAATCGATTTCAGTTAAATCCTGTACACGGTTCACATTAAATCCTCAATCACTCACAAGCTGCCCTGCACGAATATTGTAAATCCGTTCAGTATTGAACGAAAATATCAACGAGTATATTAATTGTCAGTATTTGTTTGTACACGAAATGCATCTGTTGGATATAAAACAATTCCGAGCGTGATAAATCAAACATTTACGACTCCTGTCGCGATAAAAGAATCATATTATTATGAATGATTTCGAACGAAAGTAGTTGTTGTGTAAAGTGGAAGGGAAAAAAACTTGTAAAACGCGCAGACAAAGGCGTCAGATATAATCTAAAGAGCGGTAATTCTAAATGATTTATATAGATTTTTTTACATACATACTCACATATGCACGTACGTCAAATTATATCCACACACATACACACACTTTTATATACAGATGGGGCCCGAAAAATGTATACGCACTTCGACGTACAGAACATGTGCGTAGAAGCTCTCTACTACTAAAATTGTCCAGACGTTAAGGGATGAATGTGAGTCGAGTCACGTTTGACTTCTACAATCGACGACATCTTCTCGAACTGGTCACAATTAGCGACCGGATGCTTCTGATTTCGGCGAACAAATGGACGAGCAACGCTCGCCAATGTGTCTGCTGTGATTGTTCCGCATACATTTCGATTAATTCTCGTCGTGCCGACAGTGTAACTGATTTTCCACGTCCTGTACGGTTCCTTGTAAGCGAAAGTCGAGAGATGTTAATTCCGGAGAACGTGGTAGAAACTCAAAAGCACCTGTTCGTCCTGTCCATCAGGGCAGAATCTCATCGAGATAGGCTCTTATGTATCGGTGGTAGTATGGCGGTGCGTGATCTTGTAAATAAAATCATTGATTCTCAATATATATATATATTTCTCAATATATATATATATATATCATGTAAAAAGTGATAATTTGTGTGGATGCTAGATTTCTATAAAAACGGACATTCTTCTAGATAAAATATGCTAAGAGGAAAAACACTCTATATGACCAACCAACCGAGGTAAACTCTTTTAAAGTGTATATTGTTTTGAACTCTTCTCTTTCTCTCTCTCTCTCTCTATATATATATATCATGTAAAAAGTGGAAATTTTGTGTTAATGCCAGATTTCTATAAAAGGGACATTCCTATAGATTAAAATATGATAAGAGGAAAAACAAAACGTAAGAGGAAAAACACATTATATGACCAACCAGCCTAGGTAAGCTCTTTTAAAGTGTTTATAGATTGTTTTGGACTCCTCTCTCTCCCTCAATATATATATATATATATAATGTAAAAAGTTGAAATTTTGTGTGAATGCCAAATTTCTATAAAAAGGACATTCTTATAGATTAAAATATGATAAGAGGGAAAACAAAACATATGATGCAAAACATCCTATATGAACAATCAGCCTAGATAAGCTTTTTTAAAGTGTTTATAAATCGTTTTGGGCTCCACCGTATCTCTCTCTCTCTATCTCTCTATACATATATATATATATATAGTGTAGAAAGGGATAATTTTATGACAATGCAGGATTTCTATAAAAAGGACATTTCTGTAGATTCAAATATGATAAGAGGAACAACAAATATAAAAGGAAAAACACCCTGTGTGACCAACCAGCCTAGATAAACACTTTTGAAGTGTATATCGGTTATTTTGAGCTCCTCTGTATGTATATATATATATATATATATATATATACACATATTATAAAAGATGATAATTTTATGTGCGTCCACAATTTATATAAAAAACAATTCCTATAGATTCAAATATGATAAGAGTAGAGTAGATAAAGTATAAGAGGAAAGACAAAGATAAGAGAAAAATACCCTATATGACCTACCACCCTAGATAAGCTCTTTTAAAGTGTATATAGTCTGTTTTGTGCTCCTCTGGATATATATATATATATATATATATATATATATATATATATATATATAAACCATGCAGAAAGTGATATTTTTATGTGGATCCAAGATTTCTGTAAAAAGGACAATTATGTAGATTCAAATCTGATAAGGGGGAAGACAAAGATATGAGTAAAAATACCCTTTATGACCAACCACCCTACATAAGTTCTTTTAAAATGTGTATAGATGGTTTTTGGCTCCTCTGTATATATATATATATATATATATATATATATATATATATATATATATATATATATATATATATATATATATAGATGTGTGTATAGTATGTGCTTTCCTATCTTGAATTACTCTGGAACCGAATCCGTTGTGCTCGTATGTACGTACGCAGAGGCGTGAGAAACAAAGATCCATATTTATTTTCAAGTGCATTCTTCTAGAAACAAGAGTTTTGCTACTTGACTTCAAGTTTAATGTCAGTTTTAAAATAATAATAATAATACTTAGGTGCTTCTGTACGACTCGCCGTAAATGTTTATAAGTGTTTCATTATATGTATATATATATATATATATATATATATATATATATATATATATATATATATATATATATATATATATATATATATATATATATATATATATATATGAATACACACATGTCTTCGAGTGTGTATAAAACATTAAGGTGTAACATTACAATGTTGAAATGTTAAACACTCGACGTGGATTTCGAGAAATTCACATCACTTGTGTGTCAATAATTATTTTGTGCGATACGAGCAGCAATGTAATTAGTGTACTTGTACGTCGTGAGCGGACACGTCTTCTTGGTGTGATGCTCTCTGTGTATAGAGGTGTTCCGTAAGTGTTTGTATTCGAACAAATGGTACTGATCTTCGACGTGCGGGTGGCGTTGACCGGACTCAGTGTTCCTTTCAGATTGTAGTAAAACCGTTTGTAACGAAAATGAGTGACGAAGGCGACGGTTTCTTCTCTTCCAAATTACTCTCCGGTTTCGATTAATGAATTCGGTAACGGAATGTAGAAATATGTACTGCGTATACGTTGTCGTTGTCATCTGGGGTTCTAAGGAGCTTCAACAGTTAGCGTCTATGCGCTGGAACACAAACATAATTTAAAAACACACTCCGTTTGTTCACTCGCGTTCGAATCGTCCGTTAATTTGAATGCACAGTACATGTGTGTCAAACGTTATAAAAAAGGTTGATTAAAAACTACATTAATCTCAAAAGAGAGAGAGAGATAAGAAACACATATAAATGAGAACTGGACTGGTAAAACACCTAATCTTGCCTGGACAACACATCGAGTGTGTGGAGTGGAAAATGGATTCATTTGTAAAAATCGGCTTTTAGAATCAAAATATCACCATTCGAAATCATGCTTAAGTGTCGAAAATACGTGGAACTCGGTTGGTCCTAGAGGGGTGTGGAAATCTGCGTGGTCTCAGGGTTACTTGGTCAAGTTTTGAAGCGTTTGGTCTCACGGTGTAACGATAAATCATAGTTCAGTCATAGTAACACCAATGAATTATTTTTTTTAAAAATAAAATATATCCAAGAATATTCCGTATTAAATTTATATTTTATTTACAATTAGTTTAAACAGAAAAAGTACAAAAATAGAATCTACTTTCTTTTGTATGAAATTTCCAATCCTCGCTAAAAATACATAACCTAACTTTATATATATATATATATATGTATGTATGTATAAGTTTAAGGGTACTTTTTCTCGACGTTCATTAAAAAATCAACTCCTCATTTATTATTCAACAATGGGTCGTTGGAAGCCGTACGCCGGCTTTAATTTCAATAGAAACGTCGACTTCGCCATTCAGCGCTATGAAATATAATTCGCTCGCCAATCAAGAAATGTTCTTGTGGTTTTCTCGTCGGAATAGAGACGTTTGTTGTCTATGCTAAATTATTAATATCAAATGTCATTCTTTATACTCGGGTATATATGTATTTATATATATATATATATATATATGTAAGGCTTTATGTTTTTATATATTTTTACAAAAAAAAAAAGAGATTCGAAAGTGATTTTTTATAAAAAGCAATGTAATTTTCTTCTACACTTATAAGATATCCTAGTTTTTTTTATTATTCTCTCTTTTTTTTCTCCCTCTCCCCTTCTGTCTCTCTATATATATGACATACAGCGACGTAATTACAAATTTTGGGGCCTCCACGCAAAAAAAAAGTTTGTGAGGCCCTCTTTTTTCTATTAGTGAGTTAAAAAAATAATAATTTATGATTCCCATGTTAATAAATATCCATTTATTAAAAATAATATTAATATTAAATTCATTTTGTATTGATATTATGTAAATAATCCATATTTTCATGAATGAAAATATAGATTAACTTTCCTTACAAAATACTACTAAATCTTCCGTCTTCTTGCTTTCTGCGACGCAGTAATTATATTGTCTAAGTTTTTTTCTGCCGTTTGTTAAAACACTTATCTAGAGACATAGTTTCTAGCAACAAATCTCTGTCTCAAAATGGAAAAATGAAGGAAGAAAAAATGAAACCGAACGACCGGTACCGACAGCCGCACCCTTTTTCAAGTAGCGCGACGAAGAGGTATTACTTTTCAACCCCGTCCCCTCGTACATTAGCCGTCCGTCCTTGAATGTCGACCATTGCATGCAAATCGTTATTTAACACACAACTGAACCCGCACACCTTATCGATTATTCAGACTGGAAATGTCGTCGGTAAAGTTCGCTTCATGTACGCAGAACAGTGAAAAGAAGAGATTCGAACGTCCACGCGACGATACGGCGGCGTTAATCGAAACCAAAATCGAAAATCTATCGTCTGATCTGCCAAGTGAGCCGGTCGAAAAATAAAACTGGAAAAGTAGAACTGGCTTCAGTCTCGTTTCAATTTTTTTCCGTGCGGTCGCGTCCGATTGTCGTGCAGCGACCGACCCCGCGTTTCATAAATACATAAACGACGTTGACGAATGAAAATTTCCATTGAGTCGGTTGACTCGCTGTTCCAAGCTTGAAACGTTTCTGTGCAGTTCCGAGCGAACCGCTTTTAATAGAACACCGACTAAGCTTTTACATGTTTCAATTCCGTGTGATATTTTCAAACCATCGATTCGACCTGTATTCGATCAGCACTAGTCCAATTCTTCTTGATATTCTTACAGTTTCGATCTGTGATAACATAAGAATGAAGCAGCAAAAAATACATCACACTCGGATTCCGGGTTATTTTAAAAACGCTGGATGCTGTTGGAGAGGCTATGAAGGTTATTGTGTATATTTTGACACTTTTTTTTATTTCATTTGATCTTCTCTTGAGTGTCAGGAACAGACGATTTACTGAAACCGACAGTAATATGCAAATTAGGATAATCAAATGTCTTCCAATGCCAGATAACATTATGAAGAAAAATGATAAGTTTTAATTTGGTCGTCCGGAAACGAGCCCGGGCGTCGATCGGTCAAATGTGTAAAAAGAACTCAGTCGGGGTACACGGATTGATTAGAAATTTTAATTTATTCGCATGCGAGAGAGAGAGAGAGAGGGAGTGAAGTCGAGTGGACACACCGCGCCCGCACACAATTTATTGACTTCTAATTCAGTCGCGGCCGTCGGCGTATCCGACAACAGCTGACCGGAAAGACGTCGCCGGAACGCTTTGATCATCGGCCCCTGCAAACCGGTGACGTTCGCCAAAGCCGATGTTGGTCATTCATGTCAAAAGGTTAATCAATATAGGTAGACCGTACGACATAATTAAAAGTGCTCGCTCGCTCGCAGTGTCGTCGGAATGCTTTCCCGTCGTCCGGCAAACAGAAAATGTAAAGATTGAAAACATGAACTTTTCGTTTTCTATTTTCTTTTCTTTGTCAGTTGCACTTTAATGACACACAAATAAAATGTGGTTGGGATCAGTATTGTCACCCAAGTTGCCTGCACTTTGACGATTCGACACAAGTAATGGAAAGGGTCGAAACAACCTCATGTATACGAGATTAACAATATATATATATATATATATATATATATATATATATATATATATGTATATATATATATATATATATCAATAAAGAATTTAATACTCGTTGCTTCTTAGTTAAGGCGTTTTGTTGTTTCTTTTCTAATTTTTTACGAGAACTTCATTTCTAAAGCCTCATTTATAAAACTATATGCGTGACAGTTTCTAGAAAATTGATTTGGCGAAAGTGTACTTCAAGCATGTCTCAATATAAATTGTTCACATTCATAAATTAACACTTCTTGAACATCATTTCGTCTATACATCGTTGCTCTCTACAAACAAAAATCGACCCTCCCCCGCGACGATGCCTCAACTAAGAAAGCAACAACCTGTACAATTTTTTTCTCAATTCACACTTTTTCTTAAGGGTTTCAGCTCGATTCGGCCACATCGATTGTCACGATTTTTCTTCTCGGTCTTGCAAATTTACTCTGTGCGTTCTGATCGACCACATCTCTGATTTCGTACACTTTCACTTTCGCCCGACGTCGCGGTCCCTTCGAATTTTTTCCCCAATCGGTTCGTGAAGACCGTCGTCGTGTTCGCACGAGCGCCGTGACCACCGTTTCCTCGAGCGTCGATTATAAAACCGATTCGTTCGCACGAATCAGACACGGACGATTAGTCGCGAGTCTCGTGCAATAACGACTGGACGCGTTCCGCGGCCCCGACGCGCGTCCGACGCGTTTCTTCCATGCCGTTCGGTCTGGTTTAGACGGTATTCCCCGTCGCAACGAAACGTAACACGGATATATCCACACACACACACACAAACACACATAAGCGTCTGTAAAGATCTATAAAGCGAGTCGCACGACCGGCGACCGAACTGTTTTTGTGCGTGCGGAGTCCGAAGGGGCGGCCTTTAGTGGCGCGACCGATCGATAAGTCAGCTCAGGTGCCTTATTACAGTCGGTAAGGTAGATTTTAATCAGTACGTATGCAGGCGAGCGTGCATTCAATCTTCGTGAGATATATTACCTTATTATCGATGCGGACGGCACTAAACAGAGAGCATGTCTTCTTGTCGACTCCATAACGAGAATGTATATTAGGAACGTACACACACACACACACATATAACAACAACCCCGTCTGTCTGATACAAAATTATATACATAGATTGGATTCGTGTCTGATGTTTTCGATTAGGAAAGTTTCGGGGTGCATAGGTTTTCTGGAAAACGTACCGACGGTCTGTCTGTCGGTCTGTCTGTGCGCGAGCCGCCGCCGCCGCCGCCGCCGCCGTCGCCGTGTGTATTTCCGCTGAAAAGTTTTCTTACCTCTAGAATGATCAAAGCCGAGCGTGGTTCGTTCGAATGTCGACGATTGCTCGTCATATAATTATAGTATGCGGCATGGACGGACGGATGAATCAGTGTATACGTCGGGCATCGAATCGACGTTCGTTATAGATAAACGAAATACGGGCGGAGTCGCCGAGACGTTGCGATGATAATTCAGTCAGATTGTCAGACAGTTGTTCTAAATGCGCAGCGTCTGGACGGATTTCGAAGGATCGAACGGTTCGAAGAGTAACTTGGTTCGATGTGAGAGACAATTGAGCGTGCTTTATTTTTCGACACAGTTGCGTGGAAGCTCAGCATACGTCTGCGTTGAAATTCGCACCCGCGAGTGGGTTTCTCTGGTGTCTATAAAATAGACTGGACGTTTTATGATTGGTCAGCTTACAATTCGTAAATTCTTGATCGAGTCGTATTTAGGAGATAGCGGTAGGCGTCTAGAGAGTATCGAAAAGGGTCTTGGATAGATAACCAGATAGCAGAAGACCTGTGGGAATACATTGGAAAATCATAACATGGAACTTAGGTTCTCCAGTCTCTCCTTCCCCGATTCCGTGAATATAAAAAAAACGTCCCCCGTATCTCTATCGGTTTATTTAATTTGTCGATTTTCGAACTGCGTACACAACCGATCGAACGTTCATATAATAAGACGGACATGTAAATAGAAATGTGTGTGAATGGCTGAAGAAAAATATAATATATATATATATATATATATATATATATATATATATATATATATATATGTAAACAGTCGACACGTAACCCTTTTCCCATTGAACGTTCGCCTATTGTCGGTTGAATATTTCAATCATTGCTCTCCAGTGTGACATCAATGCACTGCATCTCGACTATTCTTTACGTGTGAATGGCCTCCACTTATATTTTATTCACGGCGTGCAAATTGAACGAAACTCATTCGACACTTGTACGCGTGCCTCTATGTCTCAATCTACAAAAATATTTACACATACACAAACAAATATACATATATATATATATATATATATATATATATATATATATATATATATAATTTGATTATTATTCCAGTGTATTGAGTGCTTTTGAAAAAGTCTTAGAAAATAGTCGACGAGGAATTTTCCATTTTCAGTCGTGCACATCGACGATTTTCCATACATATGAGTGTATTATGTAGGGATTCTGTTTACAGTTCAACACATACCGATTTTTTTTTATATAGAAAAACACATACGTACGTATATAGAGGAGGAATTTTCTATTTGTGAGTATGTACTCAGAATTTTATAAACGCACAGTTTATTTATGTCTATATATACATATATATATATAATATATATATATATATATATATATATATATATATACACATATATATATATATATATATATATATATATATATATATATATATATATATATTTATATATATATCCTTATATTTATTTATATATATATATATATATATATATATATATATATATATATATGTATCTATATATATATATATATATATATATATATAGATACATATATATATATATATATGTATATATATTGTTATTTAGTAACGGGCCAATCTATGTGTTATTTAGCAAATTCTAGTCGATTTGCTGAATGTTTTCTGTTCAATGATTGTACTTTTCTGGTACTTCTCCAAATTAATTTTCTTTTCGATAAGTCTCTTTCTTATGATAGAAGCATTTACTTGTAAATTGAGCTACTGCTTAACTTCTGTTAATAAACGGGCTTTTCTTCGCTTACCTATCTATATTATTATTTTCATCGCTTGTTATCAATTTCTTGGTTTTCCTTTTTCGACCCAGTTTTCAGCATTTATTATCATTTTGTCCGAACACCGAATTATTTTTCAAATATAATATATATATATATATATGTTTCTCCCTCCGAAATTAAATTTCTTATCTTAGTAAACTTTGTTCCTCGCTACAGCGCTTAGCACGACCGATTCTACTCCTTTTAGATAAAGATTTGGTATAGATGTGAAAATGATATGATTTTTTTCTCTTATCGAATTTTTTAATTGTCTATGAACTGTTTGACCTGCCGTTCGATTATAAGTAATTTTCCATATTAACTCCTTGTACTCCCGTTCGTTGCAGTACGGAGACACTCATTATATATTCCAGAAATACGTCCGGTTTCGCTATGGGGACATGTGCAGTATTGCTCATTGTTGCTTACCTCCTAATCTTTTGATAAAATCAAAGTGTGGATTAGAGGAGAGCTCCAATTGTACTGTAATCTGATGTCTACATTCAGTGTTCAGATTTGAATCCTAGCAGGATTCTGGTGTATAGTGTTGCAGGTTTGTAGGTCGGTCCAGATGGAAATTAAAATCTGCCAGTTCGTGAGTGAAACTTTGATCTGTCCTTTAAACAAATCCTTATGTTAATTTTTTAGAAATATTCTGTATATATTTACAAAATATACACTGATACTGTGTGTTGTCTGCGATTGTATTCGTATGGAAAAGTTTATAAGCGCCGACATTTGTGTAGATGTGTGTGCGTGTGTATGTGTGCGTTTGTGTGTGTGTGTGTATAATGTGCTATGATATAGTATCATGCGCGAAATATTTGAATAACAAATCATTTCTCAGTTGATACGAGTAGATAATCCGGTTCGATCATCTGTAAATATTTGACGTCACTTCACCGACACAATATCATGCGAAAACAGTTTACTGAAAAAAAAATCCACGGTCTGGGCGTGCGGTTTTCGTTCGATGTTTTATTTATTCGCGTTTCGAGAGGTCGTCGGGATCGGCGGCACGACGCCGCTTCCGCACGATACATATTTTGATATATTTTTACATACACACACACACACACGTTTCGTGCGTGTGTGTGTGTACGAGGAACGTAATCCGAGAATGGCACGTACGAACATTGTCAGGCGTCGTCATAGCGACTGAAGAAGGAGCGTCAGCCATCTGCCAGCCGGAGGGCTCGAATTTGAAAATCGGATTTCTTTTCGAGGTGTATCTAGATTGTGACGTTCGTTTTTCATCACTTCGAATATATATATATATATATATATATATATATATATATATATATATATATACATACAGAGGAATCCGAAAAAATGTGAATAAGCTTCAACGTACAAACTGTTGTGTTGGCCAAAACGTAATTGCTTTTTTTCTATGTAAATGAAACACGAATTTTTCATGTGGAACAAGCACTTTATTAAACAATACATTGTCTATTTCGTCCTATCACCTTTTGCCATCTTACCGGCAACTTCATGACCCAGCGTTCAAAAAAGTTCTTTTTTTTCGGCAGAAAACAGTCCCATCAACGATTCGATATCCTCATCAGATATGAACGTTTTATCATTCAAGGCGTTTCGTAAAGAACGAAACGAACAGTGGTCTGATGGATGCGGGGTCTGCCGAATATTTTGGATGCGGTAACGCATCCCATCTAAGCTGCAAACATTTTGAACTAGTGACCAAACTTTTATGCGGTCTAGCGTTATCTGTGGTGCAACACAACACCGTTGCGATTCTCTCTCCAATTCTGGACGATTCTGTTCGATGGAATCATTTAATTCATCCAGTTGACGACATTACATGCTCGAATTAACGGTTTGGTTCATTGGAAGTAGCTCAAAGTATACAATACCTTCGAAATCTCACCAGACTGATGCATAACCTTCCTTTGGCGAATGTTTGCTTTCGAAGTGATTTGAGCAGGCTTATCACGCCTGATCCATCCTTTTTTTCTTTCGACGTTGTTGTAAACAATCCCTTTTTTGACACCTGTTATCATACGTCTCAAAAACTGATCGTTTTCTTCAAGTTTCAAGAAAGAATCGCAGCTGCCGATGCGGTCAGTGAAACGAATTTCTTTGAGCTCGTGTGGTACCCAAATATTGACCTTTCTAACATATCCAAGCTGTTTAAAATGATTTTCAACGCTCGATTTCGATACGTCAAGGTTCTCAGCAATCTCTTATGTCTTTAAACGCTGATTTATTTCGGTAAACGCCTTTATTTTGTCATCATCAACTTCGATTTGCCTGACTGTCAGCTGTCAAGCCACATAATGAATTAATGGTTTATAATGAAGTTAGTTACATTTTATCTATCTATAAGAAAAAAACGCAATTATTTTTGAGCAAATATATGCGTACAAGCTTTATTACTAAATTAATAAACTAAAAATGTATCATTTGACAAAATTTTCTATCATTTTAAACTACACTTATTTAGTTATTCGGTTCTATAGATACAGGCAATGCTATTAAAATTTTTATAAAGTTGTTTTCCCGTCTCTGTGGGTAGTAACTTCGAACAATATTTGCATAAAAACTCCCTTACTAAAATTATACAGATGTCAAGAAATTGATGCGAGTCATGTTTGAATTCTATATTCCACGACAGGTCCTCAAAGAGGTCATCATCAGCGTCCAGACATTTGTGATTTCGGTTAATTATTGGACGGGCGACACTGGCCAAAGTGTACACTGTGATTGCTGCTTCAAGAATTTCAATTTCTTTTCGGAAGATTTCTTTTCAGGAAGATTTCAATTTCTTCCTGTAACGCCGTCAGTGTACCTGATTTTATTCGATACACCACATACTTTAAGGTCGCACTCACTCCACTTATAAGTAGAAGTGGAGTGATGTTAAATCTGGAGAACGTGTGATACGATGTTCTCTCATAAGATGTCGCCAATCCCACCGGTAGGGCAGTTAAACAATGAAGAAAGACCGTCTATAACCTCTATTAAAACATGTACATTTTTATGGACACCTCTGTATATATATATATATATATATATATATATTTGTATACAAGCGTGCGGGCGTGTATTTGTATTCGACGCAGTCCTAAATAAAATTTATTAGATTTCGAACAATTCTCTGTTTCGTGCGATCCAGAAACAATATACAATCATTTCGATGCCGTTCGTCTCGGTCGCGTCGTATCGATTTTATTACAAACGGAGACGTGCGTTCGATCGCCGATCGTGTATCGATTCGACGGTTCCTTCGAATCACACTCGAAGCGAATAAGAGATTCAATCGAACGGTTATTGTAGGATTCGTTTTTCGAATTTCTAAATACTGTCTCTCTCTCTCTTCTTCGGATTCAGATTTCCGTATTAACACTTCGTGCACGTTCGAGATTCGTGAACAAAAATTAATATTGGAACACGTATGGGCGACCTACGGCCCTTTACCTCATTTGATCCGGCCATAATCTGATTTCAGAGAGGTTTGTCTGATTCACGGTGGAAGAAAACATGTCGTGTTCTACTAACTCACATTAATCTTAAACTTAATCACCGACAATTTAAGGAGTATTTGGCAGATCTATTTTCAGATTAAGAAGCTGTCTTTTATTATTGTGAAGTGAGATGGTTGAGTGAATGTAAAATGATAAAACGATTTTATGTTCTGAGACAAGACATTGCAGATTTTATGGACATAAAAGGAAACACAACCGACCAAATAAAAGATGATGAGTGGGTGTGTGATTTAGCATTCCTTGTAGATGTGATCAGTTGCCTTAACGAACTTAATCTCAAATTGCAAAGACAAGGACAATTCGTTCATGAACTGCACGGACATATCAAGGATTTTCGTAATAAACTGAGTATGTTGGAACGTCAGATAAAAGCTGAAAATTGTTATCATTTTCCTATTCCAGCAACTCATAAAAATATCCCTTATGATTGTTATGGAGACGAACTGAACGCAGTAACAGAGCAATTCGATACAAGGTTCGCCGATTTCGAAAACAAAGCCTTCACATTCGCTTTATTTGCCGGTCCGATTAGTGGGTAATTTTCCTTTATTAAAAAAAATTACATGGGGCTAGCGGTAAGCAAACTTAAAACATTTCTGAACTATCAAGGGTTTGTTCAGATTCGATCATTTAAAGAGGAGTGAGGTACAGGAAAATCTGACTTATCAGTACTTAAGGCACACACAGCTTCTTCTAGAGATCCGCTCGTTTGAAAAACATATCTTTTATGGACCTGATGTAGTTTGTAAGATATTTTTACTCTACTATTATTGCTGCTATTGTATTAGAACAAGTTCTAGTATATTTTTTTATTCTCCAGTCTTTTATCAGTCGTGTAAGGATTGAAGTTATTCTTTAATCCGGTTAGAAGTTCTCCACTTTATTATATAGCAATAAAATTATTATTATGAGTGTATTTGATATATATATATATATATATATATATATATATATATATATATATGTGTGTGTGTGTGTGTGTGTGTGTATAGATTTCGATGTGATTCGAATCCGCGGCCCGTCCCCGTGCCTGTCTATCGCCGATGGAACAAAGACTGTACATTAAAACTTTATGCCAGTCTCTATCTATATGAACAGTGTCATATTTGTCACACATCAGCTGCGCTGCTACTTGTTAAAACATGTTGAGCGAATCGCGAATTCCCGAAGCAATCTTGCAAGAACACACACACGCACGCACGCACACACATACACTCTCTCTCTCTCTCCATTAAAGTTTATTATATCGATCGACACCCCGTTACGGATATCTCTTTCTCTGACAATTCGACTGGAAGAGAATGTTGTCCGATGATGGGTGGCGGTGGCGGCGGGCAATAAAATATCAGGAAAATCAAAACGTGCCTATATATATATATATATATATATATATATATATGTGTGTGTGTGTGTGTGTATTGAAAATATAAAATAGAAGATTAAAAAATATCTTTTGAATGGAAAATTCTTCACAATCACAGATATGTTTGAAATGTTTAATACTTGAATTTCTCAAGTGCGTCATAGTCTCTTGTAACTTTTGATGGAAAGTTATTTTCTCCCCCCTCCCCTCCCTAATAAACATATATATATATATATATATATATATATATATATATATTAACATATATATATATATATATATTTATTATATATTATATGTAGATAAATAGATAGATATAAATAAACAAATCTCAGGATAGATAC
The DNA here is from genome assembly GCA_034766995.1 of Acanthacorydalis orientalis. Lineage (NCBI taxonomy): Eukaryota > Metazoa > Arthropoda > Insecta > Megaloptera > Corydalidae > Acanthacorydalis > Acanthacorydalis orientalis. The sequence goes on along the minus strand of CM068316.1, from coordinate 53,091,174 downwards.
CGCATTTTGCACGCTGCAGAACAAAAACAAATTCGTACGGTAACATCAGCCTGACTTCTTGGAACCTTTTAAGAAGAATACAACAGATTTCAGGTAGCGTTTTTTGTGACTGGAGATGAAACTTGGATTCTTTATTAGACACCAAAATCGAAAACGCAATCAAATCTGTCGACTGAACGCAGTGAAACGATTCCGAAGAAGGTGAAGACTGTTCGTTCGGCTCGAAAGTTGATGGCGTCAGTTTTATGTGATCCGACAGGAATTTTCTTAAGTGACTGTCTTCGGAAGGGAAGAACAGTCACTGGAACTACTCGGCACTTTTAGAGAAGTTGAACGTAGAGAACGTGGAAATGACCGAGAAAAAGTGTTGGCTCTTTCAAGCGTTGCCGGTCAGCAAAACATAAGCCGAATTGAAGTTTGAAGTCGATCGGACTTCTATGTGTTCGTGAAACTCGAGATTTTCCTAGCTGGAAGGCGATTTGGGACGAATGAAGGCCGCAGACGGCTATTTCGAAGACCGCGAAGAACTCTCTTGCTGAATGACTCAGCTTCACATGCGTTACTAAAAAGTGATGGAACTATATGGAAACGTCTCCTTCTCTCTGTCAGTGAGTACGCTAATCAAGTTACTGTTGAAACTGCTCTTCTACATTTGATAAATCGAACCGTGCTGCATTGAACAACACATTTCTGCTGTCCGCAAATCACCCGATCGACTACAGATCCACTACACTTCACCTTTACACACTTTCACACGAGTCCGCCCGCCGCCGTCCGAAGACAGTACGATGCGTTTCAATTAGTGCATCCCTCGGGCGCGCGTTCTCCTATCATGTCCCGTACACACAACTACATCCGCCCGTTACTGGTGGCGGCCGTCGCTTCTTCGTAGCGCGACGCCGTCGTCGCATTGTACGTACGCACGGGGTCGAGACCCCGGGCCGCGGGATACCGAACGGGGGATTATCTACCGCAAAACAACGCAACGAAAAGTTGGTCGGCACTGGCCCTGCGGCGACCGCCGAAAGTATGATGTATGATAGGGTCGTTCGACGCAAGGATTATCGAGTTATATAGCATGTGCGCTCGGACGAGTTAGTTCCGTTGTAGTTTTCACTCGGGAACGAGATCAGTAGTTGTTGCAGTAGTTGCGGCAGTCGCCGTGATTTGTTGGCGATGCTCGTCGTGTTCGAGCGCGGACATCGGTTTTTATCGGTAGGTTTTGTGCGTGCTCGAACATGCACTTTCTGTTAGATGATCCCGTCGTAAATTCTCTCGGAACTGTCTCACACACCGAGAAGTGAAACACAAGATAATGAAAAAAACATAAGAAGGAAATTACAGAATATTGTTTTTTTTAGGGGGAAAAAATCCAGTCGACGTTTTATAAAATTTCACGCGAAGAACATCAACATCTCAGTAATTATTCGAAAATTTTTATTCATTCTAAACAAGGACACCTCGTTCTACGATTATCACTGTGTTTCACTTGAATGACTGTTCCGACTTTCGCAAATGAATTCTCCTTTCATCTCACAAACTGATCACAAGTGTTCCATTGACCACTTTTTGATTGTTTCTTATACACAGCTCGATGTAGACGGCATCACCTTTAGAGCGTTCCTGTCTAGAAAAATCCGATAAGTCGTCTTAGACAGAAGAAAATGGTTTTGATTTGAAATTTTTTTTTCATTATTAGTTTACGTGATGTTCTCCTCTTCTGACTGTTCTGTTGGACTTTTCAGTTTCGGTCGTTCCTGGGGAATAAACCAGATTACCAACTTGAGTTTTTCCACTTACCTGTACTGTTCTGCCGACCTGTATTTATTGGCCGAAAAAAGTTTCAAAGGACCCAGTGCTCTTGAAGTTTGATTTGAAACTGTTTCGATTTATTATCAGAATTTTCGGACGTTTCTGTCAAGCAAGTAGTTTTGTAATAAATCCGTGTTTTTTGTTCTTAAACTCTGTCATATCTCTTCGAAATTTGTTCGATTTCTCTTAGTAAGGATACAAAGGGTTACCTGACAATTCACGGACACGGACGGAGTTGACGGATATACAAGGATAATTTATTAAATAAACAGATTTACAGAAATGAAAAAGAGACTGTTATTTTTTTAGAATGTTTTTATTGAGAAAAAAAATTTTCTGATTTGTTTTCATATTAGTATTACAGTAATTTACTATTTGAAAACATTTTCTATCTTTATTTATGTGTATTTGGGTAACAATGTTCAACCGTGAGTACAGAAAGATCCAGCTCTTTTAGAATTAAATCTCCTGTACCACTTATATCTAAATATCAGTTCTATAACGTTTCTCTGGCACTCCTCCCTCTCTTTCTGATAATTTTTCGTATTAGTACTGTACTAAGTTACTGTTTGGAAAACGGTGGAAGTAGAATTCGTTTATGGGAGCGAATTTAGCCGGTTTCAGAACCGTATTGTGAAAAGATAAACAGATTCAGAGAAAATTTAATACAACAACAGAACACAAACATGAAAAATGTTCTAAGAGTTTATTTCGAATCCCGGTTTGTGAAATTCCATAAATATGGTATCTAAAAAATGTCGGATGGGTGCGAAAAAAAATTATAAATAACGACGAGCGAACACGCTACCCAATTACAAACAGCACTTATTTTTAAATTTCGCATTTGTGTTCTGATATTAAAATGTTACCGAACTTGTATACAGACCGAAACATGTGAATATATACATACATTCATACATACATATATATATATATATATATATATATATATATATATATATATATTTATATAAATGTTTGAAACTGAGCAAATAAGGGATCATAAACGTTAGTTGGAAATCACGACGCCGAAAGCGAACTCGGCCGTCGGCCTCTGCCTCTGCTTCTGCTGTTGTTGTTGTTGTTGTGTGCGTGCGTTTCGTACGCAACGAACATTCAGAACAAACGATGTTTCGGTTCAGCGAACAGAAAATTCCCGAAAATTTCAGCGTCGAACGACCGTGCCCGAATTTCGAATCGTGCCGAAAAGGCGCACGTGTTTTTTTTTAACTAACGATTCTCTTTAATGAAACGCTCGTCGGCCGACCGAGGAAGTTCTTGTGTGCCGTGCGGAAAATTGGAAACTCCTCGCGACGCGTTTTTGTTTTTGTTGTTTTTTTTTTCTTTTCATTCGACGGGAACGAAAGTTTCAACTATTTTCCATATTGTACGCTATTTCTATGTACACACACATACACACACACACACACATATATATATATATATATATATATATATATATATATATATATATATATCAGGTAAGCAAGAAAGTTCTATCGTTTTTGAATTGAGAAAAAGAACACTTGTATTTTTATATAAAATCATTTTATTCATCAAAATATCCACCTTCGCACTGAACAACCCTCTCGCAGTGAGAAGATAATTTATAAATTCGATTTTAATAAAACTGATTATTTTTACTTTCAAAAAATGTAGCCACCTCAATTTTTAATTCTTCTTCATTATTAAACTGTTTACCATGCATACGATTGTCGAAAGATAAAAATAGGCGATAGTCTGATGGAGATATGTCTGGTGAATACGGGGGACGGGGGAGGATCTCCCACCCTAAATTCATAATTTTTGTTCTGGTCTCTACTGTGACGTGTGGTCGTGCGTTATCTTGCAAAAATAAAACCTTCTTACGATTTACAAGTGCGGGCTGTTCTTGTTGTAATGCATCGTGTACTCTTTGGAGTTGTTCACTGTAAATGTTTGCCGTTAGGGTTCGACCCACTCGTAGATATTTTTATGGTGAATAATTCATTTTCAAGTCCTCAAAACACAGAGAAGAAGTGTTCGCGGTGCTAACTTTCATTTAGGACATTGCAAGACAGGATCTGATAATGAAAGCCAGTGGCGAGTACGTTTGTAGTTGGAATAAATAATTCACTTTTGTCTCTTATCCCCTTTTTTAACAATGGAGTATGAACGGGAAGCTTCCGTGTATACACCTTCTCATCATTGTTTTATTTGGCGCGACTTAACCCGTTCTTTATTACCGCACGATACTCAATTTTCGTTCATTGTGATATCGTTAAGAACACGTCTTACTTTTATCACTGTAAGGCTACTTGAAATTTTTACTGAACGCTGATAAAGGCCTGGCATGCGCAAACATGTCAGTCCGAGAATATTTGCTCTAGCCTGATGGCGTTGTGTAAAACTTACAAATGTTTAACCACACGTGGAGATTTAATTGGTGGATGAAAATCGATAGAGGTTTCCGATTAACCAGCACGCTGCCCATAAATCTATTTTGTATGATAATAGAACGACATCATTGT
>CM068316.1:52931852-53081852 GCA_034766995.1 Acanthacorydalis orientalis | reverse complement strand
TTGCTGATAAGAAATGTTTATATTTTTTTGATATGGCTTATCTGTTCGTTTGTTTTGTTATAAAGATCCGTTGTAAATGAATGTCATCGTTTCATTGAACCTCTATGAGTGATTGCTGTGTATGTTTAATCTACTGCAAACAATGATTACAGTTAACAAGTAATAGTTCAATAAATGTGTTTTTATCTCCATTAAATATTTGAACATGTTGACATATTTCATTCGTGTATGTGTACACATGCATTGTTTACAAGAACGTTCGAAGGAGTAGAATTTAAATCGATTTTTTCGACAACTTAAAGCCGTTTATGATGACTAGACAGAGTATTATAGACAAAGAACTTGATTTCGATTTGTCTTACAAATAGATTATCGGAGCTATAATAGAAAGAGTGGGGAAATTGTATAACAACGATCAAAGAATCGTAGATCGTTGTCATCATCATCAGATCAAGGTACTGAAAAAAATTAGAACTCCATTTGTAGATGAGAATTTAAATAGAGCTCCAGAACAATATTTTAGTTCTAGAACTTTAGTTTTTATAGTTTGTCCGGTGAATGAGGAAATAATTTATGAAAATCTATAAGTACTGTGTTCAACGACCGTTCGTTGTTTAGAAATCATCATTCTGAATTCTATTCGCCTTTTAGTTTGTTTTTAAACACTCGGAATCGTTGTTTAAACGCGATTGAGCACAAACAATTTTTAAACAGGAGCCGTCAATAATTAATTATTGCTCGTTTTTGATTGATGATGGTCGTAACATCAACAATAACTAATCAGGGAACTCATAAACGAAGAATCAGTGAAAGAAAATATTCTCAGTTATTCAAAAAAGTGATTCAATCATTGTCAGTGTATTTTCGGTACTTCATCCAAACTGATATTCATACACAATCTTACTACTGATTTGAAAAATACAAACGCTTCTTCTATTTTCTTCTTTTTTTTGGAAGAAGATTTAAGGTTTCTCTGCGTGACACAGTGGTCCCAAATAGCAAAAAGATGGCCAAGATATGAAAGTGTTTTTCAATTTTTATAAAAGTTTGTCTGTACGGGTTTTTTTGATATCGCTGATTATGGACCCGAAGTGTGATTTTGGAAAAAAATGACGGGTTCAAAATAGCGCACCACTTCGTTGAAAAATGATTTAATTTTTTCGAAAATCCATATTTATGGGTTATTAGGGTCGCTGATTACGACTATGAAGTCAAATTTGGAAAGAATAAAATGACGGCTTTAAAATCGCGCATTACTTTGAAAATAATTGATTATTAATTATCATCGATCCCCAATGTAATAATGTATAGAAAAATCCGACTTATTAGTGTGTTTTTTCTTCATCTCAGCACTGTAAATATCATGTAATTCTTTATCGAACTGTGGACGAGTACCAATCAAGTCATGTTTCAAACAATAATCAACAGTAATCAATTATGTAGGAACATGGTTTGTGAGATGTGTGAAAAAAATATCTGTGCTAGTGAATTTATTAGGTAGTGTGAAAGACTTTTTAAAAAAAATCCACAATGAACGGAGAAAATTTCTGAACAGAAGCGGACAATAATTGATTATTGATCGATGACGGTCACAACGTCAACGAATCGTCATCGAAACGCGGATAAGCAGTAATCGAAAATGATCAGAAAAACCTATCACTCTTTGCGGTGTGAATAAAATGAAATTGGTTCATAAAAGTGGATTCAAGTACAGTATTATTCCACTCGCTTGCTAAACATTTCCTCATTTCTTAATTTTGTTAGACACTTTTTCATATTTTTTTGATAACACGACGCGGAATCCGCCCATCAAGTTTTTAATTCGATTTTCGACCACTGAATCGCATGAGATGCCTCCGAACTGTTCTCCAAATTTATCAACTGTTCTCCTACATTCACACTTCATTCGGTTCGATCGTTCAAAAAAATAGGAATAATAAAATTAAACCACTAACCCTTACCAAAACTCTCTCACGCGGGGTTCGATTTTTCCGACGTTTACCAAGAAAAAAATAAAGTGATCTACAAATTAGAAGGTAAATACTGCTTCCCGAACACACGCGCACGACCGTCGAATATTGAAAACATAAAACACACACACACACACATGTATCGGCGCGTGGAAGTATATCGCAACTAATTCGTGGAATGGAAAGAGGAAATCGTGGCCGAGGGAAGCGAACCGGCGCATCGATACACATAAAATACTTGCACCGCCGCTCCACGGATTAAACATGTCTGTAAAGATTTTATTAAATTTAATCAACAATGTTAACTCGAACACAAATTGAAGCAATAATAAAAGTCGTTTAAAATTTCATTGGATATAAAATACACATACAGCGGTTTCATTCGTTTAATATTCGAAGCCGCGAATAAAAAAGATATAAAATTGATTTCTGTGCAATTCTGCTGTTATGTATGTACGGCACTGGAGTGGAAACCGTTCCATATTACTTTATATATATATATATATATATATATATATATATATATGTATGCATGTACGAGGATACAGAATTGAAATTTAAATTCTATAACGAAAATTGTATTTAAGTTCGCTTCTTCAAAATGTGCAATGATTCAATCATATCTTGTGGTCTAGAATAACATATTATTGACAATAATTCGCGATACATTCCTTGAAATCATATAATTTTATAGTTTTATCATGTGAATCCGTTGCAGGAAAACTGAAAAGTTCGTTGATTTTTCATTTACAAAACTGTAAAAGAGACTGTTACGAGTGCCTGTTCCTCAGATGAATTATTGTTCACTGAAGAAGCTATAAAAAACATCTCCAATTAATTTTCATTAGAAACGAATCAAGCGTTTCTGTACAGAAAAAATCGCACTCGGTTTCTGTAATCGATCGTGGAACTGTTCGAATAAAATTCTGAAGATTGTTTTGAATCTTCACCCGACTCGCTAAAAAGTTCCCGATATTAAGTCAAACAATTATTAATATTTTTAACAGAAACAAAATATATTTAATCAAAATAAGCTCCATCGGCTTCAATGCTCTTTTGCCAACGAGAAATTAGATTGTTTATCCGATTTTTATAAAAATCGAAATTTTTAGAGCTTATAAAGCGTTCGAATCCTCGAATCACTTCTGTTTGGTTTCGGAATTTTTTATTCCTTAAATAATATTCCAAGTGGCGAGAGAGATGATAGTCTGTCGGTGAGAGGTCTGGTGAATGAGGGGGATTCGGTAAAATTTCATAATTTAATGAATTCAATCTGGAAATCGTGATTCGAGATGTGTGCGGTCGAGCATTGTCCTGCAATAGTATCGGCCCATATCTATTGATTGGCATTGGCTGTTTTTTTTTTTAATTTTTCAATCATGTCGATTCCGCGACAGTATGAATCAGCCGTAATTGCTTCCCCTGATTTTAAAATAGAATAATGGATTTACCCTTTATTTGTCTATCATACAGTAACCATAAGTTTTTTTTTGGTGTAACGACGGCTCGGGTGCGTGTCCTGGAGCTTCATTTGCATTCAACCATTGTCCAGATCTTTTTCTGTTATCATACAGAATCCACTTTTCATCACAAGTAATGATTCGATTTAAAAATGGCGTTCTATCATTTCGAATCATCAATGAAGAACACACCTCTAAGCGTCTCAGTTCCTACAGAGTGATGTTAAAGTTCCTGTGAACTTATCTAGTTCAATATTAAAAAAAATAAATGAACAAAAAACGAAACGCGGTCCGACATCGAGTACGCTTAGCCGTGTCGAGAACGCACCGGCTTAATATCCGTCGACGTTTTTTTGTTTATTCATAAATTAACTTAGTGAATTCCTCATTCGCATAATAAGAACCATTTAATATTCAGAATGATATAGACGCCCGCGTCTAATGAGACGTGTGACAAACACCTCTCGACGCCATCACTTCATATCCGCGTTCGTTCCACGTAGAGAGAGTCGTTTCTGGAACTTATTTCATCATCAGCAGCGCAAATTTCATGTTCGCAAACGTTAACATCTGTCCCAGAAGCGCTCCGCCCGAGCGAAATTATCCTGGAGTGGCTGGCGCCGCCGCCGCGGCGGCGGCGCCGCGACGCGCTCGAGTACGCTCGGGCCGCAGTCCGCCCCGCATCCACTTTATACGAAAATTACTTTTTGGAAAAACAGCGAAAACGGTGTCGGCCGGATGTAGTCCGGGTGTGGGTTACACGATTAAAATTAATATTTAAACTTTTCATTTTCTCTAACGGCAGCGCGAGTCTGCCGACAGGGAAAAGTTACACGACGGCGTCTCGTCCGTCGTCGTCGTCGACGACGACGACGCGGGAGGACGGACGGACGGCGGTGGAAGTAGACGTGGAAATGGCTGCGGCGGCCGCACGACCGGTGAGATCCGCTCGCCCGGCCCCGCTAGGTGGCTGCACGAAATGTAATCTTATTTCCATCTTGAGGTATTTTTTCCTCCTGTCGTGTTGTTCGACGCTCCGTCTTTTTTAACGTCCGCCGCCCCCCCGTCCGCCGTTCCTGTACGGTCGCCCCCGTGCGTACAGTGTGTCTTGTGATTTCCGCGGCCCTATGTTTTTGTCAGCAACAGGCGTAATGGACTTGAAAAGATGGATGACGTTCGTTTTCGTGTTTTCCTTTCGGAATAACGGAGAGAAAATGGAACCGCGGTGCATGTAATTACATAAATAGAGGTAATTTTGATATTAAAACCATTAAGACGGGAACGTTTACGTTTACGGGTAGGATCTGTGGTGGGTGGCGCGGGCACTTGCCGACGAAACGTGCGTCCTAATTGAAGTACCAAACGTTTGAACGGTTGGGGAATTACACGGGATTATTTGTTCTCGTTCGTATTCTCACACATACATACATACATACATGCATACATTATATACATATATATATATATATATATATATATATACATACAATTTAAATTAATAAACATAATTAATAATAGCAAAAAAATAATGTGGAGAAACTTCACCGATTTTTTATCCCATTTTTAGAGTTATGAACGTGAGTATAAACAGACAAATTTTATCGATTTTATATTTAAAAGAGACGTTAGAGTTTCAGCTATAAAAAGTCAAATAATTCAATAAGGTCTAGAACAATGTTATTAGGTATTTATAGAAGAGCCTTCTTTATAAGAAAATCAAAAATTTAGACACTTGTGAATCCTAATATCAGATCACATTACATTTAGAACGTTTTACTGTCCTCAAGAGTTTATCTCTTCTTATTATACTTATACGTATTGACCAATCAAGGTCAGGTATTTTTAGGGTCTAGTTCTTTCGGGGTTAGTTTGTTTCGTATCTCTCACTGACAGAAATGTTGTTTTGATGTAATATTCTTAAGCGTTTGGCACACATACATTAACGATTCGGATTGAGCGGTGATTCGATTGCAAGTGCGCGAACGGGGTGCGTTTTTAAATTATAATTTGTTATAATTTTTCTGACGCCAATGACCTCTTTTGTCGATGCACCCTAAATCCTCAATAACTAACTAAATCAAAAATGTATACCAGTCTACAAGAATACAATTGAAATTATTTTCACCTGACAGAATACAAAAGAAAAAAATCAGCTCATAAAATTGTCTATAAATCTTTATCGACACGTACAACCCGGCGTGGATGACCGGTGGTCCACAAGCTGTGCTTTTATCTGGCTGCATGAGCCATCGATGGTCCACGTATAATTTTCAGTATCGTGTGATGTGAGCCGCCGTCGGTGGTTCGCATATATGTTTCCAATTATATTTATAATTGGAAAATGCATCTAAATGTAAAGTTATACGTGGAGGTTAAATGATGAGGTCCACTGTGTGTAAACTGAACTAGCAGTTAATAATTACACATTTGCTGCTTTTGATAAACCAAACGGCAGACCACTTCATTGCACATCGCGGCAATCGTTCAGAATATGAAAGAGCGCGTCGAGTCGAACGTGATAAACATTTTTTATTTGTCGTTTATATGTATTGAGTACTCATCATAACAGTGTTAAAATACAGAAGAATCTCTTATAAAACTTGTGATTTTGCGATTAGGACAGAATTCGATATGTGGAATTTAACTAGGACACAGTATCAGGACTGTAAATTGATTCACCTTAATTCCTCATGTTTTTAAGGGAAAAATTATAACTTTTTCTTTTCAAACTCCTATACAGGATTTCTTGATCAGTTATATCTATATATGTGTGTGTATATATATATATATATATATATATATATGTATGTGTGTATATATATATATATATATATATACGTTATACAAAAATTTATAATTTGAAAAATTATCAAAATTTTAAAAATAAATATTTTGTAAGAAAATGCATGGAAGAACTATTAAAAAAATAAAAATAGTTTCTCTATGTTCAGATGACTAAAAATTAAACTACTCTTATCGTTTAAAGAAAATTGGAATTCTTTAAAACAATTATTATGTTCAAGTGCTGATTATATACAATTCATTTTCAAGCGCCGATGAATAGTTGAATGCGTTGATTTGAACTTCTTGGCTATATCTATGTATATATATATATATGCATAGATAAAGAGAAAGACAAATAAATCTAAAACTAAGATGTGAGTGAATCCTAAATGAGATACAATATTACGGTACTGAAGTTAAATGTGTGTAAACATTCTCAAGTTTGTTCTCTACACAAATATGCACGGAAAATATCCTTTTTCACAAACTCCACATTTAACTTAAGAATGGATGTGTGTGTTTCAGAATAGTTGACTCATTCGGAACAATAATTTCTACATTATACATATTTATACATAAGCGTATGTATGTGGCAGGGGTGGTGTTTAGTATTTCTCTTAAAAAGAAACTTGTATTTCCTGCAAACTGAAAAAATCTGTTTTACAAATGAGATGTCACACTATCAGAAGGGATTCCGTATAGAAAAACATGTTTTTTATCGAACTCAGGCGGTCAAGAAGTAATTTTCCATGAATATCAGTCGATCTACTAAAAAATGAAAACACGTAATGCAATAATGTCATAAAAAGGTAGACCGGAGTGTATGAAAAACGGATAACAGTGTCACGATCGTTGAACGCAACGATCCCATCCACCCGCGCGCACATTCGATTTCATTAGGACTCGACGAGCGGCCGGAAAAAAATTTATGAACACTTGTAGAAAGTGAATTGTTCACTCGTCAATAATTTACCCTCTTCGACGGCGGCAATAGAACACGGATCATTTGATGCGGACGAAAGAGAGCGAGAGAGAGAGATGGGCCACCGCAGGACGGAAAATCGTCGAAACGGTGCGATCGAAAGACGAAACTTACAGCGAGTCCCGTTGTTCGTGTTCTCGTCTTTCTTTTGATTCAACGCCGACGAGGAAGATGCTAAGGTTTTTTGTTTATTGTTGTGCGAGGACGTACGCACGCAACAATCGATTTGTAAGTGTTGACGGGTCGGCCGTAAAACATCGATTGTGCGTCGAGTTGTTAGAGGAACGAGTGGAGTGGATGGACACTCTCCGAGCGATTCAAGTACGATATTAGTCCTTGAAGAGATTTCCGAGCCCTCGTATGAAATATAATCAGTTGGATGGAATCGTTCGGGACGATCCGATAGAAATCTGATTTTTGATTTGATATCCTTTAATGTGATTTGTTATTCAAAGTAAATCATTTCGTCCTCGATGTCGTCGTCCTGCACGATCAGATTCATAACTGAATTCTAAATCTATGTCTTTTTTGAATGTCAGTCTTAAGAATCTTAATCACAAGAAGGCTCAGTCAGCAGATATTCCTCGTTTTTTTAAAATTTCAGTCGTTCGAAATCGCAGCTTTTGAAAATTCGCTATCAATTAAACTCCATGTCTTTTGAAAATTCGGTCGTTTGAGTTCAAAGTCATTCGAAAATATAAACTGTGGAAAGTTCAGTTAGCAGGAATCGGTTTTTCGAAGTCTCGGTCTTTAAACATTCTCAACTACCAAAAATCTGTGTCTTTTGAGATTTCTTCCTTTGAAATTCCTTGTCACTGATTAAATAAGTCGGAAGATATTCCCGTTTTTTTTAAAACAGTTATTCGAAATCTTAGTGTTCCAAAATCCTTGATCACTGATAATATATGCTTTCTGAAATTCTATTCTTTAAATCCTTGATCACTAATAATCTATGATTTCTGAAATTTCATTCTTTGAAATTCTTAGTCACTGGAAAACTTCAGTTAATAGATATTAGTGGTTTTTGAAAGTTTGAATCATTCGAAATCGTAGTATTTTGAAATCCTTGATCACTGATAATCAATGCTTTCTGAAATTCAGTTTTTGCAATTCTTAGTCACTGGCAAACTCAGTTAGCAGATATTCCTGTTTTTTTTTAAAAATTTGAGTCAATCGAAATCTTAGTATTTCAAAATCCTTGATCACTGATAATATATGCTCCCTGAAATTCCATTCTTTGAAATTCTTAGTAACTGACAACCTCATTTATCAGATATTGCCGGTTTTTTAAAAATCTGAGTTATTGGAAGTCATAGTATTTTAAAATCCTTGATCGTTGATAATATATTGTTCCTGAAATTCCATTGTTTGAAATTTTCAGTTACTACGGACCTCAGTCAGCAGATATTCCCGGTTTTTCAAAATCTAAGTCATTCGAAATCTTAATATTTCGAAATTCTTGATCACTGATAATATATGCTCCCTGAAATTCCATTCTTTAAAATTTTCAGTTACCATTAACATCATTCAGTAGATATTATTGGTTTTCTAAAACCTCAGTCATTATAGGTCTTAGTACTTCTTCAAAATCCTTGATCACTGATAAACTATACTCTTTGAAATTTCACTCATCGAAAACCTCAGTTATCGAAAATTCGAATTTGTATAAATCACAGATATTGAAAACGTTCAATCACTGAAAATCTATTTGTTATGAAACTTCAGTGTTGGATTTCTCAAACATTGTTAATCTCAGTCAGTGGAACTTGCAGGTTACTAAAATCTCCAAAAATCAAATAAATCTGTTTGAAGACCTATCGTTGGTAGTTTTTATCCTCATATCCGATCAACATTGACTACTAGTCTCTTCTTTAAATCACTAATTCCAAAACAGTAAGAATTTCATCATCTAACAAATAGTATGAACATGCAAGCCCGGCACAAAAAGAAAAATTCATATATTTTGATTCCAATTAATTACAAAAAAAAAAAAAAAACACCTAGATTTCTCCACCACGACTCGGCCACCTCTCCCTATCCGTGTAGAGCTCTGCTTGTTGAAAAAATAACCTGCAACGGCGATTCTGAAATACAACCGAACGCGAATTTAATCGTGGAGGTCCTCCCCCGTGGACCGCGCACCGGCCATCCGTGCGCCGAACGCGAAATGTTAATTCAGAATTATGCGCAATATTCGTGCGGCGGAGACGTCGACGACGACGCCGGGCGTCTTAACACGGAGTCAGCGTCTCGACGGTCGGTCGGACGCTCGGTTGGCTGCTTGCTCCATCGGACTGTATTATAAAAAAAACGCGGCTTAATTAAAATTTCATTCCGAGCCCGACGTGAAAAATTAGACCGGCGGATGTGTTTAACATTTCGAGTCATTATTATTTTTTTTATTATTAAAGCGAAATTCGTGTAACGACGTTAATTTCGAATATACATACATTCGTCTATATATATATATATATATATATATATATATATATATATATATATATGTGAAATATGAAAATATACTTTTCTTTTATATTAAATAACCGCAGCGTCTGCTCCTTTGGAGATTAAACGGCGAACGGCGCTGTGTGTATTCGTGACGAATGTACTTACAGTGCGTTGAAATTGAAATAAACGGCCGCTTCTTTTACGGGAAAGCAGATTTCATTTATGCACGAAACGAATTTGTATGCGAAAATAATGGAGATGAGGATTAAACGGTAATATATGGGCGTATATTGTGAGCAGGACCCGTCTAAGGTACGATTAACTCTCCGATCCAGTAAAATCAGTTGACCGCACGTTTTTAGGCCTGTTCGATATGTACTCTGAACTTAGATAGATAGATTATGTCCGAGGAGGGAGGGAGCCGTCTTGCCTCCCGGCACTTAGGCTCGAGGTCCATGCCTTCCCTCGACTTGATCAGAACTACTCGGGAAGTCTCGCTTCCTTCCAGAAGCCTGTCAGCCTGCCTGAGTTTATAGACCCTAGTTCGGCTACGGTGAGGAAAAACTCCCCAAACCATCGTCGCCTTAAATTGACCCATGCCGGACATTCCGCGAGGAGGTGAATGGGCGTCTCGTTTATGAAAATCTCTCATTCTAATTCACATCCTTCGAAAATCCTCGATCACCGAGACTCTATGCCTCTTGATTTTTCACTAATTGGTATCTCTAGTCACCGGAACTCTCAATCAATGGAAATGTCAATTTTCAGGATTCTCAGTCGTTATAAGTTTCAGGCGTTTGAAATATTTGAAGATTTTCAATTACAATCAAACAGAGTATCATTTTGTCACTGTCTTTCACAAATAACATTCTCCCTCGTCCCGAAAACCGCAAAAACGTTATGAGAATTATGTACCACGGCCACGATTTAAAGTATTTTTTTTATTAGTTCTTCTCAATTTTTCAAATAATTGCATTGCCTTTCGTTTATAATGAAGAATCAATTATTTTTTTCACTATCTTGCACCGGATCATTTCAGCGAGTCACGAGTCCTGGTTTCATTCCAAATTAAATCCAGAAAATCATGTCATATTAAACCCTTTCACCGTGAATGTATCGCACGCCGAATGAGTTCTACTCCAGTTCAATTCCGTGTATTATCCCGACGACCCTCCATGACTTTTAATCTCGATATTGTACTAAACCGTGTGTGCACTCGAAGCTGTTATCTCGATTCGAAACAGCGGTAATAAATTTCGAATCAACGTTATTGAATTAAACAGGAAAAAACCGTCGTCGACTTATCATCGTGCCGTGCGAACGAACGTATCGGGCGACTGGATCGGGATGGAACGGTCGGAGATACACACTCGCCCCTACCGCGTACATCCCGGACACATGTCTTCCAGCACATAATGATGGCGCGCGCCGTGTGCTGTAATATTATACAAGCACTGAATGGAAACGCACGGCCGATATGTATTGCACCGCCCCGAGGTCCGACCGCCGGTCCCGTACCGCACGTGTTCAGATTCACATTGGAACAATAGTAGCCGTTCGTGTGATCGGATTCGAAGCGGCTACCAGTCGTTAGCGAGCGTACACGACAAATTGGTATCGGTACGACGAGACGGTCTCTCTTCGTTTTCGAATCGCCCCCCTTTTTTCCAGTCGAACCGGACGTTCCTGATGTTGTCTGATCTCGATTCGTTCTTTATAATTGAGCATTCGGTGGCGGCGTTCGACTCGTCTATCGTTAGGATGAATCGCTGTTTGTTTTTCGAGCGATTAATAAAAAATTTAAATCTTTAAATCTTTTATTTAAAAATTTAAGGTTTCTGGCCAATCAATTCGATCACGATAACACTAGTCCCGACGCTTCGACGCAGATGCAGAGAAAGCACGGAGAGCTAATTCGGTATCTCCTATTGAGCCCACTGTATTCTTCGGTTCGAAAAAAAATGTTCAAAAAGAAAACAACGCGAAAATACAGCCGCTTTCAATGCAACCTATTAATGCTGACCTAATCTCCTCACACAGGCTGAACGACGGCCGACGGTCGATCATACCTAAGACACGATCGTTTCGGATTAAGCACTTTTTTCTCTTCCTGCGGCCGGAAAAGTGTAAAGAAAACCGGTCATAATTTCGCTCCGGTCATTAAATCAGCGTGCGCGTATCGTCCCGAACATCTGTTTCGCGCCGAACAATTTTCGAGCGTAATAGTTTTACCTCTTAGCGAAACAAGACCGTGAAGTGCGGAATACCTCCTCCGCAGTGCACGATACAAGGATCAGGCACGCATCATTACCGGCATCTGTTGCTGAGCGTCGTCGTAAACGGTCCGGGCGACGCACAGTGCACACACATGCACGCACACACGCACGCGAGTACGAACGGCATCCACACTCGTGTGCGCGCTGTGCACACACACAGACATCGGACTCGAACACACGGTCCCGTTGAAGGCAAATCAACGTCTGCACGTCTCTAGAAAATCATTAACAACAATAACACGACGTACCAGTTAGCTGACTTGTAATACTAATTCGACTGTAATATGTTGTAATCAGCGGGCATGTCCATAGTCGAAGAGCATTTCGTTCGTCCCGCATACAATGGACGGGTTCTCTGAACGAAGATGGTCAAGAGATTGTCAAGAGATCGTCGGAAGATTGCAAAAAATGGATCGATTCGTGGATTGCATCTAAAGACGAGGTGTTCTTCCGACGTGGTATTCGCCTCCTGCCCGAAAGATGGGAAAAAGTAGTGGCTAACGGTGGACAATACTTCGAATGATATGTTTTTTCAATTTCATTTAAAATATTCGATATTTTTTCATGAAGAAAACGTTACGAATTAATTCCAACACCCAATATTTATTTATTTTCGTTCTGAAATCTAACTACCTACAGTCATGTCAATACTATGTACATCACTGATTTTTAAATATAAATTAATTCTTACATAAAATCTACCGCTTTTACATGCTACTCCAAGCACCAAAAAAAAGGAAATGTGTTCGATATGCAAAAAAATGTTTCTCTCTCAAGTAAATCGGTACTCGAACGGTTAGTACACCCACTCTTACAGCGAACCACGCCGTCTTCGAATAGAAAATCGACGGTGTTCCTTTAATATCTCACTCTATGAAAATTTGATACAATATGAACTTCACAGATAATACACAGTATTAATGAAAGCATGTGTGCGCGTTTATTTCCTTTTCGGAATGTCTCATACTTTGACTGTTCCTAATGAGTTTTCTTACATCCCTCCATCCATATATATATATATACATATAAATGTGAATGAGTATAATTATAAAATATGTTTGCTCAAGGAAAAGCTATTAATGTAAGAGATTTTAATAGACATATTAACACGCTCGTGCATGTATGTGCGTACTTGCGTTCGGAAATATAAAATTCAATCCGACTGTAACATAATATCGGGGAATTTAATCAGAGTGAATCTCTCATCTCGGAACGTAATAGATCATTCATCATCAATTAAAACTTCCACCGGTTGCAACATACGCGAAAGATGAAATATACACTCGTTGACATGTTTACAGCTTTAGCACGTTTGTACTCACTGAAAACTATAAAGGCAAAACTAATGAGGGTGGGTGTTCACTCTCTCCTTCATTCGATTTCTCTCTCGCTCTCGCTCGCTCGCTCCCGCCCGCCCCCGTTTTCGCCACTCTCTCTCCACCCCGAGACGAT
The DNA here is from genome assembly GCA_034766995.1 of Acanthacorydalis orientalis. NCBI lineage: Eukaryota > Metazoa > Arthropoda > Insecta > Megaloptera > Corydalidae > Acanthacorydalis > Acanthacorydalis orientalis. The sequence continues at coordinate 53,068,480 of CM068316.1, read as the reverse complement.
ATTAAAGCGGTGACGACGCTCTCTCTGATTCTGCGTGCGTGTGTGTGTGTGTGTGCATAGTCTTCTGACTGTACTCACTACATCCACCGCCATCCATAACGCCCGACTTGATATAATTAAACCGAAATGCTGATTAGCAGATATTGCGTCATTAGGGCGATGCCGGTGCGGCGGCGTTCACGTTCCAGAGGTTATCGGCGCCTCCGGTACCCTCGACAAACCGCCGAACTGTGCCACTAATGATAGATCTGACCCTTATAAAGTAGACGTTCGTTTACCCTTAAAGTAAATTAGAAAATTGAATTCGGCGCGCGCTTTGTGTGCGGCGCGAGACGGCGTCGGGTCGGCCCGACGTGGTGCTCCGGTCCGGCTCGATTTTTATCGGCGAAGTCGGCGGAGGCGGCGCGCGTTCCGTAAATCGAAAATTGCCCCGATCAAAAATCTAATTAGGGACGGCGCCCGCGCGACGACTCGCACGGTTTACGGAGTGAAATGTGCACACTTCACACATTGTGTTCGTCGTCCGGGGGTAGTTTTGTAAGATCGAGGTTATGTCTACGAATCGCTGATTACGGAACGATCTTCATGTTTCTCTTATCAGATTTCCCGTTTCAGAGAGAGGTCCTGGACATCCTCTCATGTTTTCAACCCAAGCCTTTGTTTTACAAGGATTTGTTTACATTTAAAAAAAACGAATTCAAACGTTTACCCAAACAATAGATGAGCCTAAATATGTGAAGCCTTATACTCTTCGAATCGTTTACTATATCAGATTTTATATTTCAATGATAAGTTTTTGTCATCTTCTCATGCCTCCGAACCAAGTCATTGTTTTACAAGAATTTTTCAATATTTCAAAAACAGGAATTCAAACGTTTAACCAATGATTAGATGAGCCTAAATATGTGAAGCCTTACGCTCTTCGTATCGAATAGTGTATCAGATATCAGAGATCTTGGACATTTCTCATTTTTTCATTCTTTTTTCATTTATCTTTTCATTCTTCCAATCCAAGTCATTGTTTTACAATAAATTGTTTACATTAAAAAAAAACGATTTCAAAAATTTAACCAACGAAGAGATGTGCCAAGTATGTAATCCCCTACGATCTTAGAATAGTTTACTGTATCAGGTTTCCTGTTTCATTGACAAGTTTTTGACAGGGACTAATTTTCAGTCAAAAGACATGGAAGAATATTTTCGAATACTCATCGATTCCTAAACACTGACTATCAAACAACAAGATCTAAATACTGAATAACAAGTCTTCGATAGAACTGATTAATGAATTCAGAGGTTTTTAAGGTTCTTACCGATCTTCTCTAGAGTACAAACGAGTGAAATAAGTGTAGAAATAGGAAATTGAATGTTTATCAATAATCAACTACCCTTATTAAAAGTTTAGTAGGTGCATGCAAACTAGATAAGGATAAATGACAGATCTGCAAATGTGTTAAACTAGTCACGAAATACAGAATAGATTTTGTTTCGATGAGCGTGACAGAGATTCGACGTTTCGTTGTAAATCAGATCTCGCTTACTGTCTAAAGTGAACGGTTTGCATATGCAACGCTGCCTTTATTCCATTTTTTCGCTTATGAAGATATTTATTTTGGTGTTTTATTAAAAAAAGATAGAGTAATGCTTAATAATGGAAATGTATGAAACTATTCTTTATTATTAACTGTTATTGTATATTTTTATACAGAACTTATATTTTTAATGCAGATTGATGAAGTATCAGATGTATTTTCTTTTTTGTTCCTTCTAATATTCGAGAATAGACATGATAACGAGTAAATCTCGTTCAGAGCAACTCCATGCAGGGATTATGAACGAAATTATCGAATAAAATTGTTTTAGAATATGAGGAAAAAACTAACACATCCTTTCAAGGAAAAAAGTGCAGACTTTCGGACTAATCTGATAAGATATTGAGATGAAACGATTGCTTTAAAATATGAGTGCGTAGACCGGTAACGTTTGCGTGTATTGAATTCTATAGCATTTTAATTAGCCTGTCACCGTTCGACCAATCAATACTTGAACCGAACCCGTCGTATAGAGATTCTCGTCCGTCCGTCGGACTCCTCTGTTAGAAAATAAATCCGTTACACTTTACCGATTCCAATACAAGACATTCATTGCGGATCTATTCGAAATGTTAGCGCGCGCGGGACTGAACCGACGACACGCACGGATCTGTACAGATAAAACTTCATCCGTTTCGCTTTTCAATTATAATTTTTTATTAACGGGAGAGAGAGGAACGTCTCGACGGAATCCGTCTCTAATATAAACATAAAACCTTGTTAAAATTATATATAAACGCACATAACTTTGTCACACTATCCGACGTATATGCGCGCAGTGTGCGCGAGCGAGCGAGACAGCATGAAAGAGAACGTAAATTTTTATTAGGTACTCCCCGAACTGCACATCTCGTCAGACCGCAAATACGTTTTCATCCCGGGTACAGAACGTGTGCATCCAGCCACTTCCACCCCCTGCCCCACCCCCGGTGCTCGCCGCCGCTCTTCCGGCTTCCACACAAACCAGGTGCGTTCCGGAATGAACAGATTTGCATATGAAATAAGTAGTTTTTTTTCTCTCCTGTCGAGTGCATGCACGTACACACACACACACACATACACACACAGAGACAGAGGCCTCGCTCGCACAGACCTGCCGCTGAAAAACGACAATTTCAATTTAAATGTACAATATGTTGTCTAACACCAGCTGCTTTCTTGTCGGAAGATTATTAAAAAAAAAAGAGACGAAGAGGACGAAGTGAACATAAATACTTTTATGTACGGTTTATTATGTCTGTTCCTGTGCATTTATTGTGTTTAATTTAAAATAAATTCGTCTCGTTTCAGATCGACGACCGGGACGGCGTCCGACGCTGCGAGCAGCCACCGCATGCATTGAACAAGGTGAGCACGATCCCTCATATATTCGGGACACGCTCTCCCGTTCCATCCCTCTATTATCTTTTTAAGCATTCAATTTATATTAAAATAACAATTAGAGTTCGTGGAATGTATGCGAGTTTGTTTTATTAAATCCGTAAAAGTATTTAAGTGCGCTGGTTTGTTGCGGGTGTACGGTTGGGACTGTGAACCCTTCTTGTTTCTTAATGGACGGACGGAATGTCGAATCGGATTGAGACTCGGTTTAATCACTGTTTACACGACTGTATGTATGTGTGTGTGTGTTTCGGTAATGAGGAGATGACATTAAGAGTGATTCGGTTAATAAGGCGGAAATAATTCCGGAAATTAGAGAATTGTCTTCTTATATAAAAACAAGGGGGTTCCGGATTCTGCTCGCTGGCCTAGCAAACCCCAGAGAAGGCTTTGCTTCCTGCTTGTAAGCGCTCGCTCCCCTCACCCCTAATAAATAACATACATAAAATGTAAACCGTAATTTTTTATTGGAAAAGTTTTTCAATCAACCAGGAATCGTTCAAATTCAAAGTTTTTTTATTTTTCTATCTCACGTTCCCGTCTCATGGCTTTCTTCAAAATATTTAACCTATTATCTGTGGAGAATAACGAATCGTTCCATGATTTAGTTCTCCACTGTTCCACAAGTCATAAAAAAAATATTTTATGAATCAGAATGTTCAATCATTGATTGTCGATTAGGTGAATTCCGAATTCTGTTACCTGCCAAGCACGGAATGCATGAAAAAATCCGAAAATCATTTGTGAGTTGAAACATTGACAGTGACGAAGACACTTGTTCGATTGATTTTAACAATCTCTTGACATGCGACACGCTTAGAACCGTTCCACCAAAATTGAAAACGTTAAAAATGTTAACATCCGCGCGGTCGTTTTTAAAATTGAAGCTGGTGCTCGTTTCTTCTATAGATGGACCGAGTTCGGGTAGCAAATTAGTATATAGGATCCACTTTGTCGGCACTGGTTACGGATCGATCGACGAATGGTTAAGTTTTTGTCTTGTTATTAATTATTATCCTCTCTCCATTAGAACTTGCCCTGATGGTTCCCCTGGTACGCAGGTATGACATTCAGTTTTTTCTATGCATCCTTATAACAAGTTTCTATAAATGTTTAACTTGTTATTTGTGGACAATAATGAATTTAAATTGTATCGAGAGAAAAAAACTAGACTGTCTTGAATGAAATCGATCCTTTATCCAAAAAATCTGATCCCGAATCTAATCAATCATCAGCCGCAGTACTGTTTCACAGCGACAGCCTTGAAATAATTGGAACTATCGAGCCTGTCTCAAGTTCATACCTCAGTAACAACACAATCAAGTTTGTGCATTGTTCGGGCTTGTGAGTGGCGCGATGGATGGACGGACGGATGAATGGATGGTCGGATGGGTGCACAGGTTGTGTGCTGCGCGGCGCACAATGGCCGCGTGTCAGAATATGTGTTCTGTTACTTCTGGAACAGAGAGCATAATGTCGACAGCGAACAGTCGGGTGCGTCTGCTGCAGACGCAACGCGGATCAATGGCCTCTGTTGTTGGGAAACGGCTCGAGGGGATGTCGTCGTACGGGGCCCCCTCTCGCCTTTATGATTGAGAATCGTTTTTGATGTCTCGGCTTTATTCTAAATACGAATATGTTCATTTTTTTTTCCTTCCGTCACTAACCGCACGCCAGTCATAGAAGTCGACCCGCAATACAATGGGTAGGGAAATGTGTCGGCCGTGCTTGTTTCTTACAAGAGATCTATAAAAGAGTGTATAGTAGGTTGGTGCAAAAATAATTACGGTTTTTATGCATCGAGTACAGAGATGAATATATCAGTTAAAAATTATATTTATGTATCAAAATAAATTATACTTGTGAATCAAAATAAAGACCGTCGGCCCGCACACATTTCTCCCGACGGGGGACAAGTTTGTTTATTACTACAAGATAGATTTCTTGAGTCCTGGAATTAACGTTTCGAGATGACGCTAGATCTTTGAAAACGTTCCCTCGTAGGGAATCACTCGAATGTTTAAAAAAATTATAATCGGTCGGAGACAGGTCCGGAGAACAAGGCGGGGTCAGGTATGGTTCCATAGCATGGTTCATTTAATTTTTTTCAAGTTTTCATCTGTGAGACGTGTGGCCGGGAGGTGTCATGAAGGAGAATCGGTCCACTTCGATTGACTAATGCTGGCCGTAACGATGCGAACTTCTCATACGTTTTAATATGAGAAGACAATATCTTTCTGCTATTATTGTTTCACCGAGTTTGAATTCATAAAGCAAATTCACAGACATTTTTAAGGTTTAGAATTATTTTTTAAATTAAAGTGAACAGTTCGAGATTCATTCAACAATTAACAGTAAAACACATGCTAATATAACTGATAAACAATTCTTGGAATTTTATCTGATAACAAGTGTAAAAATTTTTTGGAATTATTGTACGTTATAACAACGTCATAACTTTCTTTGTTACCTTATATGTATATATATATATATATATATATATATATATATATATATATATAAATAAGGTAACAAAGAAATATAAAGAATATAAATAATATATATATATATATATATGTATATATATATATATATATATATATATATATATATATATATATATATATAAAGAATTAATATATCTGACTGACAATAAAGATAAATCTGTTATTCCATAAAAATAAATTAAGCCATTTTTCTACTTAATAGCAATCGTTCGACTGATTCATGCGAACGGTTGTCGAGTAATCATTACAAGGAGATTCGAAACTTTTCATCTCGCATAAACATATATATATATATATATATATATATATATATATATATATATATATATATATATATGTCCTCATCCTGTTCTTTATTATCGTCGTTCGCGAAAACTTTCGTCGACTTTCAGCCGCGAGTCATTATTCAAAAATAATACAAACAAGAGCGGGCGCCCGCCGCCGCGCCGTCGTCCGATCACAATGAAAAAGGAAGTAGATGAAGAAGAAGATGATGAAGAAGAATTAGAAGACCGACACACAATGGCCGATCCGTGCGACAATATAAATATTGGTCGTTCTGATAATGGCGGGCCGGAGGCTGATTCGTCGCATCCATAACAGGCCGATTATCCTTTTAACGCGGCTAATAAGTGTGTGTGAATTTAAACAATTCCGTACAGTTTTAAATGGAGATCGCTCGCGGCGCACCGGACCGCCGCCGATTACCATAATAAGCCTCGTCGGCGGAACGCGCGTTCGGATAATTGGCGTCTCTCTAGGTGCAATAATCGCCCGAACCCGCGGGCGTCGATCGCATCTCGGCCTGACGGACGTGATGGATCTGTATATATATATATATATATATATATATATATATATATATATATATATATATATATATGTATATATGTACACAGATGTTTGTAGTGGATGGATGGATGAACGGTCGGTGCGGGGTTGGTAATTATGACACGTTCGCACGGTCGAATTAACACGTACTTTTTTAACGAGAATCAATCCGAACTTCCCTTATAACCGCTAACTATATAATTTAGGGTTGTTAGCGAGCGGAGAACTGGTTTCGATGCTCCGTCAGATAAATATCAGGCTGTTAATAAGACGTTTCGTTTTTCGTTTTTATGACTGAGTTAAGTACACAGTCATTACAAGAGATTACCGGTCGAATACACAGGACATGTTCTCGATACACACACACACACACATTCGACACGTTTCGTACATAGTGCTCTTTAGAATTTCTGTCTCAATGAAATATACCCGTGTCGTTCTAACCCGTTCCTTATTGTTTATATAGATATTATAGTTACGGGGCGATTAAATAGTATTGGATTCGGGACGTTCGAGGAACGGACATGCAAATCAAACTCTCCATTCTTGAATTTAGTTAGTTCGGTAGGAAAATAATTGCGTTTTTTTTTCTTTCTGAATTCTAGTCCTAATTTTTTTCAATGAAAGTGTCACATTTTATCGCGGCAAGAAGATTTTTTTCTTCATGATTTATCTTGAGTCTGTTTCGTATGGGAGTAACGCTACTTACTTAGTCCTGCACCAAGGAGTGAGAACTCGACTTTTTTTATTAATGAACATTTCATTTTTTTTTCGTTTCATTTCGTTTTTAAATTAATGAACATTTCTACATGACGAGTATACTCGACATTAAACAAAAAAAATCCATCTTTTCATGACGAGCGTACTCGACATGAACGCTTAACGGGTTAATCATTTTTGTGCTGAGATAAAAATCGAATCGTTTTCATTTTCAATTTTTAAATTTCGCCCTTGATAGTTTGACAAGTGACACTTGATAGCCGTGACGTTATCAAATGAATGATGGCGTCATATCGTCTACCAGATTTATCAAAAGACCTACGCGTTTATATCTTCTCCACACTGGAAAATGTTAATTCATTTTCATATTCAGTTCATCCAAAATTGATACCTGCTGTATTCTTAATATATTGTATAGTGACAGACAGAGAGAAAGATATCACCGAGACTCTTTTCTCAATCCTTCCAGTTTATGTAAATTATTTAAAATGTATTTCATATTGATTCCCGTCGACATGGGACGCTCGATTTATGTCTTCCCGACGCTGTTTTCTTTCCGGTCGTTAAAAGAACCGCGGCCCGGATCCCATATATATATTTTTATACGAGAAGCAATACCGAAATATTGGCTACTCGAACTATTTTTTTTCTGCGTTCGATTCTAACGACAAGTACATAAAAAGTAATAAAAACTACACTGAATGAAAAACAACACGGCGTCTCGAATAATATTCGAAATTGGTCCAAAGACATTCATTTTTTATGATACACAATCCGCCTGCAATGCGATGCAAATATTTTTTAACTGGGTAATCGTTTTATTTATGCGGGTCCGATCGAGTTCTCGGATAAAATTGTTCGGAAGAATAGAAATTTTATTATTTTTAATATAGAAATTATCTTGTGCGGTTTTCGAACAGGAAAAAGGGACGTGCAGTCAATAAATAACAATTCTTCTGATCTGTTTGATGTGTTTGTCAGCAGTTTTTTTTACATTGGTTATCCTTCTTTATATATATATATATATATATATATATTTGTTTGAAAATAATAATAAAAAAATCGTCATTTCGTGAAAGTCTTTTGAAATCCAAACTGACTGACAACAAACATTCGGCGAAAACATTTACGTTTTTTTCTCTACACGAGTGAGACGTTCTTCGTGTTCGTTCGGAATGCAATTAAAATATTTGTAGCGTTCATTGTAAACAATTTCGTTTCCTGTTGTACATTGTTCTTCTTCGAGACAATTATTGTTCCGGAGCGGTTGTGAAATATGAACAGTCGGCGGTTCGTGGAAAAAATCCGTTTGTGTACGCTTTTTTTTTTTTTTGTGTGTAACAAACACGGATTCGAGTGTGTATTATTTGCTTTCATGTTTAATTGCTTATCATTTCGAATATTCGATTTGTTTAGACACGGTATTCAGATTTATCTGTAAACAATGATCTTTTTTTTGATGTTTGTATTTTATTTCTTTGTAGTTTATTAAACATGATATTTTACTGTTTGTTTAAGAGTAGGTGATACACAATTGATCGTCGTCTCTTCGTCCGCAGTTTTTAGACAGTATAAAAGAAATGTAAATAACTGAAAAGATCTATTTAATCCTCTCGTTACTAATGGGATGTATCCCACCGATTTTCAAGAATTCCTCTCCGGAAAATGATTTATATAGTGAACCCACTATAAAATGATGTGACAAAACTTCCCAGGACTATATCTTTTATCTAAGATGTCGGAAAATTCTTGTAAAATAATTTTAATCAATGTTAACTACCCTTTAACCCTTTCACCATAGATTAAATATTTTTAGTTTTAAAACTTCTGTTTCGTTTGATGATCTTTTGAGTTACTTAAGTAATTTATTCAATTTCCGTTAGTAATTTTTGAAAATTTTATGGGATGCATAGGCCCCGTTAGTGGGGAAATGGTTAACGCAATTAATTACCATTTACCGAAATTAATCGAAATAAAAAAGTCGTATTGGAAGGGTTAATAGACTAGTTGGCTTCGTTCCATGCTAGTGGGGGAAGGAGGCCCTTCACTCTCTTCTTACTTGAGAAATAACGATTCCAAAGAATGATTCCAGCTAATTCTCTGTACTCTGACGATTATGAGTGATTGGATGAGAAATGAACAATATTTATTTATCAAACATTAACAGTGAAAAATTCTTTTCTGACAGTGAAAGACCAGAAATCTTTCACAGTTCTCTGTCAGAAACGATTAGAAAGCATCAGGAAATTATTTACAGGACGACTTACATAAATATTGGGACGGCACAGTTTTTTTAGTAGTAAAAGAATCTTAAATAATTTCAAAAGACAGCTGTTATAAGGGAACTCTTTCTGTTACAGTTTTTTCTACCCTGAGTAAGTTTTATTCATTTTTATCGATTTGAATCTTCAAGATCGTTCTTGATTCTTTACGTTCTGTGTTCGATTTTGACTTGCAATACCTTCAAGTAGATGTTTTTAAATATTAAATTCTAGTATTAAGAACATAGAGAGTAAAAAAATCAAGAGTTTTCATATATTCTCATGTCTATACAGTTCTGCTCATGTCTGGTGATATCTGCGTATCTCTGATCAAATCTTGTCAGGTTTGAACGGGTAAAATCTGATATAATCCGGTTGGTCAACTCTTGTTAGGTTTTTAGTGATGTCTGGTCATATTTAGCTGCAATTCTCAAGGTATAACTATAGATCTAATCAAATTTAATCAGGTTCGATCAGATAAGAACTGGTACAGTCCGTTTGATTGGTTCCGTTTCAATGATTTTTTTCCGAAACGTTCGCTTGTTGGTTGTTGTATCGTTGTCTTATTAAAATCAAAAGGTTTCCTATTAATTAATTGTTTAGAACGAACTGAATCATCAAAGGTGCCATCCGAATCTGCCAGTACAACGATTATATTTTTTTTCAATGAACTGAAAACCCAACAATTGTCTCTTATTGTTTTGAAAACAATTTTGTATCACGACGAAGCCAAAAACGTCAAACACTGTCCATATTTGAGAAAGAAAATGATGGAAGCGTTTTTAATTAAAGGAACGAGGTAACTGAAACCAGACAAAAGGACCATTGTGCTCGAGTCCTCGTCTTTCACGACGATACCTGTAAAACAATAAAAACCGTATCGAATTACAAAGGAGGAAGCGCACAGCCGAATTTAAAAATCGACCGGGTCCTCTCGTCCGTTCCTCCCTCTCGATCGAAAATTAAATAGATTCCTCCGCGTATCAAGAGCATCCATTCTTTTATTTATTTTGACACCGGTTGACATGTCTCGGTCGTTCTTTTCAACGTCGATATAAATACGACCGAAACGATTGTACATTTGTGTTGAGAGCAGTGTATGTCTTCGGACTGCGCCTCCACCCTCCTCCGGTCTGAATGAGGAAGCGAACGAAGCGAACGGAAAAAAGTGTACATAATAGCCGGCTTATATATCTATTCAGTCGGTCCGACGTAACGCATTCAATTCGGTCCATCGCGAGCGTACAGTTCGAGAGATCTAATTTGTCTTCGGCGTACGAACAATCAGAGATGGCAACAGGAGACAAACGCTCGAAAATAATAAATCGTTCAGACACAACAGCATTAAAGCGTGTTTATATAACGTGAGATAAGTACTCGTGTGCGGCACAGTGTTTGTTTGTCTGCCCGCCCGGTGGTGGGTGCTGTCGTGTCGGACGTGGGGGACGGGGCGAGGATCTCGTATCTTTGTCGTTCGATTCGGTGTTCGGCGCGCGAATGGGTCGCAGAACGTTGTCGGCGGAGCGAACGGCGGCGCCGTTGCGCCGATAACGTCGACCTAGTCGAGAGGAATTGCGATAAGGCACTTAACTGCTGTGCGCCGCAATTATATAGCTCGTGGGCGCAATTACAGAACGATGTTCGCGGTGTCTGCTGCGCGCACAGTGTTCGCGGACGACGCGCACCGAACGGGGAAAAAATCTAATGGCGACGGCCCGAAGTGAGAACGAACCGCTGCGAGGAGGATTTCTTACGAGTCTCGACCGTAATCCGAGTGAATGGATGACGATGGCGCGTTTCGAACACGCGCTCGCTTCATCGTGAACGCGTGCACAGTTTTCTTCTCTCATTCCCACCGATTCGTGTCTCTTCTAACACAGAGATCTACACAACTCGTTCATTTGTATTTCAAACAACCATCAGCACTTTTTTTTAATCCGAGTCGCGTTTCTGTATCTCGATTGAAATCTGACACTAGTTTCTTTAAAACTATAATTTATGGTTCCATGCTTGTGATTTCTTAGATTTTCATCCTCTTAGATCGTCTTAGAGTGTCTGGTTTCCACATGTAAATTCTTCAGCGATTATAAGATCTGTCTGGAGATGGTACGCGTGCTGAAACTAGTAGTGCTGGATGGAAACAAATTGATCAGATCTACAAAGACTATTCGGGGCAGAATATTAACGACTAGTCTTGATTGATCGACGACTCGCTAATTAATTTGTACAGGGAGACACAAAGAGAACGGAACGGTTGGAAACAATAATATTTTTTTCAATTTTTGTAATATTTTCATGATTTTTTTATTTCCACAAATATGGTATAAGGATGGATGTTTTTTCCTGGTCACACATGAAAAATGACATCACTTGAGTGATTCCCATTTCCGGTTCCACAAAGTCGTGCTCTTTCCAAGACATTTTTCAGGACAGATAGAAGTTACCAGGATAAAATATCAACGACCAGCCTTGATAGTTCCACGACTCGTTTATTTATTTGTACAGGGGCCGCAAAAAGAACGTAGCGGTTTAGGACATTATCATTTTTGTTTTATAATATTGTCATCTTTTTTCGTTTCATAAAATATAGCATTAGGATGGTGAAATTTTCCTGATCACACATGAATAATGACATCACTTGTGTGATTCTCATTCCAGACTCCACAAAGTCGAGCTCTTTCCAAGACATCTGCCATCGTTTCTCTCGAGATTTCCGGGTATAACGCTCGAATTTCTTCTTGTATGTTGTCTTTTTGCTGCATTGGATCATTGAAGTATACACGTTCATTAAGTAGCCTCGAAGAAAAATATCGGAAGCGCTCGAATTAGGCGAACCCGCAGGTCAACTAAAATTGCTATTTCTTGAATTTATTCGTCGGAAATATTCTCTGAAATCTCCACTTCATAACACCATTCCCTCAGAACTTGTTATCTTTTTAGTAAAAAATCTCAAAATATTCATTCACACGCCTGTAAAGTACCAATTTTTCCCCATTAGGGAAATTTTGCAAAGAACGAAATGAGTGGAAATCTGATGATGCTGAGTCCTGTGAATATGGTGGATGAATGAGAACATCCCAATTCGGCTCTCTTTTAGACTGTATATGCGTTTTATAAGTTATGAATTGTCTTTCGCTTCAAAAGCAGCAGAAACGATTTCTTATAAAGAAATTCGACATTACTTATCGGCCAACCCAACGACGATAATAATAAATCGGACGGAGTGTATTTTACAGCTCGAATTGATTCAATTTTTATTTCGAACTGGATTTTAATCACTGTACTTTTTCATTCCATTAATTTACATCGCTGACAACATTCGTCGAATGAGAAAAAAAGTGTTAACAGTTTTTTTTCTTCGCATCGATTTCAATGTGAAAAAAAATCTAACCGATATTAGAACGATTAGAATCTGAACACAAGACAAATGATCTGACGTGCCTTCTGACTCATCTGAATGCAGACAGTGCGTGTGTGTGTCTAAGAGGAGCGACTCGAGTTCATCTGCGCATTAATTAATGAGAGGCACCTTTTAACCTACATTTTACACCGGCGCTTTAAAAAATACATTACCGATTCTCTTCGACGGACGAGGGAGACTTAATATTATTACAGTGTATGTAATTAATAATTATGCCAGCTCGTCATTATGATTGATTGTCATGATTCACCGAACGAGCAATACTAGAGGTATGCTTGTTCATGTGTGCATGTGTGTGTGTGTGTGTTGATGTGCGGAGGGTAAGAAGACGTAATGCCTGTGCGGCCACGGTCAAGCACCGCTGGTCAATTTACAAATTGGAATCCGAGATGGCTTTGAATAATTTAGTCCGAGGGTCCGTCGCGCGCGTCCAAGGGTCAGTTGACAATTACATTAGTGTTGTTGGCGCCTTACATATTGATTATGCACACGTGCCAGGCACGGTTTTATTCGGTGCGTCGTCGTCGTCGAGAGGGGTCGGACAGCGCCGTCACAATGAAATGGAATTCATTTCACGTGAACTTATGACGATTGTCGTCCGGCCCCCGGTTTTATCGATCCGCCGCGACGGAGGGCCGAGAAACGACGTTGATTTTTATCTAACCGGTCCCCCCTGCGCCATGCGTCCGTCTTGTTCTCCTAGTCAGCGCGCTACGGTTATTTCGAACGGTCGGACGTCGACGCTCTGTCCGAGACCGGCGACGTGTTCCAGCGACTCGCCCAACACGTTTTCTTATATATAAGAAGTGTGTCAGTTGAAGAGAAAACGAGGAATCCGGCAGCTGTCCGAGCATCGGAAAATGATCGCAGAAAACGATGATGAATACATAACTGATTGATTACACTTTTGCACTGACCCAATATTTTGCGGCGACGCTCGAGACTGACCCGCCAAGTTTATTTTTTTTTCTAAAAAAAAGTACACTGGTCAACAAAAAATGATTCCGAACAAGTTCTATGTTTATTTCCGTGAATTCAGATTGATAATGAAGAAAAAATAGAAGGAAAATGAAAAAGAAGGCAAAACGTTTCCTTATAACCCACACAAACAAATACATTTGTATTTGTTTGTGTGGGTTATAAGGAAACGTCGTGTTAACAAAGTGTTTATTAATGCAATTTTGAAATTTTTCCATTCTTTTGTCACACCTTGTACTAAGAGGTTGCATTGAAAGCCGCTGTTTTTTTAATTAGTTGACATAGTGACTAGGAGTGCAACGCGTTCAATCGACCACGCTTGATATATATATATATATATATATATATATATATATATATACATGAATGAATGAATGAATATATTTATTTGTATCTGAGGTACATAATGACCGATTACACTTATTGGCTCAAAGGCAGACAATTATTTCGTCGCGGAATTCAACTTCTGCCAGAAAAGTGGGAAAAGAACACATCTTCTGAGAGAAAATACTTTGATTAATGTATTCACACATTTTTTTTTTATTGAAGTATGTGCTCAAAGAACACAATAAAACAACATATTTCAATGCTACCTCCTATGAATAAATAACTATTTTGTAATGCAATCTCTTGATGAATAAACAACTATTTTGGGTTTCATTTGAAAACTCCTGGAACTTTTTGATTAACATAGTGTGTGTATATATATATATATATATATAAAGTGTGTATATGAGGGATGAATTAACGTTCTAAAAATTCAAGATTCGAAGATAAGCACCGATCCATCATTATGTTTCTGTGGTCGATTGAACGCGTTGCACTCCTAGTCACTATTTCAACTAATTAAAAAAAACAACGGCTTTGAATGCAACCTCCTATGAATAAATAATTATTTTGCAATACAACCTCTTGATGAATAAACAACTGTTTTGTGTTTTGTTTGAAAACTGCTGGAACTTTTTATATCAACATAGTGTATATATACATATATATATATATATATATATATATATATATATATATATATATATATTTATTCTATCTCCCTATTGCCAAAGGGTTGGCGTCGGAATGAATACAAAAAAATCCAAAATAATGATCTTCAAAAAAGGAGGGCGCCTAAAACTTGGAAAAAGGAATAAAATTTAAATACGAGTATATAGAAATAGTGCAACAATTTGTGTATTTAAGTGTCCCATTCACATCTTCTGACCTATTTAACAATGCAGTAAATCATTTTCGAATGAAGGCTAAAATGAAAATGGAAGCTATTTGGAAAGCAATGATAGCAACAAAACTCAACAATTGGGAATCACGGTTAACACTCTTCAGATCGTTAAAATGTACTGTATTACTATACGGTACTGGAATTTGGGGTCTAAGTTTCTTCAATGAGATAGGAAAAATTAAACAACAATTATTCAAAAAGCTCTTAGCATTATCAAAATGTACACCTGGATTATAACAATTTAAATTGTAAAACTGTGTTGTAAAAATAAGCACTTGTAAAATAACACTTCAAAATAACATAAAAGACATCTGTCACTGTTCACGGCATACGAACGTATATCCATCTACATGTGAACAGCGGGTTTCAATGCAACCCCGTATTATGATCGAGTATATCTGGATATATTTTTATCGTTTCGTCGTGATTTCCACTTATCAAATACAAGAATAACAGTGAAATACAGTTATTATCAATCAGATGATTTGAATTCATGAATCTGTATTGAAAGATGTTTTTCATTTGATCATAAACAGAATTCCATTCGACGCTTAATAAATGAAGACTTTCATTCTGTCATGCCGGTTCATTTTTAATTATAAATACGGCCAGAATTCTGTTTCGGTTATAGAACCGTATCGATCGTTCCTCTCAACAACCAATTATATCTTCTTTAAATACCCATAGAAAATAAAATATGAAACGTGCACGGACGGACGTAAATAGAACATCCACCGAGTTATGATTTATAGTCGAACTCGACATGTGAGCAGTGACACTGAACGGTCGGTCGGACCGGCGCACGGAATGATTGACAAACGACAGTTTAATGGCGACATTTACAACGCACTGAAATCGACATTAAACGGAAAGGACGCTCCGCCGTATCGTCGCGGACTCACCGAAACTCTCAGTATTAACAAGTCATAAAAAAGAGAAACTTTCTCGATACTTGTGCGAAGGATGTCGGGCGAAATGCAATCCGGTAATTTTTTGAGCGGATGTGGAGGACAAGAGAAACTATTCGATGTGGATGCATGGAAATTGAGTCGCCGACGAGAGAAAAGAACTGTTTGAAGTGGGAACATGGTCAGAAATTAAATTAGAATGAAAGAGTTCCTGTAGATCTTTAATACTTCGTTTTAGTTATGACTTATATTCATTGGATCAGTGCAAGGGTTCGTGTACGATTTCAAATTGAAACTCTGGCGGTTAATTTTCGCATAAAACGTTTTTATCTATCAATTATGCATTCACTAACGTGTTCTGCAATTATTATCCAAAGCTTATTCAGAAGATGGATTACTCGTTCGTAAAATCTGTGTGGTATTTTGGCAAAAAAGGCGATGAGGTGGTTTTTTGACTGCTTGCATTGTGTCAATTTTTTTATCGTTCGAACTGTTCTTCAGCGACCGGAATAAATGATAATCCGAAGATGCATGCGTTCATATTGTATCTGGCTGTATGAAATTTGAATCTTCCTCTCCTGATAACATAAAACTTGAAACGCATTTCTCTCATTCTTCTGGCACAGGGAAGAATGGTGTAGAGTTCTCGAAAAATCGTCCATTTTTGTATACGACTCTAACATTTTCAATACTTTGAGAGTTTTTTATGTGGCGCGCAAAAATATCTTGCAAAAATATGGATTTTTCAAGCGATTTCGTTAAGTTAACACATTTTTCTCAGAAACAATGATACCTTCATGCTTTTTTCATATTGGATCGATGCGAAAGTTCTCTCTTTTATTGATTTTTTTTTTAATTATTTCAATTATTTTCCGCGGAAAGATCTTTTATTAATCAATCGTCGTCCTGTGCAATCATTTTACGACGCTCAGGCAGCTGCCGGGTTCCTCGTTTATAACAGTTGCGCGGTTTTTCGACAAGAAAAGCGATGAGGTGGTTTATGACAGGCTCTACGGTGTCATTTTTTTACCGTTCGAACTGTTCTGAAGTAACTGGAACAAATGATAATCCGAAGATGCATGCGTTCAGATTGTATCTGGCTGTAGGAAATTTGATCGTGTTTCTTCTGGTAGCGTGAAACTTGAAACGCAGTGCAATGTCCGGAGAATATGGTAGACGCGACATGATTTTCTATTTCAACTGCTTCAGTTTTTGCAGATTAATTTTTGCTGTACCCGGGGGGTATTTTTTTGGGTCCCCGGTTACCACTGGTATTCGACGAATTGGGATATTTTGTGTATTGACAGGACACTTAAAGGGAACATTTAATTTTTTGACTGATTTCCGTTCGTGTCAGTAATCATAGATCCGTTCTTTCGTCTAAACGCCCGTTCATTCTTTCAACAAGAAGACAAAAACCGACAGTCTGTCGTGAGTTCGTAAACTCATCGAAACTGACAGACCGAACCGTCGATCCGTCTCCAGCGCCTCGTCTGATTGTTCGGTGTATTCATTGGCGCGCCGGACGACTGTCGGCGGGACGAAGAGTCACGACTGTGCCGCACGGGCGCGAGTTCGAGACGACGGACGGGGATCCGTACGGGCGGTGCGCTATGCCGTGTCTAAACGACGCACCATTAATCTGGCGTTTATCTTCGAAGCAGAGACAGGGTAATTAATAAAATCCCAGATAACTGTCGTTCAATTAGCTTGTGTTTTGTGTGGTCCGCGCATAATCACGACTCCATTGTGTGATTAATGAGAACGGGACTCGAGCGTGGACGCCGCTTGCGGCCGCGGACGAACGTCGAATGCTGTCGGCGGGGAAAACGATGACAATGACAGACGGACGAGACGGTGCCCGAGCCTCGAGTACGAATTAGTATTGTCTTTATCAATTTCACATCTATATTGAAATGTGACGTCTGTTTTGCGTTTCGGCGAGCGTCGACTTTGTTCCGCGGTCTCTGCTAATTGTCAATTAAGACAGACATTCGTAGACACAGGCTATATTTATACCGCATTTCAACTTGCGATGACTTCAATTCGAACCATTTTGATCGAGAGGCATTCACGTATCGGGTCGGTGCGAAAATAATTACGGTTTTTACGCATCGAGTACACAGTACATCGTTTATACTTAAATTTTTAAAATGTCTAGAAAATATTTCAGTTTAAAACAGAGTTATGCTTGGTTCAGTTTAATGTCACTGGATTAGTTTTTACACTTACTGGATGAAACCAATAATGAACAATGATCAAACATTGGACATTCTTTACAGTTTGTGTCACTAGTGAGAAAATACATGCGTGGCAGTGAATTTAGTTCCAGAGTTTCAAACCTGACTATGAATTCATCTGCGAAAACACGATGTGTATAAAAAAAATATATTAAAGTGTTACACCGTCTCGTTTCTCCTCACGAATCGAATTTAATTAACGTCTGAATTTAATTCCGGAAAGTGATCTCAATAACACTCGAACCGAAAATAAAAATTATCGACGAACCGTTGCGGATTCCCGCACAGACATCCAGCGCGTCGACGAAATCTTAATAACTCGCACCGATAACGAATTACATTCGAAATCCTCTTAAGTAAATTGAACATTAGCATCGACGCCGTAGATTTAAGTCACGGGTTCGATCCGCATTCTTTTCCATATCTATTAAGCTGATGAGACGGGGATCGCCCGTCCGCCCTGTGCCGTTCGATCGACGGCTCGTTTTAATTCGACATCAAACGCACGGTGTACAAATGTTTGACGCCGTCGAATGAACTCCGGATGGAAACAGTGGCGACGCGAGCGGCGGCTTCTAGCCGCAGCCATTCAATCCTTTGACGACGGAAAGAGTCAGCGCCGTTACGGACGGATGGATCCTCCGCGGATCGACCGCTCGTTTAGCATAATGTTTGAAGTGTTCGACGTTTGTAAACACACACACACACTTATGTATATATATATATATATATATATATATATATATATATATATATATGTGTCTGACATAAATGAAAAGAGGTACCCTGATGTTGTATATAAAGAAACAACCGTTTTATATCCGAACGGGCTTAAGAACATAGAATTCATGTCTTCAGTTGCTTTTCTGTCTACGTATTTTCTAGAATGACAAAGTACAGAGTTATTTCTATTGGAAAAAATATATTTTATTTCATTTGAAGATTATACATTCTCTACCTCCCTCTCTCTGTATAGAAAGACAGAGAGAGTTAACCAACTACTCTTTCTCTGTCTATTTATCTACATATATATATATATATATATATATATATATATATATATATATATATATACGTTTTTTTAAACTGACACATGTTTTTTTTTAACTTTGTTTTTTTTTTTAACTTTGTTAAAACTGAATACCAAATATCAATTAAATTATTTCAACAATGACTTGTACTGAACTGATTTTTTCTGTTGAAAAATATTCAACAATCGAACTATTGATCATTTTCAACGACTGAAATGACATCGAAGACACGTCCAGTCCTCTTTCGCAAACGTACACTCACGTACGAATGTTCTATTCAAATAACTACCCCTTAACTATTGACCATCGACACACGTCGTCCGCCAGCGACTACCACCGTCCCCACGCCACGCGACGAAAGAACAACGTCCGCATCGAGAAAGTTACGTCGAAGAAACTTATCAATTTCTCTTGTTAGAGAGTGCGCGACGTGCACGAAGACACGGGAAAAACTGGCGCGGAGCGGAAAAGTCGGAACGGCGGTCGAACGAAAACACAAAAACAATCGTAGTGAAAGGCCCCCCCGGTGACAGTTAAACAGAACGCACGCTGCGATGACGCTTCGGACATTCATTAAGTGCTGGAGCGACGCGGTCATCTCCACGTGCATGCGTGTCCTCTATGCCTGTGTGTGTGTAAAAATTGCCATCGCTGACTCCGCAAGATCGCTGTTTCGGGAGAGTACCGACCGACTGACGTGGCACGACTCCCCGATATATATATATATATATATATATATATATATATATATATATATATATATATATATGTGTGTGTGTGTGTTGGATTAATGGATGACTGGCGAATCGTCTTCGGCACTACGTCCACGGCATCATAAACAGGATATATTAGTCATGACTAATATCATTCACACGTTTCATACACCTCAGACCTGTTTACTTTTATTTAATCCGGTCGGAAATAATTAGCCGGTAGATTAGTTTAAGTCGGGATCGTTTCAGGTCGTTCAATTAATCTTAATTAGTCGTTTTTTTTTCTCGTTTAAAAAACCACATGCGCCGAGTACGTTCCGTGGGAACTTGTGTCCAACAAATTGCTCGATTTGTAACACCGACGTTCCGTTTCTCAAACCGTTATGAAATATGTTTACAAGATCTGCTGAAATATTTATGTGCGACGATGATGTACAGGCCGGTGCAAGAAGAGCGAACCGGTTCATAAAACGTTAATGTCTTTGTTCTGTAATATTTTCATCTATCTGAAGATGGTGCGCGTGCCGAAACCAGTAGTGCTGAATGGAAACAAACTGATCAGATCTTGAAAGTTTTTTTCAGTTTTATAATGTTTTCATCTATTTTTATTTCCACAAATATGGTATGAAGATGGGGGATTTTCCCTGATCACACAAGAAAATTAACAAGCACAATTTCAATCGTTTTCGGCCAGAAACAAAGATTTGTGGTTTCCAGTTAGCACGGAATTCATTCCTGCGATTATTTAACTATTTCATTATCGGTTATGAATTTCTGTTCATTTGAATCATCAAGTCTGTGACCGATTTCTGTTCTCATTATCTCTCGGTTCATTGTTTGAACTGGAGATCAAACTGTGTGAGAGATTCGCGTGCGAAATGAATCGATTCGATGTCTCGGTGAATCGTCATCGGCTTTCCAGCAGAATGTTGTATTAAAGTAGTATTTCTATCTATCTATCTATCTATCTATCTATATCTATCTATCTATATATATATATATATATAAATATATATATATATATATATATATATATATATATGTAAGCTAAATATATATACAGTCTCTAAGAAGAAATTTCTTAGATTTAAACAACAAGATAAGACATGTTTCAGCACAAATATTATAAAAATAAACGTCCTAACCCTTAAGTGGGTTCAGATTGAGTATGTGTGATAAGAGTGTGGTATGACGGATATATCCGTCTCGACCATTTATTATCCGCGCATACTATCCACTTGAGGGATTGAGATGTTTATTATTTCTATAATATTTGTCTTGATACACGTCTCATCTCGTCGTTCAAATCGAAGAAAATTCTTCTCAGCGACTGTGCAGCTTGTATTTATGTTTGGTCGAGTCGAAAAGCTTATTGAGCGGTCGAGTTTGTGCACGGAAGCGAGCGACGATTGTCTAGAAAAATGGCTTTAATAGAAACCCCGTGTGTGCAGTGGTCGCGATTGATTTCAGAATAGCAGTTCTATTCCAGTTCTGAAATCTCTTTTTTTACTTTTCGATTCGCCGTCGCATATAAAAATACGAACATAACGTAAAATACTTTCAAACGTATCACAAAGTAGAAAAAAAAACAGTCGAACGCGACCGTTTCGGTCGAGAGTGAGCGACTGTGTGTGTGTGTGCGCGAGAGAGAGGCGCAGCCCTCACGTGAAATAATAATAAAAAAAAAATATTGTATAAAAACCGTTTTGTATATTTACGACGGAAATGTTACATACGGGCCCATTTAGCGAACGGCGCGCGTTTCATTCGTATGATTTTACCTACTTAAACCGCATTAGTTTTCAATCCTTTTAGGCTTTGCTTTGTGCAGCTCCATTTAACAATACATCAAAAAGCGATTTAATGCTTCACAGTATGGCTCTGTACCATTATACATGTCGTTTGATGGAATGGTTTTTCATATCGTGGTTCCACGTTTTCACTTCCATTTCAAGTAGGTATTTATGCTTTATGGGCGTTATATCGATGCGGATTGTTGTAAGCAGTGGCAGCTCGTCGACGACGGAGACGAGAGACAGACAGACTGAAAAAGTTCACACACGGTTCTATATATATATATATATATATAGAATGTTATTTTTATATAAAAAGAATAAACGGTTTTTTTTGTTGTGGTTTTTGCATTTTGATTTAACATTTCTGTCAATATCAGGATCACTCATAAGTCGATAATATTTTTTAATAAGTGAATTAGTAGGTTGAAAGAATGCTGAATGTACGATGAGTCAGAATCAATTTCTCTCAAACAGTGCACTGAGTCACAATAAAATTTTATAAAAACATCCCTCTGTACATAAACTATATATCAAAAAAAAATCTGAACAATTGTTAATCTTTCTTCATTACTTTTTTGTTATTATAACCGTTTTGCAATGATTTCAAGTAAGAGCACGTGTAAAAATACTGAAAATTAAAAATTTATTCTCTTTTAAATGGCACATGGGATCAATTTGAAATTCGAAAAATAGGTTCAGGATGAAAAAGAGGACAGTATTAATTTCCATCGACCGTTTCAGATATAGAAAGTTGTTGTTAGTGAAAAAACTGCATCTTATACTGGAAATTTATGTCAATTTGAAAAGATGGCTATAAGAATTTCAACAAACTCGATTGTTTATTAACGACTGAACAAAATCTGAATGCAACGCTACCTTATATCACTCGCAAAATCAGTCAGCGACTTGTGGTTGTATTTTTATAATTTCAAATGTGGTATATTTTTTAAAAAATATAAAATATTTACAGTATCACGAGCACACATAAGTCGACAATCTTTTTTAATAAGTGAACTAGTCGGTTGGTAGGAAAATAATTGCTGTTTATCGATTTCAAATATATATACATTTTTCCTTTCTTCGATTGTCCTGTCTTGAGTGGTCCGGAACTATTTGTTGACTCACGCTTAACTTTTGTGCAAGCTTTTTCGAATTGTTGTGCTTGGTCCTTGTCCCCGGCACGAACTTTTTTTTGGAACCGCCGTCGCACCTACCACGAAAGCATTGATTAGTTTCAGAAATTATAAAAGATAGAAGCTTTGTCCACAGAAATCGATACATTATCAGGTTGGTAGAAAAATAATTGCGGTTTATCACCTTCAAATTCATGTACAATTCAAGTATTTTCGATTTTCCTAGCTGTTTTAACAGATCCAGGACTGTTACGTGACTAACGCCTAACTTTTGTGCAAGCTCTCGAATTGTTGTGTGCGGTTATGGTAATTTCTCGATGATGGATTGTCGGGGCTGGACCGAAAAACGATTCACGTTTTCTGTTCGGGTCGACTTCGGAAAAATAGTATTGACTGGTACTCGACATTCGATACGAGTTGATTGTTTTCTTTCTAGCTTTGTTTTTTCGGATTCATTTCTTCACCCCACAAAACTTTAAACAAGTTTTCCGATCGCTAAAGTTCAAGGAATCATTATTGATTGTTACTTATATGCTATAACGGTTCGATCGTCTCGAGTGCGTTAAGATACAGAGAAGTGTTTAGGACTGAGAAGAATCCATCTGTGAAACTGAAATGTGTAGACTCACAGTCAGAACTTATGACACTGTAGATCATTGTAGAGAACTCGCAGTCGCTTGGCAATCCATTCATGTCCTGTTTTTTCCATACTTGTGCAGGAAAATCGCTCAGAAAGTAGACTGACACACACGAAACTTATTACATAGAGTCGTGTGTGATGTATTTATCTGTGAATATGTTTTATATTCTTCTATCTGCTCGTAGAATTCTTTATAAACAATGAACGTCGTCTGCATATCTGTTTATATCGGATAAGAAAAGTGGCATCCGCGGTAGAAAATAATGCCGACGTTCATCTAAACGAAACACTGTATTTTCGAAACGATATCGTTACATTATTTTCCGTGGCTTTTCCTATAAAAAAGATGAGACGCTCTTGGTGATGCGGCCCGAGATGATACATCAAGAACCGTTTCGTTTGAATACAGACGACGTTCCGTACGTGTGTGTGTGTGTGTGTGTAGATGTACATTCTACCTTTCTCACTCGTTCGCGTTTCGTCGTCCCGTTCCATATCACATCCTGAAACACTTTTTATACTACGTTTTTGTAATGTGACATCTCATCTGTCACGGCGCAACTATAGGACGGAGTGGAGGGCGATTTCGAGCAGCACGGAGGGAGAGAAAACTTAAACACTTTACTCACTAAGATTATATTGTGAATACCTATGCAGCGGTAATGACGGTCATAAATATATGAGAACGAGTAGACGATTTGTAACGTTTTTCGTGTTCGTTTTCTTCTCTTCTCTTCTTTTTTCATCTTATTGTATTTCGTTTCTCTCGTTTTCGTTTCTTGCACGTACGTAATGGGTTCGGTGTATCAATATAAAATGCAAAATTGCATCCATACATCTACACACACATTATATATATATATATATATATATATATATATATATATATATACATACATGCATATATATATAAATATATATATATATATATATATATATATATATATATATATATATGTGTGTGTGTGTGTGTGTGTCTGTGTCTGTATATATCAGTTCAGATCAAATATTCGAGATATTTAATGCTGATATAAAAAAATGTATCATTAAGTAAGAAAAAAACAATAAATATTGCTATATTTCTCTTTAATTAATCGCCGATTCGATATTTGATTATAAAAAGACTCACCTCAGAAGAAACTCATCCTAAAAACAACATTTTTTAATCAGAAATGTTTGATATTTTTTAAAAATGTTTATCCCTTAATATATATGTGTCTGTAGATGTATAGATACAATTTTATATTTTATATTGCATTATACATATATATATATATATATATATATATATATATATATATAAATATGTGTGTGTGTGTGTTTGCATCAGTTGCGATCAAATGTTCGAGATATTTAATGCTGATATAAAAACATGTATCACTGAGTAAAAAAAAACAGTAAAACCTCTGTTAATCCATTGCTGGATAAGGCCTCTTCCATGATTTTCCATCTATTTTGTACTCATCATGTAAGGTTTGGGATCATGACTCGCCACGCTGAATATATATATATATATATATATATATATATGTGTGTGTGTGTGTGTGTAATTAAAGTTGATTCAGTATCGGTGCAATGGATCGATTCCCGTCCACGAATCCCCGATTGTGTGTTGATAAACAGCGATCCGTGCGAGTTACGGTACGGAAAATAATGATTTATATCCGACGTCGAAGAAAGGGTGCGAATTTGATGCGTGATTCGCGTATCTCGGCGCAGACAGCCGGGGATTTTAATGAAGCCAATTCGGATCGTGAACCCGTAACTCGCAGCTGCGACGCGAGCGCCTTTATTGTCAAATTTAAAAAGGTTACGTCGACGTCGTAATAAACTCACCCGTCGATAGACACACACAGTGTGTGAGAGAGAGAGAGCGATCGAATGAGTGAAACGCACGTTGCGTCGACCCTGTTTATTAATAAAGAAACGTACGGGGGCTGTTGCCGTTCGAGCCTCTGCCCTCCCGCCCCCCGAAGATATATAATTCTTATCTAATAATATCTATCGGATCCGTTACACAGATACACAGGAACGTGTGCGAGAGGGAAACTTCTTGTTTTTTTTGTCTGATTAATCGTGGTTAGAAGAATCCGTTCGGTCTGGGCAAGGAGCACATTCAAAATACGTTCTTGTTCGATGCTGGAACAGATGAAGACATAATATACGATTCGTTCATATCGATTCCACTTGTGTACTTTTGTGTAACCGTATATAAATTAACTCCGGAGTCGTGTCGGGAGGGCAGGGGGGGCGCGGGAGTTAATACACGCCCGGAGACAAGATTTACACCACCCATAACGTCGAACTGACAGCCCGCTGCTGCGCCGTTCTGTGTTCTTCGGCCGATTAATTGGCATCAGTTTCAATGGTTCGACGGCGCGCCGCCGCTGTTTCAGCACTCACTAATACCTCCAATTACGAACGGTACTTTTTTTCACAACTCGCTCTCATCTCGGAACGATACCGATTAATTATTTAATCCGATTATACATATATATATATATATATATATATAAATTATATATATATATATATATATATATAAATTATATATATATATATATATATATATATATATATATATATATATATATATATATATATATATATATATAAAGAGAGAGGGAGAAATATTTCTTCAAAGAAATGTCAGGTGTGTGATCTCTTAAACCAAAGGTTCTTAACCTTTTTAGTCTCACCCCAGATTGTCCGAAAGAAAACTTGAAATTCATACATCCCCTCTCCTTTTCGAAAACAGTTAATGATTGATAAATTATGTAATTGACATTGAAATTTTATTCTAACACATTGTGTTAGAATAAAATTTCAATGACTGGCAATCTGATGCAAATACTGTTCCATGCCATCGACTATTTTTCTGTATGATCGGCTGTGTACCATTCACTTACTTGAAAGGGTATACAGTATCTGTTCAGGTATAAACAAAGACTGGATTTTTTTATTAAAGTAATCCAAAAGAGATTTTACTTTGTCAAGTCTGTCTTGATTAGATGTAGCTTGAGAATTATCGCTGAGATGGAAAAAATGTAAG
Source organism: Acanthacorydalis orientalis (assembly GCA_034766995.1). Taxonomy (NCBI): domain Eukaryota; kingdom Metazoa; phylum Arthropoda; class Insecta; order Megaloptera; family Corydalidae; genus Acanthacorydalis; species Acanthacorydalis orientalis. The sequence continues at coordinate 53,042,046 of CM068316.1, read as the reverse complement.
GATTTGCTCGGACCTTATTCTAGGCATAGTTTTAGGAAATGCAAGCGCTTTAAGCAAACGATCAGTTTATCAGTAATCTCTCCGGTGTGATTTTTTTCTTTTCTCCTATCAATATCAATGAACAGAATAATTTCTTTGTATCACTATTGGTAATTTCCTTCCATGGTGAAGTTTTAGCAGAGGTGTTATGGATTCTTTTCCCATTTGGTGGTAATATAAATTGGGTTGAGAAGCAGTTAGATAAGCAGTTAGATTAAAGAAACAGTAAGCTAGTAAACTCTACCGCTTACTATCCTAATGTAAACCAGGCATAAGTTGAACAGTTACACTCGAAAACATTATATAATCTTCCAAGTTTGCTGAACGGTCATTTTTCATCCACTCCTCTTTACATATTATCAGTACTGATCATCATATTGCGTCTTTGACGCTTTTTTCAGCTTTGTGTGTAGATTGTTTCGTTCGAAAATGATTTTTGTTTCAATTAACTAAATTCCTCAATCTCTGCAAAGCTAAATATATCCGATTCTAATGAATGTATTTTTTTTTGTTTCAGGTAAGAGAATTCATCACATTATTGTAAACACAGTTTCATTTGATTCGACGAGCGGATTATGTAAGTGTATTGTTATTTTCTTGCAAAATTACACTGAATAAGATTTGAAGTGAGACATGAGGTTTTTTTTAAAAAAAAAATACGGAAATAATTGTATATGGATATATTTTAATGTTTCATTCATTCTCTCTTTCTCTGTATCTTTTCTCTCTTTATCTCTCTTTCTCTATACATATATATATATATAGAGAGAGAGAGAGAGCGATTAAATGAGTATTCATTTTTAAACATGGAAAAAAATCAGTTCAAAGTACAATTCGCAATCATTTTCCAAAGATTACAAAATAAAAAACATCATCACTGTTACAAAGTCATCCGTAGTAGAAACCGTGGCAAATCTCAGCCCGTTTCGAAAGACATTCTGATTGAAGAAAAAAAGTAGTACACACACACGCACGCATGCACACGCACAGAAACAATAGAAAAACAGCTGGCAAGCGATCCGTGCGAAACACAAAAGACACAGAACCGCAATCTGACGACAGTGAATGTGAAGAAAGTCTAATACCGTCAGCGGCACCGTCGTACGATCGTTCGCCGAAGATTAAACGAAACTTAATTACAAGCTCATGCAATAACCGTCCGCGTTCGACCCTCTGGCCGGTCCCCGTTCGCCGAAACATTCTCACGGCCGGGCGCGAGCGTCTCCACTCCAGAGATCTCGGCCCGCGTCCAGGCTGGACGGGCGAAAGAAATGTACATTTATAGTCGAAGATCCGCGTCGGTTCGCTGTTAATTAAATTCGTGACTCTCTTAAAGGATTAATTAGTCAGCGAGCGCGCCCTCGTCGCGCACACACCGGGGATGTCAAGTTAAACGTACCGGAATTATACGACAATTATGTTTAATAATTGATACACATTTGTAATCGGTGTAGTTGGAATCGGAGCAGAGAGAGAGAGAGAGAGACAGACACACACCTGTGAAACTCTTTTTCACATCGAATGAAAAGAAATGAGTGCAGACCTTGTATAGAAATCTAATCCGGAAATCTAAAACTGTTCCTGTCCTTCAGACACCCTCTTAAGAATGAAAACAGTTCATCCGTCGCTAATAAAAAAAAACCGCGCATGTGAGAAATAAAAATTGAACCGATCGAATAGGAGCCGCACGCACCTTGACACTTGACTAATTATCGTATAATCATGTCCGTGTGTGCAGGGTTCGAGTCTCGGGACTAACGGCTCGTGAGTCTAATTGTACGTTAGCGGGCGAACTTGAAATTATCAGCGGTGGGCGATCCTTTGTGGCGAGGCGACGAACGCTTCATATTGTGTGTCCTGTCACTGTCGGCGACATGATAATTTCGAACCGCTTGTAATTCTCATACCGTCGACCAGTCGGGCAGTGGAAGAGCGGTCAGTGGATCGATTCCGTTTGGACGATTGTACGAGGAATTAATAGACTTCATATTATTTCTTTATAATGGTTTCTTTGCAGCGCATCCGCTACCAGTTTGAACGCACGTGTGTCATCTACAAGTCTTTGAAATCTGTTCGGGGATTGCAAATGTCGAGTGGAGAACAGAAAATCAGATAATATAAAAAAATAACACTATCAGGACGTGTCGACAGGATCACGAGATCAAAAACGTATAACTTTAAAATTAACGCGTGATCCTTTTGATATATTATCCTGATAATCTTCTTTTCAAATTATCTGATTTTCATTTCTCCACTCTACATTTATTATCCTCGAACAGATTTCTCTCACAAACATTTTTTATAATTATAACAGATTCTTTTCTCTCTTCTCTCTATTATCTCGAAGACTTGCTGATGAAACAGGTGCTTAAGCTGGTAAAGGATAATAGAAACCGAAACGATCCGAAAGGATAAAAATATCCGGGACAGTGCTTCGCGACAAGAATCTTTATGATTATAAAAACGTTAGTTGTACAGATTCGGTGTCTGTTTTATATTAAAAAAAAAACGAATATTTATTTAAGGAAAAATCATCCATTATTGTGTACAACTTTGCTGTGACTGACGAACCTGTTGTTGAAAAAAGAAACACGGGAGAATAGTTCTGTGGATTCAAATAGGGTGACGTCAGTTGCTTTGCTAGTCTGTGGGAAGGTAGGGTGCGACGAATTTCCACTCTTGTGTCTTCAACCGGACCTTGTACTCCTGTTTTCGTTCGATTTCCCGACATGTGTGTCTTTTATGGATTCTTGCACCTTCGGAAATCCCTCTTGGCGCATACCGCCGGTCGCGATGCCATTTATCTCGGAATTTCCTGGGGATGTCTGAAATTTTCATTACTACTCTCACAAACTGGGCCTTGTAACTCTTGTAATTTAATTTGTAGATAAATGGCACTATTATCCATTGATACCATTGTACTTAAGCTACAGAACAAGTTACCGCTCGCTTCTATATCTTAAATCACACCGACTTGAAATGCGAAAAGTCTGCAACGTCTGATTCCATCGTGTTCACTACTGTTTTGTGAGGTTATGTTGACTGCTCGATCGACATGTGTAGCGTTTTTAAATGTTAAGGTTTGCACTTGAAGGTACTAAAATGGCGAAAAAATATTTAAAGCAGAGCTATTATTGATTCAATTTCAAGATACTGAATTAATTTTTACAACTGATATTTCGTGAAAAAATGTAGTGAAAGAATCGATGAAAACGAGAAATTAGTCTTAGCAGACATTGACAGTACAGAGAATACTATAAAACGAATTCATTTTATATTCGATCAGTCTCGGTATGATTTCAGTAAACTCTTGTAATTCCTGTATCACATTTCAACCACTTATCTATTTTTAAACAGGACACTTTTTTCCATCGAAGCGTACATGTGTCCGACACAAGTATCTGTCTTCCCACTGCCCATCCACTTACTTCTTCAATCGCCACGACTATTGTTATCAATCCGGTTCTATTATCCATCTAATAGGACACTTTATATCACCATTTAAATTAATTAAGCAGCGAATCGTTCACTTCTCCCGTCTCCGCAATACAACACTCTCAGTCTTATTTAAACAACACAGATTCATATGGAACGTCTCTTATCAACATCTGATTTTTTTTCTGTTCGATTATTAATTAAAACAAGTATACGTATAAATCTTCATGAAATCATCGTATGAGGTTTTTTTTAATTTCTTGTTTAATGAGGCCATCGCGTCGATAACAATATAATTTACTGTTCAACAGATAATAATGGTCATTAATTCTTTTTCAATTTCAATAAATCATATGTAATGTGGTGTTGTGAGTATCGCTCGTCCGGAGATCATTTGGATATTAATTAAGTATCTTGAAAGTGATTGCTGCTCGTACGTTCGTCTTTTTTTTTATTTCTCACACATATCAAACGCTGTTTCGACGGACGATGACAGTTTTAATGAGCGGAGTGCACTCGTATTATCGTTAATTTATGCATGGAGACGTCGAGTGTGAGCGTTTTGCATTTTAATTGTGCTGCTAGTTTATATATATATAAGTATGTATATATATATATATATATATATATATATATATATATATATATATATATATCGTAACAGAGCAATTACCCCCTGAACAATTCTCCCTCCCGAACATTAACCTCCCCGTCAATAACCACCGTGTAAAAGGCCGAGTCAAAGGCCGGACCAAATTAATGAATGAAATAAATTAATACTAAATGAATTAAAATTAGTTGCCACTTCATATTTCATTTATTTATAATACAATGCTTTGGTATAAAGCTCTACATAAATTTTATAATATGATGAACGGCATAACAATTTAATGTGAAGATCATCACTCTCGTTTTCGGCTATGTTCATGGTAACGTTTTTCGTGACAGATGATTTTACCTTTCGCTAACGCGCCCAAAGAAGTTTCACTTCATAATAGATACCGAATTAATTTGAATACCATATATATATATATATATATATGTATATATATATATATATTTATGTATATATATATATATATATATATATATATATATATATATATATATATATATATATATATATATATATATATATATATATGTATATGTATATGTATATGTATATATATATATATATATATATATATATATATATATATATATATATATATATATATATAAACCGATTAAACAAACACTTGTACTTTCATTCCATGTCGTGTCGTTCCGTCGCACGTCATTTCTCATCACTTCTTGTTTATATATATATTTTTTCATATAAAACGCGCGACCGAGCGTTCCTGTTCGTCACTCTGTGTCCGATTTCGTTTGATGTCGCACGAATCGTCGTCTTTATTTAATGGTTCAGTTAATTAAACGTACGCGTCGAGAAATTAGTGTCGGCGCACTTCATAGGCGAATTCTTCCACATGTAGTATCCTTCGTTCTACGAACAGAACACAGTTCGGTCCGTCGTCAATTAGTGTGCACGGCATTTCTTTATGAATGCGTTTAAGCCGTCCGTTCTTGAGCCGCGCACGAAAATATGAAACGGGATTCGGTGACGAACGGAAACGAAGGAGGAACGGAATGAATGTGATGGCGCGTGTTCCCGTCGAGTCTTGGTTGGATATTTAACACGGTCAGTGCCGAGCGTGTTTTTTTTCGGTACACACCTCATCTCCAGGTGAAGATGTATATTTTTGTTGTTAATAGAATCGAGAAAACAATCAAAGAGTTGTTTGTGCGGTCTGTAGTGCGTTTTATAGTTTCAACATTTACTCTAGTAATAAATAGATTTCCAGCTAACTAAAAATTGAAAATATATAATTCTTACATACTTACCAGACTCTGTACCGTGTACTGTGTTATTGGTACATGTGCACTGGTAATCGTACTTCTACAAAAACGGCTCGGCACGGGAAGTGTTAAGAGAACTGTGAAGAAGTAGTGTCATACTGGTTGTGTTTGATTAACGGTTCGGTTCATTTCTATTTATTTATTTATTTATTTTTTTGATTGTACTGTTTCCCGTTTATCAATAAAAGTATAAACTGTTTTTATACTTTATTTCTTCTGTAATGAATTTATATGTTTTAGAAATCAGTGAAAAATATTCGAAAAAAATTCAGCTATTAATCTACAAACTTGATTCGAAAAAATAGGGGTTGTATATGTACACAACCGAAGGAATTTATTTAGAATCATGTCTGGTTGTTAGGAAAGTGAAAATGTTTTCAGTCGTTTCAAAAAACACAATTTCATCTTCTCAGATCTCGACAAAGCATTTTTTTTCCAAACTCTGGTCTTCGTTCTTCCCCCTGTTTACGTTTTCTGTTGTTTCTTACACGTTCCAAGACAGTTTTTCTGGCCTTCTTGAATTATAGCGATGCTGATCGATTTGATATCTTGATCTATGAATTCTTTTTTAAAAGTACATAAACGAATGTGAGTTTTTCTTATAGAGTTTTGAAAGCTTTATCCGCATATATTTGAGTTTTTATCATACGGTGGAGACTTTTCCGATATATTCACGTTTTAATGCGGATACAACGCGAAAATCGATGTTAAAATTGCCACTGTCGCCGCTTTTAATCAAATTGACGGATTTTAACGAATGCAGCGTTGTTAAGTTCCGAAGTGCTTCAGCTGTTAAACACTTTCGAGTTCATGTGAATCGGTAGAACGGTTGCAGCGTACTGAGCGCGAACCCGAGGTACAGAGTTTCGTGACTCTCTCACGCCAAACACTACACCCCGCCCAATGAAACATTCCATGTCAAAAGAAGTGAGTGCAGTTCAGATAAAACGAAATCAATTAAAAATCCAGCCAGGCATTCAAGTACATGAACAGTGTTTTACTTTTTTTTTCTAAAAAAAAAACACTCAAAAACACCGTTCAATTCTCGATTTCTCGAGTTTCGCCGCCGTTCACCCGTCTTGCGAACACACCTAGTCGTTCCGTTTTAAGTAGCGTTAAGGTTAAAAGCAAAGACCACCAATCAAAGTGTAACAGCGAAACTAAAAGAATCGGATGAAATAAAAGCGAGACGGCGCGTCAAGACAGTCACAAGATGTATTGTGGTCGTTCTGCCCCCGGGCACGTCGTTGGCAGCGGCGCGAGAGAGCGGCGCTGGGCAGAGTCGGCGCGCGGGCCGACGGCGAAAAAAACGCTGTTCGCAATTTAAAACTCGTGTTTGTAAACAGATTGCGGCACGACGGTGTTCGAAAACGGATCGATACGTGCGCATCCTCGACGCGATGTGTAATTACGGTGTAGACGTTGTTAGGTAGACGATTCTGGCTCGGGTTTTCTGGGTTCGGACCGCGGTTGTTGATTTTCTTAGAAATCGTATCGTTTATAGAATGTTCTCTTAATGGATAAGATTTAGATCCTGGTTAATTTTAAAACAATTCTGCAAGTAACTATCAGAATATACTGTATATCGAAATATACAAAAATTGTTCGTGAAATCTAGCTCGACAAATCAAAAAAATCATGAAAAACAGATGAATATTCATAGTTTGAGTGGTTCATCCACTAATTTTTTGTCATTTTTGAATTTCTCATCGGTTCTTCAGCAAATCATCTTGTTTTATGCTGAAATAAATATATATATATATATATATATATATATATATATATATATATATATATATATATATATATATATATATATATATATATATATATATATATATGCTACGCAGTCTCTGAGAATAATTTTATTAGATTTAAACAACAAGATAAGACATGTATCAAGACAAATATTATAGAAATAAACGTCTTAACCCCTTAAGTGGTTTAAGGTTGAGTGTGTGTGTGTATGATAAGAGTGGGGTATGACGGATATATCCGTCTTTTCCACTTGTTATCCGCGCAAACCACCCACTTAAGGGATTAAGACGTTTTTTTCTATAATATTTGTCTTGATACATGTCTTATCTTGTTGTTCAAATCTAATAAAATTCTTCCCAGAGACTGTGCAGCTTGTATTTATTTCTGACTTGTATGATGTAACTCTTGAGATTTATGCAACGCCTCAATCAACACCTGATGATATATCGACAATTGTTCGTATCTTCTACAAGTCATTCCCTTATTTATCTTTATAAAGAAAACTGAAATTATTTGTGTTTTTTTTATCTTATAAAAATATTGTTAAATGTTCCTCTCAGATTTTTGCCTAATTCGATCATAAATTAAATAGTGATTTTGGAAGCGGAAACCAAAACGATTTTTGAATTTCGCACGTCTCGAAACAAATGAACAAGTGGATTAGAACCTTCGTGTAAATCCTCAACTCGGTAGTTTTATTGTGAAGTAGATCTGTTCAAGTCTCTACCTCAATAGATGTCTTGTTTGGTATTTGAAATCATTGTAACTTTGATAGAACGAAAAGATGGATGAAAAATGTAAGTTAAAGACTAAAAAATATCAAAGAAGTAAAAAAAAATAATTTAAACTTAAAATCGGATTTTCGCTTACATTTTCAGCACAAACGATAACATTTTTTCTGTCCGCTTTCTCACATATGATTGACACATATCTTGAAATGTATCAGAATTTGTCCTGAATTCAAATCATCAGAATCTAGAGATTGACAGTCATTCTACAGATCAGTGTTTCTGATCAAACATTTTTTTAACAATTTATCATTGATCGTTTTCGATTCTGGCTCGAACGCGTTTCGATATCGATTCCGTCGCCGAAAGTTCAACAAACATTCACTGTGACAACAAAAATATCCAAGTATATAACAGGAACGGGTCCGGCCCTGTTCACTCGTTCACGTCAAGCGATACTCGTCGGAGAACACGGGGCCTTCGACGTACGATCGTTGAGATTTACGCGCCTCGCGAATGGCTGCCGTGTGTCTCGGGCTCGTATCCCGCTCGTAGATCAGCGTTGACGTTCAGAGCTCAGCCTCTCACACTGCATGCGTACACTGTATGTGTGTGTGTTCGTTCGTATCGCTGTATCCGGCGCAGACCGTAAAAACCGGCGTTGTTTACACAACATCGCCTCCGTGCGCAGAGACAGATCCTCGGGGCCCCCCGACACCGCAAACGGCTTATCTTGTTTTACGAGCTGACACAACTAATCACCGACATCTTATATTTATCATTTCGACGCTAATTTTGGACCGTTCGCGTCGGTAATGAATATTGATGGCCGCGCGCGACTGTACGTTTCGTACGGGCGAAACTGAAGATCTGTATTGTGCGAACGGGACGGTCTAATAACGCGGCACCGACGCCCGTCTCGCTCGGAACGGTCCCAATGATGGATCGTTCGTCCGAATGAGTCGTCGCCGTCCGTACGGATCCGCTGATTAATAACGACGGCCGCGCGGCGAACGTGTTAAGGAAGAACGCTTTCAAACGAACGCGTATCCAGCGTGTTCAAGATAATTGATTTGTGAGTGCTCGATGTCTTTCTTCTGGGATCGATTTCCCAGTCGTCGGAGTTGAGTCGGTTTCTTAGTATCAGTGATCGGTCCTCGTCACTGATACTAAGAAATTGGCTTAACTCTGATGACTCGAGAATCGATAATTTTTGATCAGGAGAACTAAGTGTTTGAGGATGGTCCTATCCACAGACACCTACTTCTCGTGATCAAACATTATTAAGTATGAGATTTATGCACCTTCGACATCTAAAAATGATGGGATCGGCATCGAAACGAGCACAATTGTTAATCAAACGAAAATGATTTATAATGTAGTCAGACGATTCTTCCACAATTCTCAACTATTTTGACCGGTTAGTTGTGAATGACGGGTATACTCGTCATTAAAAAATGGAAAAAATTTTATATCATGACGAGTATACTCTTCAGATGAAAAAAGTAATTACCATTCGCTGTTTTTTGGAGACCAGTCTGCGGATTTAGAGATCCAACTATTCGAGTTGAAAGTTTGCTAACGTTCTGATTGAAAACATTTCAATCGAATCGATTTCTTAATCAGTTTTACGAAATTGCGGATAGAAAAACTGGAGATAACATTGAAAACTGACAGATTTAATGTTAATTGTTATAATTAAGCTGTGAAAAGTTAAAATTTTAGTGAAAACTAAACATTGTTTAATGTTCCTGCTAGATTTCTGCGTTGTTCGGTCATAAATTATAAACTTGGAAGCATAAATCAAAAAGAGTTTTGAATTTAGCACATCTCGAAACAAATGAATAAGTGGATTTGAACCTTTGTGAACCTTTATGTCAATCCTCAACTTGGTAATTTTATCGTAAAGTGCGATCCGTTTAAGTCTCTACTTCAATAGTTGTCTTGTTTGATGTTTGAAATCATTGTTAATTCTGATAGAACGAAAAGATTGAAGAAAAATGTAAGTTGAAGGCTAAGAAAAATATCGAAGAAGTAGAAAAAACAATTTAAACTTAAAATTTGATTTTCATGTGCATTTTCAGCACAAACGATATCATTTTTTCTGGTCAAGGAATGATTTTTGATTAAAATTTATATGATTTTCATATAGGATTACTTGGAAGAGAACAACCTATGAATCTTGTAATTTTTCAATAATAAAACTTATGTAAACAGCCTCAATTATTTTTTAACAACCCCATGGTCGTGGGAAAAAATAGTAATGTAGAAAAAACAACGATTCAAAAACTGTAACCACTAAGATTCGAACAAAGGATATATAGAACAACAAATGCGCACAGTTAACTTTCACAGATGAATTCCTTTTTTCATCCCACAATCGACAGAAAAAAAAACATAGATATTTCTGATAAGAAGTAAAAATAGATAAGACTTTATTGATTATCGTTGACTGGAAGAAATTTTCTCGTTTGTGAGATGAAAAATGTGTCTAAACTCATTTATAAAAATGAATACAGCCGCAGTATCAGAGTTTAATTATGACAATTAATATTAAATCTATCATTTTTCAATTTTATCTCCAGTTTTTCTATCCACAATTCCGTAAAAGTGATTAAGAAATCGATTCGATTGAAGTGTTTTCAATTAGAACGTTGACAGGCTCTTAACTCGAACAGTTTGATCTCTAAATCCCCAGACAAGTCTCCAAAATCGAGTCATGTGTATCATTTTTATTGACTACAAACAGACATGTCTGTAGTTCAGAACGCATGCACGGGATTAGACCGAAAACTAATGATGAAATACGACTTAAGCTCCAAGTCCGGTAAAACAGAACAAAAAAAAAACATATAAACAAAGTAAATTTGCGAGTGGCTTTCATTTCCATAACTCATTTGTCAGCAACCACAGGACGACGGTTGTCCTTGTACAGAAATAGGGGAACAAGATAACTATATGAAAAATTCCTTATACATTCGTTCGTACATACATACATTCATATATATATATATATATATATATATTCATGTAAAAACACCCTACATGTAAATCCAGACGTTTCTCTTCTCTGTTTAATCAAGAAAAATGGAAAACGCTGTGAATTATTTATTTGTATTGTCTGAGAAGATTTAGAGAACACGGATTAAAAGTGTTTACGTTTGTTGTATTTTTATAGCTCGACCTGTACGATATACATTTTTATTATTGTAACTGCTGGCTGACGGATCCGAGTTCAAATCACGATCTGGCGCTGAGTTCTCAGAACTGATTTATACCCAGAATTAAAATATAATCACGACGGGAGAGATGTTTCGACTCACTCAGGAAACATTCAATCGGAATAAATTTGACATTCTCTCGCATTCCTTTTTATAGTCTAGATTTGACCTTCTCTGAGTTTTGTTTATTCCCAGAATTGAAACATAACCTCTAAGAAAGACATTTCAGTTCTAAAGATTAAATTAAGACCGTTCGAAACTCATTTAGGAACCTTTCAATCGGAACAAATTTGAGATTCACTCGCATCCCTTTTTATAGCCTGGATTTCGCATTCTCTGAGCTTTATTTATTCCCAAGCGGCACATCATACAAATTTACCAAACTTGTCAAACGACCGACGTATTAATCGAAACTCTTGACAATTATCTCACTATTTAGCAAACATTTCGAACAATATTTAAACCCACATTTCTAAATCAGTTTTGATTGTTACTTCACATGATTTCTTCTCGTTCAGAGTACAAAAACTGTAAATATTTCAATCGGCGTTTGTAAAGAACAATCTTGAGAACTAGTACTACATCAAATGAAAGGAAAATATTCAAAAAAGTGCCAAAATACAGAAAAACTGTTTTGCTTGTCTGTTTTTTTTTTTATGTTCGGACTTCGTGTAACGTTTTAATCTTTTGTGTATATATATATATATATATATATATATATATATATCTCCCATATATATATATATATATATATATATATATATATATATATATATATATATATGAGAGGTTTTTGAAGAGTAACATGGTTCGATTTTAGAGACAACAGCCCGAGTTTCAAAGTGTAATCTATTTTTCGGCAACACCCTCCCCTTCGCCCGTGTTGCGACTCCCTCTCGAAAGTGGATCTCTTCAAGATCCTCGAAATACTAGTTTGAGGCCTCTATCGCCACTTCGTCCGACCGAAATCGCCTTCCGGCCAGGAAAATTTCATATTCGGATTTGTAAAAGAAATTCCGAAACGTGTGTGCTTGTTTTAAATTTCTATCACACACTATTCTATTTGAATTTTATATTCTTCTCGAGATTTCCACCTTTTTCTCTCTGTCAGTGTTTCTGTTTTAACTGTACTTAATTTCGGTTTATCTTGATGGTCATATTCTTTTAACACATTGTTGACGGGGGACGTGAATCGTCCCGTTATTGTGTGAATAATATTCATTAAATTTATATGATTTTGTGTTTCTGACATGACGGATCTTTAGACCGTTAATTAAGTGTCGATTAATAGTTGAAGATCGAACATCAATCTGAAGAATATATCGGAGAATTTGTCGCAGATGAGTTTTCAGTTCTACCAATTGAGATAATAAAAATGATAGTAGTTCTGATAGTGATGCTGACTTTTTTTCCTGATAAACATCATGAGAGAAGGAATGTGTGTGAATTTGATGTACAAATTCCTAATATCTCACCATCCTAGTATCTACCATACTGAAAAACGTTACTAGTTTTGATTATTCCCAGAATTAAAACATAAGCTCAAGGAAAAACATTCCCGTTATAACGAGAAAGTTAAAACCGTTCGAAACTGACGCAGGAAACTCTCAACTGGAATAATTTTTAATCCTCACACATCATTCTAAAAGCTAATATCTGGCATTTTCTAAGTTTTCATCATTACTTGTACTCGCCAATTTTTAATGAAAGATTTTGTTTAATAAGACATTTGTATTACTTTAAATAGGTGAATTCTTTTTTACATGTTTCCAAAAATGTGTGGGAACTGAAGTAATATCCATTTCACTGTATAACGTCAACACTGTGTTAATTTATTCATTTTTTTTTGGAGAGATTATTCATTGTTTGTTAGAATAAGAATATATTCAGTGTATTTGAAATTGATCTCGCGAACCATTCCATATTTCCTCTCAGAAAATATGTAAGCTATTGAAAATTAAAAAAAAAACTGTTTTCCTCGTATTTAAACTTTTACTTATGGTAGAATCTCGTCGACCTCGCCGCACCGACAAACAGTAATCGTTGATTCGACGCGCCGCACAAACGCCGATGTTTACCTCGCAAGGAAGAAACGACACGGGTGTCGCCCGTATGTGGGTAGTGATCCGCGCGACGAGGGGGCGGAACAGTATCGTACAGAAGTCGCACGAGATGCGTCTTTGTGTCTGGCGATAAGCTAACAGACTACGTGACGAAATGTCTGCGGTGAGTGAAACAAGAAATGGAATTCGTGGAATCCCCTTTCGACGGTTATTGGATGGATAATACACATCGGAGCATATACATCTTTCGGGACGTCGCGTGCGAGTATCTCCGTACGTACGTGTGTCGGGTCGCAGATCTTCCAGCGGATCGACGACGAAACGATGATGAAAAATGCGCTCGGGGGTGCGATCCGTGCGCGCTCGGATGACGCTGCGACGCGGAAACAGAGAGTCATGTTCGAAAGGGGTTGCACTCACAGACGTATGAGTTGGTCGTTTGGATTTTCGATTTTGAAAGATCGTTACGCGCACGCACAGAGAAAAGGGACAGAAATACAAAGTTGAAAATATAACAAATAATATTAATATAGGATAATACGATTCAGGCTTCCACATGGAAGGATTAAAAGGCGGCACCTTAATCCTTCGCCTTTATTAAGTCTGGTGGTTAAGTCTTTTCATTTAAGTCTTTATATTCATTACTATGTCCTGTGGACAAAGTGACGAGAAATATGGATTCATATATATATATGTATACATATATGTATATATATATATATATATATATATATGTATATATATATATATATATATATATATATATATATATATATGTATGAATCCATATTTCTCGTCACTTTGTCCGCAGGACATAGTAATGAGAAATGTTTGCTTTATCAGCTCATAGGTTTCAAGTTTAATTCATTATGATTCGTTGTTAGGTAATTTTGCTGTTTAAATATATTGCGTTGCAAGAACCAGTAAGCAGTTTTTTTCTTTCTGCGTTTCTTTCCATTTTCCCGTCAATTTTGTCGGGTAATATGCTAATCGTGTAAATATAACAGTAATTAATCTTCGAATAGGACTCACTTAGGCTCTGAAATATTGTATTACATACATGCAGCATCCCAACATCTTCCCATCGATCCATAATCAACCACCGCCGACAGAAAAAAAACCCCGTGTCACTTTCCATCCGTTCGATCGATCTTATCGTCGATCACAAGAACGTCTGACTGTTAAACGCTCGGATCGATCGAACGATCGTTCCGGACGACGGTTTCGAATCCGAACCTGCACGACAGGTTCCCCTCGATCGTTATCTACGGATATAACACGACGTGGATCCGTCCGCGCGCCGACACGAAAGTGAAACCGTGTAATAAATCCCACGGATGATATTTAAGTGGCTTCGAGCGCACAACGGGTCGCACGTCTCGACTACCAGACGCAGAGGACTTTGCTCGCACGGACAGAGAACACATGTCGAAACAGAAAATCGATAATAATCGTAAATCTCTTGACTGTGTACCGAGATGATCGTCGGAGATTGATGGCGGGGACTGGTCGTAAATTTCTTAATCATAGATCTCTCTCTCACTGCTCGATGATTTATCATCGACGTTGAAATATTCCGAGATCGGTGCGGATTCGATGCTAGTTGATTCTTGAAACATATAAATGAGTTTGTGCGGTCGGTGCAGCATAAATCATTTTTTTATTGAAACTGATTACCACTAGTTACAAAATATTCATATAAATATATCCGCGCGATTATCAAACATCAGAGTCCCGGCTGGAGAGTTCTCTGAACGAGAGTTTATTGTTTTCGATTGATTTCAAATATTGTGATTGAACGAAAGAAGCCAGAAAGCTTAGTATATCGTTTTCAGAATAGCCGAGGGAAGGCATAATGGACTTCGAGTCTAAGTGCCGGGAGGCAAGATAGCTCCCTCCTCCCTCAAACATAATCTATCTATCTAGTGTCCGGGTTCTTTTTCCAGGGGGTAATTGTCCTAGAACCCAACTAATCATGACAAATACAAGCAATACACGCTACAACTAAATGTAATAAATGCACAATCCGAATTTCTTTTTTTTAAAAAAAAACAGCGTTTAACTTGCTTTTGTACCATAATGATCAAACGATCCACGTATATATATATATATATATATATATATATATATATATATATATATATGTATGTGTGTGTGTGTGTGTGTGTGTACATAAGACACATTCAATGAAACCGAAGTGACAAAAACAAATACCCGACTGGCTCTCATGTGACATTTAAAAGCCGTTTTAATCAGAGCACAAAGCGGGTCAACCTTTGATGTTCATCTCGTGTTATGTAGCATTGTTGTTGTTTATTGTTGATGTCGGATGTTATTAGGAGAATATCGCGACCGTCGACGTTTTTCGAATACCACCAGCACAAGCGCGCGCACACACACAGACAGAACAAAGAAAGAACGCCAGACAGGCAGACAAACGTTAGGCCCGTTTCAGTCGTCGGATAATTAACGCGTCCCGTTCGACGGTAACAGATTTATCAATTAAATTAGCTCGCGTTTACGGCTAAATCAAACGAAACTAATGGGTTATTTGTCACGGTGTTGAATTAGCATACGGTATTTTCGTACATCTGGCTTCAGTTGTAGCGCACGATTCTTCTTTCTGATCGTACGAAAGTAGTTGTCGAATTGAAGAGAGATAAGAATACAGCGCGCGCGTTCGATTATTTTTAAAACGCGCGGTCGTTTTGGAAAGATGTCGGCGGTGTTCGAAATTGAACGAATTTGTTCAGCGATTCGACATAAACAGATGTGTGGGCCGGGTTCGGAACACTAATTAAAATGAAATGAATTCGTTTCCGTCGCTCGTCGTGATCCCATTCAGAGGATGATTCGTTCTGGTTTTATTCTCTTGAACAAGTCGTGTCATTCTCTTACCGATCATTCAGTAATAAGAGACCGATTCTGAACGTGTGGTACATCGATATCTGTCGCTTATTTCTCATCCGAACAATTCCCTGTTCATAATCTAATCGAAAATCTAATAAGAAATGCATAAACATTTTTTCTAGTAATTTTTGGATTGTTATTTTTTTTTAAAAAAAACTACAGATCTCTAAAAAAATGTTGTAAATTGTATATGTTTTTAGTTGTCTTCTGTTAAAAAAGATATCAACTGACTATTATTTCTGCGCCGAACTCTTCCCTGTTCTTATTAAAATCTAATAAGAAATGCGTAAACTTTCATTAGGAATGTTTTGATTGTTATTTTTTTTGAAAAAAACTACAGATCTTTAAAAAATTGTGTAAATGTTGAAAATTGTGTGTTTGTAATTGTTTAATTGTCTCTTATTAAAAAATACATCAACTAACTGTTATTTATCTTCCAAACTCTTCCTTGTTCTTATTAAAATCTAATAAGAAATATGTAAACATTTTCATTAGGAATTTTTCGATTGCTAATTTTTTAAAAAAACTACAGATCTTCAAAAAATTGTATCAGTGTTATAAATGGTGTTTGCAATTGTGTAATTGTCTACTGTTAAAAAAAGATATCAACTAACTATTATTTCATGTATATATATATATATATATATATATATATATATATATATATATATATATATATATATATAATATTTAATGTCAGTCTGATTAACACGTCGTGATTTATCTCTTATTAAAATGAATGTCCACATGTTCTGTAATTAAACGAAGAGAGAAAGATAATCGACTGTCGTCGTTCAACACACGCACGCACACACCGTCGTGCACAAAAATCGACACCATACACCGAACCGACGGCTCCTCTGTACGAAATGAACGTCAGACCGTGGAGGTTAATAACTTTTCTCACTGCAGCACATGCCGTACGCGACGGAGGTTCGCTCGACGTTCTCGTAAACATGTTGCCAGAGAATATCAACATTATAAGTCAAACAAGTGGAGGTGGTACGCCGTTCGTGCCACAGCGACGGCACAGAAGAAGCTCTCGGCGTGTATGATTTTATGGCGCGCCGTTGTGCGCGAGCGAACGTTGCAAAACGTCGAAGAAGAGAACGCGACGTATAAATGTTTGGCGTCGTCGTAAAACCCTGACGGTGGTGGTCGTCGTGACCCGCGTCGACAGTGCGGAGGAACCTCTCGTTTCGGCTCACTGTTTGACGGGCTTGGATTGTCTGTAACTGATATTCTACAGTTTTTTCGAATGAAGAGAATCGGGACGGCTCGAATCAGGCGAACGCGCAGGTCAATTAAAATCGCTGGCTCGTTCGCCAAAAACGGTCCGTAAAAGTTCCATAACAGACCTAATATTAATGACTAGTCTTGATAGATCTACGACTCGTTCATTTATTTGTACAGGGGACGCAGAAAGAACAGGGCGGTTTATGACATTAACATTTTTTCCTGTTTTTTAATATTTTCATATTTTGTATATCTGAAAATATAGTACATAGATGAGGGATTTTTCCTGATCACACATGAAAAGTGACATCACTTAAGTGATACTCATTTCCGGTTTCGCAAAGTCGACCTCTTTCTACCGCATTTTCAATCATTTCTCTCGGGATTTCTGGACATAACGTTCGAAATTCGTCTCGTCTGTTATTATTTAGCTGCAGGATGGTTTTTCGGTCGGTAACGTGTACACGTCCATTTAGTAGCACTGAAGAAAAAAATCGAGAGGGACCGAATCAGACGAACGCGTCGGTCGATTAAAATCGCTGTTTCTTGATTTTTTCGCCAAGGATGTCTTGTAAAAATTCCATAACGTGTCTTGCTGTTCGCACTGTGGATTCATCTCGTCGGAACCACATCTGTGGATGATTATCAACAGTCTGGCCTCAAAAAATGCTTTATGATCGCACGATATTTAACACAATTTATGGTTACTGCAGTATGGTCTTAATTTTTGAAAAAAAATAAGGGTCTATAATCGTTATTTCGTACCAAACAGTACACCTAAGTGGGTGTAATTGTCGCTGATGAAGTGTTCTTGGATTCTCTGTAGCTTATATTCTACTATTTTATCTTTTCACGAAACGCCATTTAAGTGGAAATGAGTGTCGTCACTCATAATCAAATTGTTATATTATAAATTCATTATTTTTCTTCTGTTTGTTGGTGAAAATGAATTGCATATTCAATGAGTTGCTGATAATCTATTGGCTTTATCTTTTGCACTATTTGCACATTGTATGGGAACGTTTTTAATAGGGTGAAAATCCTTTATAGTGACCTCCAAGACATTCTAAGTCGGGCGGAATGTCCTCTATCTGACATTTCAGCACTTTTTTTACTTCGTTTTTTCCTCTAAATGTTTTATGATCGTACGATATTGAGCACTGTTTATGGTTACAGCAGTATGGTATTAATTTTTGAAAAAATAAGGGTCTATAATCGTTATTTCGTACCAAAAAGTACACTTAAGTGAGTGTCATTGTTGCCGATGCAGTGCTTGTGGATTCTCTCTAGCCCGTATTGTACAGTTTTCTCTGTTCTCGAAGCCCCATTTAAGCGGTAACTGGCTTCATCGCTTTGAAAATAAAAGCATCGCCGTTGAAATTTACATAATCAACGATCAGTAATGATCCATTGAACGTTTCTGATCAGTGAGATGAAAAAAGAATTCATCTACGAACGATTCCGCACAGGTGTTGTCATCTCTGTCGCCGAAGAATGAACCTAAACACCGTGCCTCTTCGTCCCTCCGCACAAGATAAATCTTAATCTTGTCTCGCACAAATATCACACAAAACATTCATAGCAAGCGACGCGGTCGATCCATGTGGCGTTAAAAGAATGTGTCCGAGGAATATATTATGCACATATGAGCGACATTCCATTTCGTTCCGAAGACATACTTATGGGCGAACGCGCGTGCCTCGCCCGCTCGGCCCGCATTCCCTCCAGGACCCGCGTATCCTCGACACCGTTTGCGTCGAACACGTGTTCTCTCGTATCTGCATACGTTTTTTTTATATTTTTCTTTTCTGTTCTGCGTCGCGGATCGAACTACGATGTACATTTCAGAACAGGTACATCATTTCGTTACTATTTTTTCAACAGCACAGTAAACAAACTCCGTATCCGACAGAAACTTACCTGTTTGCCGCGCGCACATGTTAAGTACTTTGAGTTCAGGTTCAATAATCCGATCGAGCATAACCAAATATCATACCGGACTTGTGAAAAGTTTCGTTACAGAATCCACGAAGCCAACAATCGCATTAAACTGTTACATAATTAACGTGAAGTTTCAGCGGCGTCGAGCTGCCGTTTGAGCACTGTTTTCACGGTCGTTCTCGGAACTTGCAACTCTATAAATAAGTATTTCTCGTCGGTCTAGTAGTGGGTTCTAGTAGTGGGTCGAGTGCGCCTATGGTATTTCTGCCTTTGGTAATTCTTTCTTGGATTTCGTCTCTACTCGTTCCTTGTTTATTAAAAATCACTCCCAAGTACTTGACTACATCGACGCCTTTTATTATATCATTTTCCAGCGGTAGGTTTCCGCAGTCGTCATTTCCAACTACTAGATATTCGCATTTATTAAGATTTATTTTAATACCTGCTCTTCCATATTCTTCACACAGCTTTCTGACCATATAGCTGAGATCTTGTTCGTCTTCCGCAAGCACCACCTGATCGTCAGCAAAATAAAGGGTATATGAATTGTCGTCCCCCACGTGAAGTCCCATATTCTTACATTTATGAGCCCACCCTTTAAGGGATCGGTCTAAGTATATTTTAAATAAAGTTGGAGAGAGACAACATCCCTGTCTCAATCCTTTTGTCGTTTTAAAGGATTCCGTCAGTGATGTTCCAATTTGTACTGTGAAAAAGTACATGCAATAATATTTGTTGTGAGTGCAGAAAGTTCGTGTACGGAAAGTGTATCCTCAAAATAGAATTTATATGTAAAAAATGTACTGTTCGTCCCTGTTAATAAAGATGCAGTGATATAAAATAAAATTAATTGTTATTACCAAAACACTGTATTTTAATGTATCCGTCAAAGTGACGGATTTCAGTAGAAATAGGTATATAATAAATGCCCGTAAATCTGGTGTTAAGTCAGTCTTGTAGCAAGTGTCGAGTACACTCGTCATCGCCTAGAAATAATTAAGCAGACCAGTGCACATGTTCAAAATGAAACAGAACGCTTAACGGGTTAATAATCATTCAGTCCGAATCGGTCGTCTATTTGGGAAACGTTATTCGTGGAAGGACCAGTCATACACAGTTGAAATAGCGCTTTTAAAAATATAACCGAATTCACTCCGAATCAATGGACGTGCAGTACAAAAAAAAATCATACAATGACATCAAACAAAACCACAACAATAGTCGTTTTTAATGAACTCGTCGTTCGTCTAATGGATTTAATAGATTCACACACACACATCCATCTATCTATCTATCTATCCATCGGCTATAAATACCCGAATGAATGAACACGTGAATATGCCGCAGTGGCAATAAAAGCGGACACTTATCATTCCGACGTCTCGTTAACAACGGGTTAAACATTCGCGTGGCATCGGATCGACCGGCGTCGCCGTCAGTGACTCCGGCGCGCGCGTCGTCATCTGCCCCGATCTATTTTCGAGCCGGATCATTCCGCCTTAACGTTGTTCGATCGGTGCCAAAAAATACACACATCACACACACGCACACTGCTTCTCGATCGGATCGCCGGAGACGCGTTTTCGAATAATCGGACGAGAGTTCTCTCTCCGCGATCCTTGTACAGCTGTCTCGAAGCTGTTGGGCCGGATATTCATCAAGGGCATTTTTCATATCTATGTTTTGTAAATCAAACATCCACTCGTCTTCACTGCTGTTAATTTCATATTAATCAATGCCTTTATGTATTTCCTCCATGATTTATAATTTGAAAATTTCATTATGTATGTTTATTTTATAAAAATAAACCGACACTTGTAATATTCAGAATATTCGAAATTTAGAAATCACAAATATATAATATTTCACGTTGTAACCTTCTAATTAACAAAACTACATCGAATATCATTGCGCCGGGACTTTTGTCCAAATGCCATAGTATTCACTTATTAAAACTTTATATAACTGTAAATATTTCTTGTCAGTGCATGATCAACTAACTATCTAATGTAATAAGTTGGAATATTTGATAAAAAAAACTACAGTAATCATAAGTAAAATGAAATGAAAAGTAAATTCTTTACATGTCCCCGCATTGAGTCCTTTCGTTCTCTATGGCATAGGTGTGATGTCCCCGTAGTGGGGCGTTTCGACCGTTAAGTGTTAATTTTACAAAAAAGAGTTTCGGAAAAAAATTTTTTTCTTCAGCAGAGAAAAAATCCGTGCGCGACGGCGGCGCCCGACGGGTTAAAAACATATTTGTGTCTGCGCGTCGGGTCTAATCTTTATAAAGTGCACGGGACGTATAAAATATACAGTTTTCGGGCTCGAGCGTCCAGTAGTCGACTACAAAAACCTATTGAGATTCAAATGATACTCGAATGTCATCACTGTACGAGACGAACACCGCTAGACCAGAGGTTCGACAATAAAATGTAAATGAACTGAAATAGACCGGATCGGTCCGAAAGCACGGCCTCGAATGTAATCAGTGTGTATCTGATGGCAGATACGAACCCCGGTCCCGGTTTGATTTCATATGTCGACATGTCGATAGGCCGCGCTGTCGCCACACACACACACACACACGCACGTTTATAAACCCACACGCATGTCATTACGGCACGACGAGCTTCAATGTAACCCGTTATGTATGTCCGTCCATAATATTTTCATTAAGCGCTATTTAAAACGTATTTAGTGCTTGTAAAGACGTTTTAATGTAACGAGTCTCGACGGACGACGACGGCGCGGGATATATTTATGTCAATGCTCGTTCTGAAACACACAGAGAGACAGGCACACAAACAGCCCGTCCGTCCGTCCGTTTCATTCATGGGGCTGTTGTGTGGCTGTGCGGGGCCGTGCACGATCCGTACGGCACCGGTGAAGTATTTAACTGTGGAGGAATTGTTACAGTACCGAGGCGAGAAAATCCTGTAACATGACAGTTAAGTACTCGAGAATATAAAGGAATGTTTAGAGGCGCATTATGTTCGTCGTTTTTTATGTAGATTATATGAATTTAAAATGAATCGCCGTGTAGTAGCACTGGTTTGTTTTCAACGCCAGTTGTAAGAGTTTGTGATGTGTTTTCGCTTATGAATCTATTTACATAAACACGAATGGGCTTAATATACATGTACATTTATATATATATATATATATATATATATATATATATATATATATATACAGAGAGGAGTTTGATCAAAAAATATCCACACAGAGTGCACAGTTCAAGGGAGACACACAGTTCACAGTCCAAACAATATTTTTCAAAGCAGAAACTAATGATTTGAGTTATGAGTTGACTGACGTTGATTTTGTATAGAAAAGTCATTTGTTTCGAGAGTTGTAGTGGTTTTCTTAATTTGATTACTTTTTTTTCGATCCTAATCATTTTTTTGTACCTGATTTCATTTCTACTCCATGTCTATGAATGATTGTTGTTACTGAACACTCTTTTTAATCGTTCTCTTGACAGATTACCTTTGCTGCAGAGCGTTCCGTTCGGTCGTCTAACTCTTATTTTACTCAGTTTAATATATATATATATATATATACTTTTAAATTTTATCCACTTCTGTTTCTTTGATCTGTATTATGAAATGTACAATTAACTTAGATTTCAATGCATGGAAAAATTTGTTTGAAAGTGGATTTAATAGTAATTTAAATTAATTAATTTAATTCATTTTAGTTCTAAAATATGTACATATCGCCCGTCGCTCTCTTTATTAAAAAGAGATAAGTCGTAACGAGGTAGGTGTACTGGAAATTGTACCTAGAATTATCAAATTGAAGCTTAAATAGAGAAGTTTTTCATTTACATTGAAGGGAAGTTGTGCAAATCAATATAATTTGAGAAAAAGAAATTATTTATTTGTTTTGTTTAATTATTATTTAATATAAGTAAATTTAATTTTATATTTTTTTGTAAATTTTATTGATAAAATAATATAATGTAATATATAAGAGTGTTCCAATTCAGACTCTTTACTTTCTTATTATATCTGACTCCTGTTTATTTTCGTATCCATTCTGTTCTCTTTCTATCTCTTCTTGTTATTCCCAATATGCATCTTTCCATACTTAGTTGTGTTGTTTGGAGTCTTTGAACTATTTTGGCGTTAATATATATATATATATATATATATATATATATATATATATATATATATATACTGATAGATAAGTATTAAAGTACTTGTTACATAAAAAAAACATTCTGTAAGTGCGATTACATCAAAAAAATTCCGTACAAACACAGAACGAGCCACCATCTGTTCCAGCACGTTCAGTACATAAACGATAATAATATGTGTGTATCGTTTAAGCGAGCTTATCCCTAAATACGCTCCTTTCTAAACACACACACACACACACTGACACGAAAAAAAAGGAACAGAAGGAGGAATCGTCATCTGGGAATAATTTCCGTCTGTCGCTAATTGTCGACGAGACAGTGAAACGACCGATCCTCCTGTTGCTCCACGTTCAAACGTAAATATATACGTGTGTATATATATATATTTTGTGTTCGGTACTCGTACGGTAATTCTTTAATACCGTTGTTAAGTGTCAATTCGAACTAAAGTTTATTGAGCATCAAGCCGTGGCTCGTTAACTGCGTGAATGACGGCCGGCCGAGCGGTTTTCAAAATGACAAGTTTCGAGAAACGCGCTGCGCCGTTCGCGCTTTAATTGGGATTTGAGTCGGCGAGTGACGGACGACGGATCGGTTTTCGGTTTGGTGTTGTTCTGTTGTCGATACGCGACGGTTCGTGTATGGTCTTTGATCGGATCGAAGACGTGCTCTGATGTTTTCAGTCGATCGTCCCGGGTCAGAATTGTCATATACGATTGCTGCGCCGTCGAGGACGACGATGATCGGGCATCGTTTCGAGTCTTTCGGTTTCATTCTGATTTTTTTTTCAAAAAAAAAAATAGAAAATAAAAACAATCGATTAATTTGGAGAATCTGATGGCACGGAAATATGTTTCAGCCGCTTCACAAAATGCAACATTTTCTGTTAGACAATCTGAGAAGTTGTTCTGCCTGAACGATGTCCTCCAGATTCTGGACGGTTACTGACTGCACCTTGTTGTCGAAAACGTGATATCAAACGATTAATCATCGAATGTATTTTAACAATTATATATATATATATATCTATATGTTTATTGTAATGTTAAAATACATATTATAGAAAAAAATCATAAAAATTAATTTTATATTTGAATATTAGACTCGTCAATGTGACAGCCCCTGTTTTTATCATTGAAAATAAAGGTGGTCTTATTGATGTATCTCTAACATTTAAATATAAAATTAATTTTCATACTTTTTTCTATAATATGTATTTTAACATTACAATAAATATATATATTTATATATATATATATATATATATATATATATATATATATATATATATATATATGTTTACAATAAACATATATGTATATATATATATGTTTATTGTTATGTTCAAATAGAGATTATAGAAAAAAAGCATACAAACTAATTTTGTGTTTTAATGGTACGAATAACAAGAAGAGATACGATAAGAACAGAATCGATACGAAGACATCCTATCTGTCTTGAAATATTAGTAAAGTGGATATAAGGTTCTATTTCTAGACCGTCGTCATTTAAGAAAGATACATTGTATCTCCCTCGTACTCGTACGCGCCAGCTATTTTAATAATTAACGACACAGAATCCAATATTCATAATCGCCGTCCGCGCTGATTTCTGAACGTGTCGCCGCGCGATCAGTCGTAAAGGCCGCGGGTTCGTTTTAATGATCATAAACCGAGCGAACGTCTCGCGCGGAATTTGCATCGTTATGAAATATGCGATGAAAATAACTCATTAACGCCTTTAATCTCGCGACGTTATCAAAGTTTCATTTCGAAAATGTTACGAGCGATGAATACTTAATGAGGGGCGGATGCCGGGTGCATCCGCGACGAACGCCCGGTTCAGATTATTTGTATTTTATTATTAAAAATCGACGTCTCGCAGTTCAGATCGCGTGACCAACGCGATGCTGTACGGCGACACTTTCGTGTAAATATTGGGACGTTGCATTGGAAGCCCGCTGTTTTTCTTGTGCTTCTTGAGCATTTATTTCATTAACAAAATGTGTGAATAACATTGATCAAAGTATTTGGAAGCTATGATTTTTTTCCACTTTTCTGGCAGAAGTTGAAATCTTCGATGAAAGATCCATCACGTTTAAAGTTTGTTACTAACCTGCAAAAGTAGTGTGAATTGTGTTACATGCACACGAGATTAACAATGTATATATATATATATATATCTCAGTGAAGAATAAAATAATAAATAAATATTAACCGTTTGCACTCCGTTGGCTCTGCTACTCGGACACTCATCATATATTCCAAAAAATCCGTTGGGTTTACTACGGAAACATGTACAATCATGGGGCATTATTGCTCTTCGAGCGATGATCCGTCTCAACAGTTCATTATCTATAGTCTTCCGAGTGCGAAAACTCATTTTCCAAACCACGTTCCGTTACAATGTAGCGACGTTCATCGGAGTCGCTCTCTTCCTCCGACGGCCAGATGTCGAAAAAAAACAGCCTACTCGAAAAAACTGAAACGCGCGAGTCCTGTAAATGAAACGGGAATGAAAAGAATCAAACGTCACAGTCAGCCGATAATTTATTTCCGAATAAGCGCGCTCGCGCTCCTCGCGCCCGTGACAAAACAAAAATATAAACCGGCGACACCTGGGCTTGTTAATGTCGAGCGTTCGCCTTATTTATGAGTCTAATAAAATGTCTCCGTTTCACAAAAATGTTCCCGTACGACTCGAAAAATATAAAAACTGTAAATTCGGCGGTGGCGTGTCATTATGATGCACACACGGATCGGTTTCGACGATACCGTCGTCCCGAACGATAAATTAACAACGATGGAATAGAACTGATTGAGAGGAATTAGTAGAATGTTTGATTTATTTAGGTTCGTGGATAATGCTGTTCGAACAGTTACAGTGCGATTAAATGATATTGGATTCGGTCGTTCGAGAAACGGACATAAAAATCACACTTCCATTCTTGAATTTTATCAGCTCGTTAGGAAAATAATTGCGTTTTTTTTTTTTGTTTTCTGAATTCCAGTCTTAATTTTATTCAATGAAAGTCTCATTTCATCGCGGCAATGTTAATACCATTTTTTTATCTTTTATAATTTCTCAAACTGAACGACATTCAACGTCATTTAACAATATATATATATTTATATATATATATATATATATATATATATATATATAAATATATATATATATATATAAATATAAATATATATATATTTACATATATATATATATATATATATATATATATATATATATATATATATATATGTTTGTGTGTATGTAAACAAACATAGTCATTAAAAGAGAAGAGCGACAAAAAAGAAACTAATAAATATAGTACAAGTGCGTTATCCGTGTTCAAAATATTGTTAATATAGTGTTTTATAGCGGTCTGCACAAATAATAAAGTCCATAATAACGAGATCCCCATTCCAGTAACATTCGCAACACAGTTGTAACGGTAATGTATTGATCTGCAGAGGGTCGAACGGCCACTATTGCTGTTCGTTTTACTACTACAACTCCGTCCGCCACTACTGCTACCACCGCCGCCACCTCCACCACCTCCACTACTATTACTCTCTTACACACACGACGACCACCATCAACGTAACGTACAACGGTGGCCACACACTACAAGCCCGTCCGCCCGCGTCGGCAACGTTGCGAGCCAGTAATACCGGCCGAAACGATGATATTAGAAGACCAACAAGAAGTTATGGCCGAAATAACGTTGAGATATCTTTTTGCGGCGTTGTTTTTCTCGCATCGTGCGCTCCGTTCGGACAGCCTCTTGGGAAATTTCTGTATGTATTAGATTTTCGCATTGCTCTAAAAAGCAATAGCGTAAACGGGCCCGATGCCGTATGACGGCCGCTTTGTCTCGCCGCGTCCGTCGGTTCGAATCTCGTCGCGCGCGTTCGTCCGCGCGTCGTCCTCTTTATCGGAACGCTCCGCGTAATATTCGGTTCGGTTTATGTGTCGGCGTTAAAATTTTATGTCGATGTCGCCGATAAGCGGCTGGCGCGACCTTGACCGGCCGCTTTTTTCCGCGCGCGGTCCTCCACGAAAAGATTCGCCGGGTGATTCGAAAATTCGATGTTCGGGAAATTGGAGACATCTTCCTTCGCAAAACCAATATTTTCTTAAATGGTTTCTATAAATATATCTCTTTCTCACTGGTCATCTTCGACAGAGTCTCCTACCGATCTTTAATCTCTCATTACTCATCAATTTGCAATATTCGTAGTTAAAATACGAATATGCCGTTTGTTTATAAAGTTTGTTTCTTTTTGTAACTTCTTTCTTTTGAATCGACGATCACTGAACACAACTCCTTTCACAAAAGCAACATTTTCTTGTCATATCGCTGAAGTCGGACGTCTTTCACCCGGATCGCCTTCTCGAATCTCTTCTCTAACGAAACAAGTTCGGATCTGTGACTGAACACTCTGTACTATGTAAGAATCTCCCTTATATACATTCTTCATTCACACAAACTGTACATCAGAAGACAGTAATCGGATGTGTATGTGTGTTTTTTTTTTAATTCCACGATTCGTTTTTAAACGTCGTTTCATTTTTACACACCACACTTCATTCAGAATAAATTTTATCATAAATTAAAATAAAATATTTGTCTTTTACTGCATTATATATATATATATATATATATATATATATATATATATATATATATATATATATGTGTGTGTGTGTGTGTGTGTACATTACCGTAAAACGCGACATTCGCTTTAAAATCACTTACAGACCGATGATGTTGACTCGTTCACTTAGCGTGAAATTGGATAGATCTAAAAATAAAATATGTGTGTTTGTTTTCGTCGGTGCCCATAATACATCCAATTAACGCTACCGCCAAACATACACACGCGCGCGCTCATTTTTTCCTGTTACACCCGTTAGTGGTTCTTAATAAAAGGGCACTGCGGGTGAATGAGAATGTTAAGTAGCGACTAATCACTTTTATTCTAAATTATAGGTTCTAACGGCCCTCGGTGCAACGTAATTATTTAATGACTGCGCTCGAAGTGGGAAAAAAAACACACACACACACATACAAAGGACGTGCGCTTACGATTGTGGATCGGTGTGACAGAAGTCGGTCCGCGACAGAGTGTCTTAATGAAATTATATCAACAGGACGGCTCCCGGTCTAATTTTTATTTATATCTCGTATGTGAACGTTTCCGTACACCGAACCGTGTGAAATGTTCAAGTGATCCCGTCCAATTATCTTTGATATTATTTTATATTCGAGTCGTTAGGTCTTGTAGAAAAAAATTTTTTTATGAGGGTGGTGAGTTTTTTTTTGTTTCGGTTCGTTTTCAAGATGGACTGAGCGTGTGATTGTCGGAATCGATTCAGTTCAAGTTTCTCGATTGTACAATTATGAAAACCGTCCGTTTCCGAAATTCTCATCAAATAAGTTGTTTCAAATGAATGAGCTGTTGTTTTTGAAAGTGGCACAAGTCCATTTATTCATACATTGGGATATTTAAGGGTTTGCGTTTAAATCAACTTAAAAATATTGACAGACGTTCATTAATTCGGGTAATGTTTTTAGAACTACAAAGTCGTTAAATTTTATTATGCATTAATAATTAATAAAATGTTAAAGAAAATAAACGATTTTTCAGCTACGAATACACTTATAGCATTTTCAATAACAACAAATTATGAAAAATATAAATAATAGCAATTTTAAATTTATATTTTAATTGAAGTTGGCTTTAATGAAATGTATTTTTTAATGTAAAAACTAATAATTGAAATGAAGATATGTAAGTATAAACGAATGATCGAGCTTATTAAGAAATAATTTCAGTTATATCATAATGAATTTATAATTAAACAAGTATGAAAAGTAAATTACTTCGTTGAGATAACTAATAGTAACAAACTTATTCATATTTCAATCTTATTTCTCCTTTACACTCAGCATAGTGAAGTATTTATTGTGAACAGGAGGTGTATAAGGCAATAAACTCATCGTATCTCTATATTTCTCTCTTATTATAGGCTTTGAAGTTGTGTGCAGTGGTAACACAGTAATTTTGCTAAAATTTTTAGGCCTTCCTCGTTTTCCAAATAAATCAAGAACTTTAAATTGCGTATTCTCTTCCATAGGGATTTAGTAGAAAATTTTGTGCGGTTCATCCCGTTTAAACCTGATCCAGCAATATCTTCAGCCGATGTATAATTTCTCGGTCCGTATTTTTTCTTGTTTGATATTGCCTCTCGTAGGTATTTAGTTGAGACAAAATCTTCTCGCCTCTTTTCATATAAAAGGATGCTATTTTTTCAGTAAATTCTTTATTACAATATAATAGTCTCAAGCAGTATATAAATGGTCTTTATTCCTTAGTACTGTATCCACAAATCCAAAATCTCTGTCGTTTGGAAGAAATGAATGACCCGACAACAGAAATTTATGGTCAGTAACGTTTATGTTATTGTCAGCTGACTGAACAATTCTTAACCACATCAATGCAAGCTTTATATTTCGGTTTTTATATTTGGTTTTGGTTATATTTATGTTGGGCTTGCGAAAGACTAAACGAAATGAGTAAAATGACATCTCATCACTTCATCTGAGCAATAACACCGTTATCTCGTTTATGACGTTGTGTTTTTAAGCCATTAGCTATTTATGCGCTGTAAAGACTTTAAAGGCAGTGCACACTGAAGTCGTAGTAATTAACAATTAATGCGATTAGAAAGTTTTTTTCAATTATCATTATTACGAATGGACTTATTCCACTTTCAACAAAAACATTCATGCGACAACGATTTACAATTCAATTTTTTTGATTAATTTATGACGATATTGTGTACACCACTGAACTGTGTGATTATAAATATAAAAAGAGGATATCTATATCTGACCAAAACTACGATTAACTTATTTTTTTCCAAAAATGGACTTACACCACTTTCGAGCAAAAATGGCTCAAATATTTGTCGAAACAGAAGGACGTGACTCCTTGCGACGGCTGTAGTTGGCTTGTAGTTTTCTAGAAGATAATCTAAGGAAGTGTTGGAAAGTCGAAACTCGATTCTGTAATTAGAAAGAAACTCGACGCCGACCGCACTGAAAATAATAATTACGAATCCCATTAACGATCGCCGTCACGTGGCATTTTCCTCGACGTCGCCGTCCATACTGATAAACCGAACGTATAGATTTATCACGTCGAACTGCCAACCTGTAGCGTTGAATAAGAACGAAAGTCAGCGAAGACGACACGTTATCATCGTCTTTTTCCACCGACCAACCGCTCTTTCTCATTCCTCGATACGGCGCGGCCGTCGTCGTCGTGCGACGACGACGACTCCTGCCCTCCTGAAATGGAATTCAGGTCCCGTATAATTTTCTTATTACCCGAGAAATTTCTCGCCGAGCCCGTCCCGACGCGGCGGTCGGGGATTTGTCGAAATCCACAGAGACGACACATAAAATCTCTATATATCTCCGTTCCGTGTTACGGCGTCCCGTCCTCCGCGACGCCCGTCGCCGAACGAAAATAGTGGCTTATGTTCGTGTGTCGTCGTCGTCGTCGGAAAAATATCACCGTACATTTTCAGTGTACATGATGACACTGATAAAATATAAACATAAACAGAAAAATTCAATCTCGGCGAACGCATCGAGAGGCAGTGCCGTTTCCAGCACTGTTTATCCTTCTCGACGAGCGATGGATGCCGTTCGGCGTGGCACCGGTTCGGTTTAGGTGTCGTTACGACGCCGAAACGAGATGTGATCCGAACGAGACGTATCCGAATCGATGTGTGTGTGTGTGTGACGGGGTCGGTACGGGACGCGGCGGCCGAGTTCGGATCACGGAGATGAAGTGAGAAAATTATATGAGTGCTTTTTATTCTCTGGGAAACGAAACCGACAGCCACGAATGTGTATAGAAGGTAGCATTCAGTTTCGGGATTTATATTATGTCTTAGTGCTACTACCCTCTTCTTGTTCTACAACTACTCCCATCTCCCAATTCTCAGATACCTCGTGCTTACTATGAATAACTTATTAACAAATTTTCTTCTGTTCCAGGTATGTCTTCGACAAAATGTTTCGTATCTGATTTCTGGTAAGATTATTTTTCAATTTTCTTTTATATCCGAATTTTCTTACAAATATGTTCATCTCTGTTTATGTATCGAGACGTGTTACATTATCGGTTACAAAAATTAAAAATCGTTCTTGTATTTTTCTCTAAACTTGAAATTTGACAAATTATCAACATGAGCCAATTATTATATATTATACTCCGTCCATACTCGCTTTTTTCATTTATCATTCAATGAACGAATTTCTTTAGCTACTTTTTTTAAAGAAACCCTTTTTTAGAAACATATTTCTCATTGTATACTACCTCCTTTGTAGGCTACAAATGCAGAGTTTTTTTTTAATATCTACAATGATTACACGTCGAGAATCGAACCGTCGATTAATTGTTTACTTTGTTTAATAACAATATACATTAGAATTATATTGGGCGAGTGAAAAAGTTTAGATGGGTTTCTAATAGATGTTATATTTATGCATTTTTATACAGTAACACTAACAGAGATGTTGATGTAAAAACAGGGTACTAAACGAACACCCTGAAAAGGTCTTAAAGAACTCTTTATTAGAAACACATTTCCCTTTGTATACTACCCCGTTTGGAAGCTACAAATACAGATTTTTTTAATATCTACAATGGCATTCGATTTATCTGAAAAATCAATAGTTTTATTGCTCGAATACATTTTCATGACGAGTATAATCGTCATGCACAGATAACAGGTTAAAATGAATTCAGTCACAGTTCCAGGACAATACTGTGTGATACTCTTACTTAGTTTCTCAGTCGAATAAATGAATGCGAGATTTAAATTTCGAACCTTATAGAAGGTCTTACGATATTTAAGGTCTAGTTTATGAGCAAAACGTATGCGATGCAACTACAAATCGTCCCACTTGCATATCCATCAATTCAAACTCGGCTTCTGTCTCGATCCGGTGTAACCGAACCCCCATACGCCACACACACAACTTCTCTTGAAAAATGTTCACGGGCCGCGACGCATGTGTCCATATAGCCGGCCTGTGCTTGTTTTCTCGTTTTTCATCTCGGCTGAGATGAAACAGAGACAGCGACCGTAAGGACCCGACAGACGGATATAAGCGTTAATGAAAAAACAGCACGAAACCGCACGTGGGCAGACACAAAGCGACAATTGTCGACCGATCTTCACCACTTTCTCATGTGTGTTTTGTGTTGTGTGCCCTGTGTGTGTGTGTGTGCTTTCTCGGCCGATGCGGGCCCACACAACGGACGTTCTGTTTACAAATATCTGTGTGTGTGTGTTTCGTACACGTCTGTCTCACAACGTCGACGCGTTTAATGCAAAGAGATTATGTCGCTGATAACGAGACACACATCCACTGGCGAGAACGCACCACCAAACTGATTTGTCTGTTGTTGTCTTCGAAACTGTGACTGAACTCGGAGACAGCGGATTCGAATTCAGATTTTTCTACGGATCGGTGCTCTCAACATGACGGATCGACGTCGAAATCCGCACAGAGATTCAACAATCAATCAATCAATTTTTCATAATGACGATGAAGACAATCCTCGGATCGACCGACGACCTCTGACTTTGTATTCTTCTCTCTTTTTTCTTTTCTTTTTATTCTTCCTTTTCCCTAACCATTTTTTACTCTTTTTTTTTGAAAAAATCTTTTTAAAAAAAAAGATTTTTTTCCTGTGGGACCTGTGAGAAACCAATGCTCAGATGAATAGAAAATGTAGGGTACGATACAGTGCAACTGTTAGGAATAAGGAACTGGAGATGGATCGCAAGGGAGAGGGATGTCTGGAGGAAGAAAATTAGGGAGTTCGACGCTCGATTTCGACTGTAGCGCCATCGAAAAAGAAGAAGAAGAAGGCAGCCATTCGTAGTGTGCCAAAAACTGCCTCGGATGGTCAATCAGGGATAAAGATATCAGGGATTTATAGATTTCTGGGAGTAAGGAACTGGAGGACTGCCATGTCTGGGGGCAGAAAATTGAGACCAAGGTTTGATTTGGGCTGTATTCCGATCGAAGAAGGAGCCGAGGCTTGAAACTTCTCACCCCGCCCGAATAAATTATATTCTGTTAAAAAATCGCGTTCCTGTGGGATAACCTTTCGTTTTATAGACGTGCAGGCGACTTGTACAAGAGACTCTTTCTCTTGGCCGTGTGGTACGACGTATAAATAAGCGAAGGAGAGACCGCATACCGTCGGCCCCGAAAGGCGTAACAGTCACCACACTGTTAGCTCGAAGAATCCCCGTATCACATTCGTGCGCTGATCGTTTTATAAACGCCTCTCAGAGATGTTCGTCGATCGAACAGAGACGGCGCACCAACATTCCCAGCCGCTTATTAGATTCGGTCTTAGACTCGTCTCTTAAATCGTTTCTTATCTCTAGGTATTTATCACCTGTTTTTCATAAACACTACGTACAAGTAAACACATGTAAAGTATTTTAATTGAAAAAATAAAATACAAGACAGAGCTCTCTGTACAGCGGACGCGCTGCGTTTGTTTGCCCGTCCGTCCGGCCGTCTATAATTAAAACTACATGAAATTGGTACCCAGTCCGCATCATAAATCGCCTGCGAGTGTATCGAAGAAGTCCTGTAACGTATTCTACAATCGTAGTAGTAAAAGAGTTTAATGGCGTTTTCGTTCCATAAGCGATCTGTTTATTTTTAGCAACCTGATATGTCGTGTGACGAGCCAGCTGGCCGACACATATTTCAAAATCACTAATAAACTGTCATAACTTTTTAATACGCGCCCGAAAACTAATCTTCGAATTATCTCGTGCACGCGTAAACGATAACCGAAATAAACCTGAAACTGTCATGAAGTATCATGCGGACGCTTTTCAGTCGAGCAGTGACAGATCGGCTCCGCTGTCAACGCGAATCAACTGATATTTCCTCACATAAATGAACGTTCATGAAACACACACACACACACACACACATATATATATATATATATATATATATATATATATATATATATATATATATAAATAAATGTATGTATGTGTGATATACTTATATATATATATATATATATTTACATATATTTATATAGAGGATTAAATACGTTTTTATTTAAAAACTGTTTCTTTTACAATTAGTTAATATTTATTACACTTTCAGGATCACTGTACCATTTTAGGTTTTGAAATAGGATTTTTTATACATTGTTTGAGGTTGTTTTTAAATAAATAGAAAGTCAGCGAGGAAATCAGTCGAAAGTGTTACGATTATTGATACAGACACGTTTAAATGTTTAAATTATTTATCCGAATTAATGTATTGCTTTGATTTATTATTGCCCATGTGATTATTATTGCTCGACACGAACATAAATTAAATAGCTGAAAAGAATTTTGAACCGATTGTGTAGAGTTTTGATATTTAATCAGAATATATTTATTCATAAATTAGTGCCAAATAGTTCAAACTATTCTTATATATAAACACACACAAACACACATATATATATATATACATATATATATATATATATATATATATATATATATATATATATATATATATATATATATATATAGGGAGACCGGGGCTAAGTGAACGTTTGATTTTTGTAACCCAGGTAGAAACGTTTTATGAGTTCGCCCTTATTACTGTGTGTTTCTATTAATGCCTCCACGTGACAAACGTAGTTTAGTAGAGTTCGATACAATGGTTCCTATTTTATTACTCTTTGAGTGTTTCAGTAGTGGAGAAGTGAATTTTTGTTCTCGTGGAAATTTTCAATTATTTACAACTCTTTGTTGTAAACAATTCTGAATGTGAGTGATTGTAAAATTTTAAGGCCTCCTAAATACACTACCATTATTTTTTTTGTCATATTTACGATGTTGATATAATTTTTTTACAATTAAATTCCAAATATGCATGCGGGACTAAGTGAACCAAATGCGACCGGGGCTAAATGAACATGATCCTAATTTTGCACTGATTTTTTTCTATAAGTTGAGTATCTGGAGCGCTGCAACGATATGAACTTCGATCTCTGCGGACTTTAGCCTACGAATACGCTATGAAATTGAATATGGCAATTCCAGTATCTTGGAAAGAAGTGCGCATGGCTAGCAAAAATTCGTTAACAGCATTTATATATATATATATATATATATATATATATATATATATATATATATATATATATCGTTAATCATTTTATCGAGGAGTCAAAGTTTATCCAATTGTAAGACATGTCCATATAAAGACATTATCACAAATGTGTCATTGCAGAATGTATGCGAAACGATTATGTGTAGATTTTTCACTATGCCAGTTAAATATATTCTGGGAAAATAAAAATTTTACACTCTATACGTCAGTTGTGCAAATAAATAGTCGTTTCTTTTATAGAAAATGAATGTACATTCATAGAAAAGTGGAATACGTTTCAATCCTCAAAATATCTTCCATTATTTTGTACTTTTCTCCATCTGTCGGGCGACTGACGGATCTGTTGTCGTCCAATAAATGGCGGATTTGTGTCCATGAAGTGTCCATTTACTGGCGCTGATGATCTGAGTTGTCGACGCGCCCTTAAGCTCCGCATCAGTAACCGACCAGCTGTTTATTTGTGTAATCAGTAGGTGTACAAATTATTTCAGTGGAAAAAAAGTTACAAAGCTACACAAAGAACTACCACTCTATTAAACAGGTCTCTCAGAGGAAATTAATATAAACACACACACACACACACACTTCTGAGTGCGCATGTGAACGCTATCCATGTTCGTAGACAATTATTGGAAGCGTGCGCGCACGGACTCCTTGTAAGACCGAAATTAACATTCTTAATGCGTTTATAATTAATGGTACAATGTATGTTACTTAATGATTACGTTTTTTTTTTCATTTTTTTTTTCGCTCCCCGCGTTTTAATTCCGACCAATTTCCGTTCTGTCGGGAACTGAACGCGCGGCTTCGCACGTCGATCGGTGTCGACGACGACGCGTGCGTACCGATATAAATCAACAGAACTCATAAATGCAGATTCTAATTATAAATTAACTGCGGGATCGTGCCCGCATGCGGCACGGCGTGGATTTCGTGGAATAAACACACGTTCGCACCAAACGGGATGAAATTTGTATTCGT
Organism: Acanthacorydalis orientalis; assembly: GCA_034766995.1. Lineage (NCBI taxonomy): Eukaryota > Metazoa > Arthropoda > Insecta > Megaloptera > Corydalidae > Acanthacorydalis > Acanthacorydalis orientalis. Next base: position 53,005,441 of record CM068316.1, on the reverse strand, counting down.
ACGCACACACACACACACACTCACACACAGAGAGAGTGAGAGAGAAAGAAAGAGAGAAACATGTGTGCAAGGTAGTTTATTGGACTTTTTTGAATGGAAAATTGTTTGCGGTTTGTCGAATGAAATTGAATGCATTTTCGAAATTGACTAGTTTATCAAAAAAAAATAGAATTGTGTTCCAAGTAAAATGTGTGCGTTGTGGTCCAAGTGTGCGTGTGATCATAAAATAAAAGGTAATCGAATTTAAATATCCCACCCGCCGGACGGATCGAGAATAAACACATAACTCGATTACAACATTAGCTCCGTCGAAGCATATCGGAAGTAATCTAATTTCGGTAACAATGACGATTGAAAATCTTTCCCAATCAAGTCGGCAGAAGTTCGGGCCCGGAATGAGCCGGCGAGACGGCGGGCGGGATGTAACGAGCGATACATTTGGTGGCGCGGCGACGTCGGCGCCGACGCCGCCCCGTTCACCGCAGCATGTTAATCCGCTTACTTGGTAATATTGTTAAATAGCTTTGTTTAGGTAATGCCGGTAAGATCAGATTAAACTACCTTCTGTTTGTAGCCGTCTAGTCGACGAAATTTAAGTGAATGTGTCGGGGGTCCGCGTTTGACTCGAGAGCGCGGTGAATAAGTTAACTTTCGGAACAAGTGCGCTCGAACTGAATCGACTCGTTCGGTATAGATGCGAATCGGGGAGGGAATGAGGTGCGTGGTAATTTATATACTTGCTGAAATGAAAATTGGAAATGTATCGATTAGAGTTCTCAACATATTGAAAGTTTATCGGGGAATCGTTTTGAAACTATTCTAAATTTAGTTCTCTAATTATTAAAAACCGGACTGGAATCGATTTTGAAAAAAATCTCTAACGATTAAAACTATTAAACTTATTATCTGATCGTTGAACGTTATTGTTTTTATAGTTCTCGATATTTTTAATTTTTGTAGCGATTCTTTTACTGTAAAGTGTTTTGTTGTCTGTACATTTTCATAGAAATGTCATGAGAGTTAGCTTTAATCATTTTTAATTTGTTCTTGTTTATTCTCGATCCGACCGGCGGATGCAACGATATTTCGTTACATCTAAGTCTAGTTTAGTTCTGTAACCGCATCTAACAGAATGACAACTGACTTAATCATCAATATTTCTATCTATCCATATTTAATTCATAACCATTTTTTTAATTCATATCGATTTTATCCATATTTCTATCTATCAATATTTGACCGTTATTATTTCTAATTTTTTTATCTGTTTTGTCACTAAATAAAGTATTAAGATAACTGTATATAAAATTTTTGAATTAAATTCAATGATAACCCCATTTAATGAAGAAACAAATACAGTGATGCTTTTTTGTATCTACAGTGAAATATTCCATATATGAAAATGAATTTAGTCACAATGAATAAGTTCAGAGTGGGAAAGAGATGTAACACAAGACGATAATAAGTTGAGCTTGAGATCTCAGGTCTTCAACGATTCAAATGGAGTTTTTTCTCTGCAATTCTTGTCCAGAATGATATTTAGTTATTTCAAGTCCAGTTCAGTTCCACAATCACATCTTCCAGATCTAATAAACTGTAACATCGTACACACGAACACACATACACACACACACACTTTCTGTTACAAAACGTGCAGATTTCTTGCGGAAACGGCGTCCGTAGAAAAAGAGTACCGTTCGACGTCGACCCGACCCGTTCTCCCCGCACGTCGTCGCGTACCGAAACAATGATACATTAGTTATGTCGACGATCAACAATATCGTCGTACAACATCGTACTCCTTGTTCATCCATTCAGTTCGAAACAATGAGCGGTTGTATTACCCTGACATACGCGTCAAGTAATTACATAAACAATGAAACGCCCGTCGACGACGTCGACGACAACGGATCATGGTTTATAATCTGTGCACTGACATTGTCACCCTCTTTAAGTGGGCGGGCGGTGGAAGTTTTAGGGACACCGCCGTTGGATTTGTTTCGCTCAAGTACGCTGGCGTGCGGCTGAATGGTTTCGACGACGACGACGACGTCGACGACGCCGCTGCTGCTTATGTGTTTAACGCAGTTCCGGATTGCGACAAATAGGATTCTTTTCCGGAAGCGGAACGAACGTGTATCATATCTATAATTATTCGTTTCTTTCTCGCTCTCTCTTCTCTCGATCTTTTTCGTTTCGTCCGCTAAATAATCGTCTCTTCTCTTCAATTATTGCGTTCGAGAAATCCGTATTAAAGTCCAAGAAATGTGTGTATCAGAGCGCATCTATTAAATAATATACAAGGGTTGTTGTGAAAAAAGAAACAAGACCAATCGATTAACTTATAAAATACCTACTCTGTAATAGAACAAATTCGAGAACTATTTAATATGATCTCTTCTGGCCTTAACAGGAGATCATTGGTTCGATTCAGGTAAATAGTACCTGTATTAGACCCGTTTATGCATGATGGGCTTTTTGGATTTCGTTTAAAAATCTAGAAATTTAAAGCGATGAATTTACATTAAATTTTTTTGCTAAATCCAATAAAATCTAATCATTTGTAGAAATGATTAGATTTTTATTTGTTTATTACTGTTACAGCTCTTCAGCTGTTTATGAAGCTCGAGCTTGTTTGATTTTCGAAATATGTCATTGTATCCATGATCAAACACCATTGGAGTGATTTTTTCTTCGTTTTTCAATTGTTAAGTCGCTTATTAGGCGGTTAGATGAATTCGATTTGTAAAAACAATAATATTTTTTTTGTTCATTGCTATAATAGCTCTTCAGCTGTGTGTATAGCTCCTGCTTGTTCGATTTTCAAAATGTGTTCTTGTATCCGTCATCGAACACCATTAAAATGATATTTTTTTTGTTTTTTAACTGTTAAGTCAGTTAATAGGAAATTGGATAAACACAATTTATTAAAAAAAAAAACAATATACTATTTATTCATTGATTTAATAGCCTTTCAGCTGTTTTCAATGCTCATATTTGATTGATTTTCGAAATATCTTCTTGTATCAATCATCAAACACCATTGGAGTGATTTCTTCTTCGTTTTTTAATTGTTAAGTCGCTTATTAGGAGGTTAGATGAACACAATTTATAAAAAAAACAATATACTTTCTATTCATTGCTATAATAGCTCTTCAGCTGTGTGTATAGCTCCTGCTTGTTCGATTTTCAAAACATTTTCTTGTATCCATCATCGAACACCATTGAAATAATCGATTCTATGATCCTAACTGTTGAATCGCTTGTATAAAGAGATTGATGAAAATTTATTTCCAAAAAACAATTAATTTTCTTTACTAGATTCCTTTAATAGCTCTTCATCTATTTGTGTAGCTTGTGTTTTTTTTATTTTCAAAATATTTGATTGTATCGCTCATAAAACGCCATTGAAGTCTCTATTCTTCGTTTTTTAGTGGGTTTCTTGCTAGGAAATTTGATAAACACGATTTTCAAAGCTCGTGCCTGTTCAATTTTAAAAAGATTTCCTATTTAAGTCGTTTCTTGTTCGTTTTTTAACTGTTAAAAGTCACTTGTTAAGAGATTGAACAAATCAGTTTTGTGAAAATAGTCATTTTTTTTATTAGATGGGTTCGTTTTTCAAAATATGTGCTTGTATATATATATATATATATATATATATATATATATATATATATATATATATATATATATATATATATATATACATACAAGGCTTTGAAACGTGTCTCTTCAAATACCGTTGAAATCATCTTCTCTTATTCTCTTCAGCACTTAAGTGACGATGCTGCTAAATAAAAAATTCGGTTGTGAATCTAAACAAAGCCTGTCATTTAAAGACCATTCTTTCGGGTAAAGACTTTCTCTGGTATCCCCACATTAATTTCATTGACAGTCAACACTGAACCAGGTTTCTAATTTCAGCACCGAGCATACCGCACCCGTATTTTCAATTTTTCCCCTATCTCATCGACACTTTTCTCGGCCGATCCGCAAATTACAGTCGAGTACCGCCCTGCGCTCCGGTAGATATCTGTCTTCTTGTATATACGTGTGTCGTGCGCGTGTATTTGTCATGCTACTGACATTCGAGTATCAACATTTACCCTCCAACCTCATCTCAAACCATCGTCTCAGCCGGTTTGACGATTGCCTCATGTCGTGTGTCTACCAGTCTCAACATTCGAGAACAGACACACACACACACACACATCGACTCTTCGTCCCACTACGGCAGAAACCGCACCGTGCGGCTTGCTGTTTTAACATGCTGATACCGTCTGATTCTGTTGCCTCGCACAGTCGGTATTATTTTGACTAAATGAGTGCGAGGAGAGAGAGATGCGCAAAAAATACTTGCGGTACGGATGGAATAGAAACGGTACGCGGGCCGTTGTTTATCGTCAGAGTTGGATTTTCATTAGTGGAAACTTGTAGATAAGTAGATTGGAGTTTATTTTTCAATGTGCGGGCGCTAATGATCTTAGCTGTGGATTCTCCCGTAAGCTCCAAATAACCAACCGACCAACTGTCTATTTTAGTAAGAATTAAGAGTATAAATTTTGTAATTGTATAATTATTTGAAATTACAGTAAATAATATATAAAATTGTAGTTGTATATTCTACAGTTATATAATTAGTGAGAGGATGAATTAATTGAGTGCATTTTTTTATAGAAAATTAACGTTTATTCACTGAAAAATGGAATAGATTTCCGTCCTCAAAATATCTCCCATTATTTTGTATAAAATCTCTCCATCTGTCTGATCTCTTGTCGAAAAAAAGATGCCGGATTCGTGTCCATGAAGTTGTTAACGCATTTTCAGATCTCTTTCACCGTTTTAAAATGGGTATCAGCCAGGTGACACCGGAGCGACCAAATCTGGTGATAATCTGACGGTGCTACGTCCTATAAATATACCTCACGAGGGACAAATTCTCATCCCGAACAACGAATAATCTCTTTGGTCCTTTTTATAATGACCGGCCGAACGTTGTCGTGCTGCAGATTGATTTGTCTCTCTTCCTCGCCAGTGAATGATATTTTTCCTCTCTGATTCGGATGATTCAAACGGATGAGCTGTTGGTAGTAACGTTCTGAATTTACAGTCTGGCTAGATTCTTACAACTCACAATACAACACACTTTTACTGCCCCACTGAATATATGATAACAATTTTTTGGGGTGAATATTTGGTTTCGGAGTCGATGCCGCTGGTTCGACGGCTCTGACCGACGCGCTCGAGCGCTTAGACCTGTCGTTAAAATACATTTTTCATCCCCGGAGGTGATTTTATATAAAAAAGTATTCTTTTTGAACGTCGCGAGCGAGGACATACCCTTACCTCATCTTCTTTCTTCGTTTTCCGGTCTGATTCCAACTGAAATCGATTGGTCCAACTTTTGATTTTTTTCCAGCTGATAAAGAAGATAGGAATTTATTTCCAGAGTAGCTCTGTGTTGCAGAAGGAGTTCTTATTCAGTATGAGCGGAGTTTACACTGAACAACTGCTCCAGCTCCACACCTTCACCGTATATTGTGTCCCAATGAATATGATTTAGTGTTCCAGTTTTGATATTTTGGACATATTGTGTTGTCGTACATGTGAAATGCTCAGGCTTATTTTCAGTCCTGAAAAACGCTGAAAACCTCTATGAAAAATCCTGTAAATTGGATCACAGTATTCTAAATCTTTTATTATCTTCAAGAGTTTCAACACTTTTCACGATATTTACATGTGTTGTCCAATCAGGTTTATGGATTTGAGCAGTCTAGTTCTTTTACATGCCTGTCTTATCTCACTCTGAATGTAATATTGTTTTTAATGGACCGTCTTTATAACGTTTGGGACTCGTACATCTCGCGTTTCGAATTAAGGAGTGATTCGATGATCTTAGCTGTCGAACCGCTCTAAAACCCCAATAACTAAACACCTTAGTCTTCAGAATTTTCGGTTTTTCGGGACATTCTCGATTGGAAAGATTAGAATTACCGCTTTGAACCGTTTGAAACGATTTCTTGTGTATTTCATCAGCCACAACACTTTCCTGCAGAGCTGAACAACTCATTTCGACGATTTCGTCAGCATTTTTTTTCAACAGGAATATGTGCAATGCCTAATATGTCACACTGACGTCATCCTGTTTACTACTGTCTTGTGAGGTTATTCCGACTCTTTGGGCAAGATATATACCGTTTTTAAATGCTAAGGTCGGCATTTTAAGATTCTCAAACGACATGAAGATATTTTAATTTGAAACAGAGTCATGATTGATTGAACTTAAAGGCACAGAATCATTTTTCTACGCGTAATAATTTCGAAATCCGTCACTCGCGATCATGAATAGAAAGAGAGACGAGATGCGGAGACGGCCGTACCGAAACATAAATAATTATTCACGGTGCGCGGACGGTCGAAGCGCCAGGATGCTCCGCGTTATCGCGTTTTATCAATCCATCGATTAATATTCGTCACATGGCATCCGCATACCCGAACCAACGTCGTTCGAAATTTATGTAAAACATGTTAGTCGAACGACGTTTCAAGATTTGACGGCGCTCGTCAACAGTAGTTGACGCGTATCAGACAGGGTTTCAAGACCATGGCGGCTGTCTGTCAGCGCAGACACGTACGCCGATGACGAGGCGCTGATAACCGTCGACTGAACAGTCTAATCAACACACGAGAGCACTGAATGCCAGTGGAGAGAACGGAAAAAAAAATAACAACAACAACAACGTTTGTGGTGCGACGAGAGCGAAGGCGTTGACGCGAGTGAGCGAGCGAGCGCGAGAGGGATGGGAGCCGATGCGGTCGAAGAACGAGATACGGATTTTCTTACACAGCAATATGAGATTGTGCGGATGTCGATTTTTGCAGATGTTTAATGGTGTTCGGTGCGTATGATGGACGGCGGAGAGGCTATCGCGGGCTCGATGCTCGCTCATCAACGCCAGGCCGGGTTCTATTGACCCCGCTGCTTGCATCGCTAGCGAACGCCATATATGTGTATGGCTTGCGTTTCTTATCGCCTTTGTGTTTGTTAACGCTGTGCACTTTTTATTTTTGTTATGGCGGGATGGACGGCTTCTACACTCGACGAACAGATTTTGAGAAGGAGACGAGTTCGATTGCGCGGAATGGAATGTAAACCGAAAAACATGCTGGAAAAACTGGTACAATCAAAAAAAAATATCAATTCTTTTCTCGTCCCACAATCTGTAGCAAATTTGTCGATCAGAAAGTGTTGAATAAATTTTATTGAAACAATTATGGAACAAAGAATCAACAGTGGATTGACTTGCAGCTTCGCATGCTTCAATTGAAGAGATGGACCTACACGAAAACGTACACAGCTGTCTCCCTCTCCTTCAACGAGTACACGGACCAAGTGGCTCTTCTTGAAACCGTTCTTGTATTTCTGAAGATCTTAACAGTGGCGATACTTCATCGGCCAGTGTATCTGTATTTTTTTTATTTAAAAAAAAATAAAAATAAAATCTCTGTTCAATCTATAAACGCATTCGCAAACGACAGACGAGGAATCAAAAACATCTAATTTATAAATGAGTCCGCGTGACTCACTCCGATATCAACAGATTCGGATACATCTGAAAAAGAATCTCGTCTCTAGACCGGCGTTTATTTATGTTAAGTCGTCGACGTGCTTAATTGCAGCACGAATTATCAACCGAATCGTTCTGATTATTTTTAGTACGCACGTCCGTCCGTCCACTGATCTGTTTTCGCGCGAAACGGACGGACGGAGTGTGAGTGAAAAACCATCGTACTGAATCTCAATCGACATAAACAGGATACAGTCGATCAACTAATTGCTTCAAAGTAAATAAAACAAAGCTCTCGTTTCATCTCGTCTAACGATATCGAAAGAAAAAGACCAATAAAACATCGAAACAGTTCAAGATCGTTTACAAATATTTATATTTCTTCTCCAGTGGGAAAATCTCGACAGAGATCTCGATAGAATGTGTATGTGTGTGTATGTGTGTGTGCAGATGTTTTCCGTGTAATCAAGTCCCGATATCAGCGTCGTTCCTCGTGACTAGAGAAAGGGTAACAAACGTACAATAGCGTCGATCGACTAAACGTTCGACATAGTCATTTCAATAAAAAGATTGTTTTCGATGAAATCGTCAGTGTGTGGGATGAAACATACACAGACACGGTTCGAAATGTCTACAGTCTTGTTTGTGCCATCAGTAGAATCGTTCGAGTGGGTTGTACGCTTGTTCGTCTGTCTATGCTCTGTGGAAAAACAGCTAGTTCTGTTTTTATTTACTTTATTTTTTTTTCTCTTCATACAGTCGATTGAATGTAGAAATCCAGTGTTTCTGTAACTCGTATCGTCAGATTTGTTTAAAACGTATGAACTATTTGATCGACTAGCTAATGAGAAATCGTTTTGGACCTAAAAAAAAATAGCTTTTCGGAAATTGTTCAGGAATCAACGTCGAATCTATAGATTGATTCTGTTTGAGAAACGGAAATGTTTAGTCAGATTATTGACAATTTTCGATTCTTTTTTAAGTACATTGCGATGACGTTGTTAATCATCCACTGGGGTGTAGAGCACGGAAAAATCTGTACAGCTACAAACTGAAAAATATGCAAAAATACAGCAAAACTCAAAAATCATCAACATTTTGTTCGGTCTGTGTTTTTAGATATCGATGAAATCATTCTCAAAACTCCAACGTGTATAAATTTCTACCATAATTCAACAAGAATACAATAGTCTGATACAAGAATCAAAAATGATCGTCGATCTATTATTGATTGTTTGATTGTTTTCCCATATGCATTTAGAGCTCGATGAAATCGTTATCAAAGATTCAATGTGCAGACAAATCTGTACAAAAGTCTACCAACTGTACAAAAATCTGGATCAAGAAACAGAAATGTTCAATAATTATTCATTGATTATGTCTGATTGTTACATAATCAAACAACAGTAAAACAATCTAGTTCGAGAATCAAAAATAGTCAATAATTAATTATTAATACTTTTTCATTGTTTTTGGTCTGAATTTCCATGTGTACGAAAATCATTGACTGAGTTCTAAATCGTACGAAAATCTGTACAACAATCTGACAACAATGCAACAATCTAGTTCAAGAAATAAAAAATGATCAATAATTAATTATTGACCATTTTTAACTGTTGTCCCGTGTGCATTCAGATCTCGATGAAATCAGACTCACGGTTTCTAAATCACAGAAAAATATGTATGAATATTAAACAAAAATACAACAATCTGGTACGAGAATCGAAAACGATCAATAATTGTTCTCTGATAATTTTTGATTGTTTCTCATGTGGATTTCGGTTGCAATTCCATTATTCTCACAGTTCGAAGGTACGGAAAAATCTGTACAATAAAAAATGAAACAAAACTGATCGATAACAGTTTAATAAAAATTTCTATAAAACCAAACTCATGTAATTTAGATATTTTAGATGTTAGATTTATTTGTTTATTTTTCATTACTGTTCTATGAACATTTTTTTGGAATCAGTGTTTAACTTAAGCCGAATATTTCTGAAAATAATTTCGGTTCTTGTCTAATTAATATATATATATATATATATATATATATATATATATATATATATATATATATATATATATATATATTCTGTTGTCATTCGAACAAGATTCAATCCTCGACATAGATTCAACTCGTCGTTTCCTTAATAAACTGCAGATATTTTTATACAGACGCGAAAACATATATCAGACTCGACCCAATGTGTTAAGTAATGTACAGTAATTGCTAATAAATATTTATACATCGAAACATTTACAACCAGTAATTTAAATCGAGCGACACGTATGACGAGGCCGGTGCCGCGCTCCAACTACCAGCCTGTTATTTTATTTTTTTGTTTCTCTTCTGCTGCTGCAGCAACAGCAGCAGCACAGGCGTCCAAATAAGAACCGTGCGCCGATGAAAATCACTGTTAATGTGGCATGAGACGTAGATTGTTATCGGTACGGGGTTCGGGTCATACGGGAACAATGAGGAGTCAGAAAATGGCGCCGACACGTTCAGATTTTATCGTATGAATTATGGCCGTCGTATAATGGACCGTGTTTTAAATAACCGTACTGTTTTCTCTCTCTATGTGTGTGTGTGTGTGTGTTTTTTTTTTTAATTATTACTCTTACTATTTCGGATTTACTTTTTAATTAGTCGACACGGCGACCAGGAGTGCAACGCGTTCGATCGACCACGGAAACATAATGATGGATCGGTGCTTATCTTCGAATCTTGAATTTTTAGAACGTTAATTCATCCCTCATATACACACACTTTATATATATATATATATATATATATATATATATATATATATATATATTATACACTATGTCAATCAAAAAGTTCCAGGAGTTTTCAAAGAAAACACAAAACAGTTTATCAAGAGGTTGGATTGTAAAACAGTTATTTATATATAGGAGGTTGCATTGAAAGCTGCTGTTTTAATATGTTCTTTGAGCATTTATTTCAGTAACAAATCTGTATAGAAATCTACCAATTGTACAAAAATCTGGGTCAAGAATCGAAAATGATTGGTAATGATTCATTGATCATGTTTTATTGTTTCTTATTTGCATTCAGAGCTCGATGGTATCATTTTTAAAGCTTCATTGTACAGAAAAATCTATAGAATAACAGAAAAACGATGCTAATATATATATATATATATATATATATATATATATATATATATATATATTATATACAAAAATCTGGTTCGAGAATCAAAAATAATCAGTTTTTTGGTTATTTTTAATTGCTGCCCTGATGTGTATTTAAATATTGAAGTAATCGGATTCAAAATTCCAAGATACATAAAAATCGATATAAAACACTAACAAAAATCCAGAAATATGCTATAAGACAAACATCTGGTCGATGTACCGGCGTTGCCGCCCTCTTCTTGTAAGAACTCTCTCTAAAAATATTACAACTTTTTGCACACTGAAATCTTGATGTTTTTTTCGCAAAAACGGGGATTTAACTTTTAGTTAAAGTGTGATTCTAAGAAATTTCAATGATTATCTCACCAATGAATCATAACCAAACATTTGATTGTATATGTCATCAGATTATAATAAAAAATTAAGTAGAATATTACAAGTAATCAGGGTATTCGTATGTAGTTGTGTTTGAAGAATTTAAAAGAAATTCTCAAACAAAAATCAGAACACTTGGATTAATCTTTTATTTTTCTGTTTTGTTTCAGGTGAGTCATCGAATATTTCAGCACCTTTCACCACAAGCTCGGTCGATTAATCGTTGGTAAGAATCCGTTTTGAAATTCTACCTCACTAATTTTATGTACTGTTCGAATGTTTTACATTTTTCACATAAATATATTATCTGTGTGTGCGCGCGTTTATGTGTGTACAGAAAATCGTTTCATAGCCGTATTTTAAATATACATCGCCACCAAACCAAATCTGTTCCAAATGAGCACTCTTTATTTGACATAAATATTTACATAGATGATCTCGAGCGGAAGCATTTAAATGTGTGGCCGGGCGCGCACTGGTGTTTCGAGAATTCATAAAACCCGTTAGCGACATCACTCACCAGTCAATGAAGAATGGTTCTCGTTCAACAAGTGTGTAAACTTCTTGTTGCTCGGCGTGTATACACGTTTATACACACACACACACACACACGTACGTCGCTCTTACATGTTTACCGAGACGTGGCGAACAATTTAATACGAAATAGTTCAGAACTACGAGGAATGTCACTCTATAAAATATTCGAATCGGATATGATGCATCGTTCAACAATGAACTATGTATTGTATTCGATCGTATCGGACGTTCTTTTATTTATTTATATACTCTTGATACTTCTCGGTCGAGAGATTCTGGCATACAGTGAGAAAATATTCATAGCTATTAATATACATATACAAATATATATATATATATACAAAAAATGCTCTTGTTTGCTTCTTTTCTATCATTAAGTCAATAGCCTAATTCGAAGCAAAATTAATAATGAAGCAAAAGTCAATGTTACCAAAATATAGACTTCAAACTGCGCTTTAAATTGTTATTAAGATTAAAACGATGGGATGACACCTTAATTGAAAAAAATTGAAGTTAGAATTCAGAAAACAAAAACCGCAATTATTTTCGTACCAACTCGTCTAACAAAATCGTTCGAAATATATATATGTATTTTTTTTTGATTTTTTATCTCTACATATCAAACACTGAAAGAATGAAGAACAATATGGCTAAATTTGTTCCAAGATTTGCGAAAGTGAATTTTAGGTCAGTGTGGGAACTTTATTATTGTGTTTGAAGGTTTCGAACGACGAGAGGAACGTATACTCTTGTAGATATTTAAAAAAATAGTTTACTATCAACCTGTAAGCCATGTAGCCCTATTTTAAAAGTGTGTATTTACGCTGTGTTGCAATAATGAATGGATGAGTGTACAGGCAGTAAACACAGAGTATAAGCAGCTGCTTTAAAATTGATTTGAATTATAATGAAATGGCGATTGATTTTTTTGAAAAATCAATAATTTTGTTAATCAAATTCACCATATTATTTATAAAATATAAACGTACTTAATTTCCACATTTTTTTAAAAAAAAACCGAAGAAAAAGTAAATTCTTGTGAAAAAATAATCGCTAATTAAAAGAATTTTTTGAAAAATCAATAATTTTATTGATCAAATCCACCGATATTATTTACAAAACATAAACATACTTAATTTCCAGATTTTTTTTAAAAAAAAGTAAATTCTTGTGAAAAATAATTGCTAATTAAAAGATTTTTTTGAAAAATCCATAATTTTATTCTTCAAAGTCATTGCTATTATTTAGAAAAATTAAACATACTTAAGTTCCACTTTAAAATTGAAACACAAAGAAAAGCAAATCTTTGTAAGAAAAATTTCCATTTTGTTTTTATCTGAAAATGTTCTAAAATTTGCGAATACGTTTTAGTTTTCACTAAGCTTCTAATCCGAACGATAAATGGTTATTCCTTTTTTCGCCTGACGAATATGCTTGTCGAACACAGAGTATAGGCAGCTGCTGTGAAATTGAATTGATTTGTAACGAAATGGTTCATTTTTTTGAAAAATCGATAATTTTATTGCACAAATCCGTCGTAAAAAAATAATTAAATTTGTTTTTACTCCCAACATATTCTAAAATTTTCGAATATGTTTCAGTTTTCACTAAAATTTTAATCGAAATAGCGGTTCTTGTTTTTTTCGCCTGACGAGCAGACTCGTCATAATATAAAATATTGTGATTTCTTCATGACGAGTATACTCGTCATGCACAACTAACAGGTTAAGATAAACTGATTTGTTAGTCTTTTATTATATATTTGGATAAATACTATATATATTTGGACTCGAAGTTATGTTTCTTGTCCTTGAAGATAATCTTTATTATTTTTCTTCGACTACCGGTTCCATTTATCGTTATTTTCATCTAGACAGGGGCAGGTGGATGTCGATAGACGAAACTGTCACTATAAAAACATTCAAATAGTGATAAGAAACATGGCTTCAAAATACATGTACAGAGAAACGAAACAAGTCACAAATTTTTGTATCCGTGTGCGTTCACCAACAATTAAAGATACAAACAACAACCGCAGAACAGTTTAAACACAGATGTTCAGGAGGACATTCGGCTCGACTATTAAAATATAATCAGAGCTGTACATGCATATACACACACACACACACATGTACTGTATCTACCGTCCATAGTTTCCAACCCTTAACTGGTTAATATTCGGTCGAAAATAATCCAGATAATGGACTATTTGCGGCCACTGGCGCGCCGATTGAATCCAATGGCCGATATTTTTCACCCGTGCCCCTGTCCCATTCATGTCTGGTCAGTTGTACGAATATGTGCGTTCTGTTGTTGTTGTTGCTGTACGTTCCTGATTGAAATTGATGTACGGTTCGCGTGCGTTCACGATTTCTTGTCGGTAATACGTGTTCAGCGTTGGACGAGCGCGGTCGTTAATTTCCTTAAAATGTATATATTTATGTAACAGATTTGAGTGAGCGAGTTAATTGTATTATAGGCCTTGTACGATTTGGTATATTTGTTGTTTCTTTCGTCCAGTTCTTTCTTTTCGATCGATTGGAATCAGTTTTTTTTTATATCCATGTGGAACACTGAGATTTAACCATTTTATGTGTGCGTTTTTTCAATAATTCTGTGCGTGGAGGAGAATAACGATTATCAAAATGTTTGACTAAGTATTTAATTAATTTTTCATTCTGAAAACTGTTGTAACACTGTAGAACACTGAGATTTGCCCATTTTATGTTTATATTTTTTAACTTTCTGTGTGTAGAGAAGAATAATGATTATGAAAATGTTTGACTAAGTATTTAAATATTTTCCATTCTGGAAACAGCTCTAACACTCTTGAACACTGAGATTTAACCATTTTATGTGTGTATTTTTTAACTATTCTGTATGTAGAGAAGAATAACGATTATCAAAATGTTTGGCTAAGTATTTAAATAATTTTCCATTCTGAAAACATCTCTAGCACTGTCAAACACTGAGATTTAGCCATTTTATGTGTGGTTTTTTTTAATCATTCTGTGTAGAGAAGAATAATGATTATCAAAATGTTTGATTAAGTATTTAAATAATTTTGCATTCTGAAAACAGCTCTAGCACTGTAACTACATTAGTTCTCTAAATGATTTTTCTTTCGGTTTAAAAATCAAGTAAAAATCACTTCATATGTTGATTATTGATCGGTGTTTATCTGCGTTTCGATTAGTCATACTCATCTTTATATTGTTAAAATGTGTAGAAAATCCTGATCAAAAATGTTCAATAATTTGTTAAAGATCAGTTTTAATTTTGCTGATATATACGTTTAGAAAATAATTTCATCATCCTTAGAGTGATAAAAAGACTTTTCTATAGATTATCGTTGTGAAGATGGCGGAAATGATTGGATTATTGAACATTTTTGATCAGAAAACAATTCTGTTGTAAATTCTTTTCTCTTGTTTGTCGTTATTGCCATTTTTTTATCTCTAGTGATTCATGTATTAAAAAAATGATTTTTATTCAATCCGTTGTCTAAAGAACTGCATGTCGAGACCAGATCAATTAATGTGGTATCCAAGTGTCGACATTGTCTTACATTCTACCCAATCTTCTGAAACAGACCCGGATTGTTCTCCTCTAATCACACCAAATAGACAATTGTACATTTTGACAACACGAATCTGTTCAATAAATTTAAAATTTCTTAAATAAACGATCACACAGATGTCATTAGTAAAGTAAATGTTCTTAGAGTGATAATTAATTCCACTACTTCTCTCCCAATCTGCCACTCTTATAAATACAGACTGATTTTACCAGAATGATAAAGAAACGGGATTAGAAAACAATCTGGATCGTTTAAATGGTTTTAAAAAAAATGTTTTTATCAACTGAATTATTTGAAACAAGACACTGTGCAGATTTTGTAATTTTCTGAATCTGTCGAATGCCGTTTTATGAACTGAAAAAAGTCCAAAAATAAATAAATGATTCACGTTTAGAACAATACCGAAACAATTTGATTTATTACATTTATTTAAACACGCACTCGGCTTGTATTTAAATGAACAACTTAAAAACTTAACATCAAAACAAACATATTAACTAAATACAACGATGACTTACGCTGCCTATTTTCAAAAATCCTCTATCAATTATACGCCGATTTCAAAGAAGTGTTCTTTTACAAGAACTAATTTATTTATGTTTTCATAAAAAATGTAATAAATTATACATATACATACATACATACATATATATATATATATATATATATATATATATATATATATATATATATATATATAAGCATTTTTAAAACACGAGAAATATTGCAAATAATATATGATTATTGCTGAAAATCCGTTTAAAAAAATATTTCATGTGACAGCGCATGAATCACTTTTATGACGGGAAGTTCAAAGGATTGGTATAACATGTATGTAATTTCGTATGCGTTCACAAATAAATATATATATATATATATACACACAGACTGTTTTAAAAGTTGGTTTACATTTTATCTTTTTCATAATTCTTGCATGAAACGAAAATCCAGTTGAGTTTTTTTTACACGGTTAATTTTTTTAAGCTTGAAAACTATGTATGGAAAATAATGTCGACCGAATCGTCACCTATGGCCGTGACGCAGAAGATGATATTTTTATCTTTAGATGATATTCTTCGTCATATTTTCGTGGCATGGTTCGTGGGTCATCTCGTCGACTTGCGAAGAATATTCAACTGTTAGTCTTCTAATCGTCTCTTGATTGTTCGAATAAATCTTGGTCTTTAAGTGTTTCTGTAAAAAAAATCTGGTATTGTTGAATTTGATGATCTTGATTGTCAATATAAATATATATATATATATATATATATATATATATATATAACATATAGATAGACAGATAGAGAGTTAGATAGATAAATCTTGAGATTGATTGTGCCAGAAACATTATATGGGCCATTTGATAAGATTGATAAATTTCAGAATATTCAACTATTCTAATCGTCTGTTGATTGTTCGAATAAATCTTGGTTTTGAAGTGTTTCTATAAAAAAATTTGGTACTGTTGAATTTGATGATCTTGATTGTCTATATATATATATATATATATATATATATATATATATATATATATATAACATATAGATAGATAGATAGATGAATCTTGAGATTGATTGTGCCAGAAACATTATGTGGGTCCTTTGATGAGTTTGATAAATGTCAGAAGAATATTCAATTGTTAGTCTTCTAATCGTCTTTTGATTGTTCGAATAAATCTTGGTTTTGAAGTGTTTCTGTAAAAAAATCTGGTATTGTTGATATAACTATATATATATATATATATATATATATATATATATATATATATATATATATAAACTATAATAACTTCATAAAACTAAAAACTATATAACTATATAAAACTATATCACTGTCACAATTGAATCCGTTCACTAACCGGAATATCGTTGGTTTACTTGGCATTCAATCATGACCGAAATTTTTTAAGAGTTTCCGGATTAAATAATGATTTTCATAAAATGTTTTTACTATAAACACACGTCTAATTTCTCATGTTTTATCTCTTCAAATATCAGTTTTCAGGTAAAACAAACTAACGAAACCAAAGTGGTGATCAATGAAAGTCCTATACCTATCTTTGAATCATTCTGTATATATATATATATATTTGTATGTGTGTGTGTTATAAATGAATGTAACGAAACTCGTTCGGAATTATTTATTTTCCGAACACTATTTATAAAACTTGTCAGCGAAATAATATCAACCGGCGGTCTCTTCGGATCGGCCGAACCCCCCACATACACACACACACGCACACACACTTCAGCACTCAGGCCATTTACTGTAAATTGCATTCATTTAATATATGTTTATTTTGACGACGTTTCACTTGGAACATTGACAAGAGGCAGGCGCGCGCAGGACGAGAGATAGTTTGTTTGAAATGTTGAAAACATAAGACATTTGTTTTCGGATGTGTGCGTCTTGTAGACGAGACCCGGCGCGCTTCTGTGTATCAACAACAGATAAGATGACGGCGCGACAAGGCCGCGCGACGTCGAACATGTTAGAGAAATACATGAAACGAAACTGGGAAGTGTTTTTTGATCGGTGACGAGCGTGCTCGTCGCCGATCAAAAAATTCTTCTGTTAACAAAAACACTGGCACTAATCACTGATAGCAGAAAGTGGATTAATAGTCTCCCAGTTGATTGTTACTGGTGGGAAAAAAGTTGATTTATGTACCGGTCGATAAGTGCTGTCGATAAGAAGCCTGAAAATAGACAAACGTTGATAACCATCTTTCATCATTAGTATTTTTCTGTCATCCAATTAATTTTCTCGGTTCCAATATCGAAAAACGCAGTTCAATTCTAAACAAATTTTGAAAAAAGTACTGAACGCATTCTGATCGATTATCGTACATCTCTAGTTGACGAATTGTTGATTTTGGTAACAAAAAAAAAAACGAATATGATAAAATTCAAAATTCTCTGATTAAATAGTAAAAAATAGACTAGAAAAAATTCGTCTGTTAACAAAGACCCTGTCAATAACCAGTGATGGTCGATTTATAGGCTTCTAGTTGATTGTTACTGATGGGGGAACAAAGTTGATTAATATACCGGTCGATAAGCGCTGTCTATAAAAAGCCTGAAAATAGACAAATGTTGGTATTCATCTTTCATCATTAGTCTTTTGCTGTCATCCAATTAATTTCCTCGGTTCCAATATCGAAAAACGCAGTTCAATTCTAAACAAATTCTGAAAAAAGTACTAAACGCATTCTGATCGATTATCTTACATCTCTAGTTGACGAATTGTAGATTTTTTTACAAAAAAAAAAAACGAAAATGACAAAATCCATCGAAATATCGTCCCATCGCCGCACCTTTCCACGATATTCGTTACAATGATAATTGTTCGGTACGTACGTTACCGTAAACAGCAGAACTTCTTTCCCCGACGAGGAGTATCCGTGCGGACATAAATATAATGCGTAGATCAACTTCCTGTGCACGGTGCATGCATGTTTCGATGGAATAAATTCCACACGCGACACTGCGCCCGCCAAGATTTATGTCTGTCAGGTCATCTGTACAGGGTGCGAGCGTTTCTAAAAAAGTTGCAGTTTCGTCAAACGTTCCGTTCGTCTGTTCGTGTGCATTCTTTCTCGTATAATTGTTTAAAAGTCACATCTATCTGCTAAAATCGCGCCATTATCATAGTGATTCCAGTTTTCGACATCGATTCACGTTTGGTTTTTGACGAATGGGAAATAGTGAAATTTGGGCCAGGATGAGCAGAAATGGCGCTCCATCTCCGCCTCTAGTATTCCATTGTACATTTGAATTTTTATTTTCTTTATCCTTCTTCATCCTCACCACTACTTTAACCAGAGGACGTTGAAATTACTGATATTCTTTTCTGTGTAAAATATAACAAAAGTATAAGAAAATCTAACAGAAATCTAACAGAATGCGTGGTAAAGAACACAACCTGGTGCATTTTCAATAATTAATGTAAATTTAAAATCTACAGCTTTCTGCACCATACAATTTGCATGAAATATGCCGCCTATCATTAAAAAGATATCCATAAAAAGACTCGACTGTATGTGTATATATATATATATATATACATATGTAACAAGAATAACTGTGTGTTTGAATCCCGTAATAACGAAAAGAAAAATGGCTGCAATATACAACGAAGTGTGCAACGCATTTCATAGAGAAAAATATATATATAAAAAAGGGCGCACACACTGAGCCGAACGTCGCTCGAAACCGTGTGTTTAGAATCACTGCACGCGACGTACAAATCTGAATTTCTTCTGTAAATAGCGTACAGCAGAAACATGTATACGTTTCTCTCTTTCTCGCCACCGCTGAACACGATACAACAACAGCTAATACCGGGGTGGAATAAACAGACAGAATGCGTGCCCACATTCAATGTACTCCCGATATGAGCACATTTCAGTGAATATCTCATATGTGTACACACACACACATACAGACACACGTCCCCGATTTAAACTCGAACCACTAGTCTCGTAGATTGTGTACACCGCCGCACATGTATGTATGTACAGGGAATCCTCTCGAGAATGGATACATAATAACTGTATTAGATACGAATAAAAAAACAAGTGTACGAACAGAGATACGTTCGAAAAATTTGTAACGGTGTAATTTTATGCATAGAGTTTCGTTACACGATTCGATTAATATATAAAAAAAAAAATTGAACATCGGACGGACGGAGAATATGCTTCTTCTCTGTGCGTTTCTCGTTGTAAACAACGTACAGGTGCGCTGCAGTGTCAATCGAAATTTCGAATTTTCACCCTCAATTATGTTGAGACGAGTCGCATGTTTGATATTCGTTACAGTTTTTAGAATTTACTTATCTGATTTTTAGTAGCGAGTGACACTTGTTAGATACGAAGAGAGTCATTCTTTCACGAAACTTCTCAGTACATCGAATATTAAATTTACCCAATTGTTTCGATTCTCGTTCTTTAGTTGGTCTAATAGACACTTGTATTGCACTACATTATTTTTTAATTCAAATATTTTACATAACTCTTTTTTATGTGAGCATCTATCGGCAAATGCGCTATTTCAAGTAGCACAGCATTATTGATCGCTCCCCCATTTATTCCCAATATATTTTTTTAAAAAAATAGCTTTTAAATTATTTGATCTTTTATCTTCCATCTCGAACGGGTTAAAAAACCACACAGTTGGATTATCACCACGGTTTTATTATCATACAGATTGGTTAAAAAGAAATTACCACAAGAGATGACACACTCTTTCATTCTCGTCCATCGATTTTATTTCAGACACTCTCTGTATTATCTCGACATACAAGTTCCGTTCTAGTCCGATTCTTGATCCCTAATATACTTTTCCAGCAAGAAATGTACATGGAATTGTACAATGCACTCGGTTGTGGTTACATCGTCGTTAGCAGATTATCAATATTAACCTAAGTGCGCCTCACACTTTGTTACATCCCTTTTAGTACCTCCATAATACTCTTTATTAAATATCCAGATAAAAACCGACGATAATATGTAAATATCAGTCGGGAACGAGCTTAAATCGACATGCAACTAAATCAACTCGCCGGATTCACCCCTCGCACATGTGTGTGTGTGTGTCTGTACATCGAGGGTGGTTCGTGTGACGGTACAGAAACAGCTAGTACACAGACCTCACTGTCCACCGCACGCATTCCAATAAATAAAACCGACTCATTAAGGTTCGCCGAAGGGGGATACATTGATACAAACACAGACACACACACACACACATATATATATATATGTATATATGTATATGTGTGGATATGCATGTGCATGCAGGTAAATGGGGGAGACTCGGAACCGGGTTTTTCAATTTCGGTTTCTACCCGTCACGTTTGTTATTTTTTAAATTGGTAATCATATATCTGTAGTGTATCTTTCTATTCATGCAAACTTTAATCATTATATTCGATTTAATTGTCCTCCCTGTCTCGATTGTTTGTTTTTTTTTAAAAAAAAAAAAAGAAACAAGATACGGACTGAAACCATAACGATTTCAATAGCAGAACAGGACCAATCTTCAAATATAATCATTCTGGTATATTTTTAATATAATCATTAGGTGTAATGGTGAGGGCGAGGGTGATTTTTGTATGATTTTTAGATATGGAAGTTAATTCGATACCTTTAAGTTGAATCGAACATAACTCTGTTTTAAACTAAAATATTACATTAATTTTCTATGGAAAAAAAGGCATCGAATTAATTTGTACATCTAGTAGATGAGCGATTCTGTTTGAAACACATTCGAATATTGAGTTCCCCCCCCCTCCGCTCGTGTTCGTGAGAAGAAGTGTGTTTCACACACTTCTTCTCGAGTTCACAAAGATAATATTTATACAGCGAGATGGAACAAGACCGCGTGTACGCCGCAAACGCTGGATTAACTCCATTATCATTTCCATTATCAGGTAATCTCCGAATCGATCGACATTCTTGCCGTTTTCAAATATTGATGGTCATAGTTTCGGAACTCATCCGAGTATAATCCGTGTCGGCGTTACCGAGAGATATTTATAGACAACAGAGACAGGGACGACTGTACTGAAACTTCTGCTTCGATATGTTAGGAATGCGAATTGATCCGGTGCTTTTTTCTTACAGAAAATGAATGTTCGTTTGTAGAAAAATGGAATGCTTTTCAATCGACAAAATGGTCTCAATTCGTCACAACAGCTTCACACAACTACCTTCACGCGTACACCTGCTTCCAAAGCTAAACAAATCAGTCCCACAGCTTCGATAGTATTTTTTTTCGAAATGGAATACAAAAAATATACAATTATCTTATATACTGCTTTTCGCATGCTGCCATGTTCACAAATGTTTTGTGAGGTTATGCCAACCGTTTGGCCAAAACGTATATCGTTTTTGAACGTTAAGTTTGACACTTGAACATATTAAAACGACAAGACGATATTTCAATTTAAAACAGAGTTATGATCGATTGAATTTGAAAGCACCGAATTAACTTCCACACCTAATAATCATATAAAAAGCACATTCGCTGTCACCCTTACACCAAAAAGATATTTCAGAATGGTTGTATTTGAAGGTTGTTCCTGTTCTGCTATTGAAATCGTTATCGTTTCAGTTCATATCTTGAAAAAAACAAAACAATCGAGATAGGGAGGAGATAGCGTCTTTGAACGTTAAGGTTGGCACTTGAAAATATTAAAACGAAGAGAAAATATTTTAATTTAAAACAGGGTTCAATGTAAGGCACCGAATCGGTTCTTACACCTGATAATGACGAGATATCATCGTCAGTTATTAACAAACCATATGTGATAAGTGAAATTTTGTACCAAAACAGCACCTTATTTAAACTATAAACGAATGTGGACTTATTTAAAAGATCACAATAAATTTTCTATTTTTACAAACTGTTGTTTGGCATCAATTTATTCCAGTATGGAAGTGTTGTAATCCTGAATTGACGTTAGATATGGTATATTGAATGCTGAAAAGAGCACTTTTATCTAATATTTATGAAAGTAAAAAGATATTGACACTGGTAATCGAAAATCATGAAAAATCAATCTGCAGAATTCTTTTCGAAAACCCGAGGACCATCAAACTATGGTAACCTATTTAAATCGCCAATGGAATAAGAACCTTGACAAATTTTGAACGAATCATCACGGAAACTTACATCTCCATGATCCGTGGTCTTGCCTAAGAGTTTTCAAAACATAAATAGTAAAGTGGGTATAATATGGACCTCACCGTAATTGTCCTGTAATCACAAGGGAGATCCAGTCGACAGATGCAAATACATGTTGTTGAGATAAAGAATTGGTATTTTTTTTGCACAGATTCGCAACAAGTGGATGCGAAATGGACAGTTCACGATATTTTTAACCAAAAAAATGGATTTATTCAGATCAGCCGCTCGTTTCAGTCCGTAAGTCAGAGTTAACAGTTAAAATCGATTTTTTTCTCACAGCAAGATGGGGAATCGTTGAGAAATCACTGTTTGTTTTTCAGTTATCGCTACCAAT
This sequence comes from Acanthacorydalis orientalis, assembly GCA_034766995.1. Lineage (NCBI taxonomy): Eukaryota > Metazoa > Arthropoda > Insecta > Megaloptera > Corydalidae > Acanthacorydalis > Acanthacorydalis orientalis. The sequence goes on along the minus strand of CM068316.1, from coordinate 52,982,191 downwards.
CAAAACACAAAGATTTATTGTCAACTAATTGTATAATTGAATGTTTTTTATATTTATGGTTACTGTGTGGCGGACAAATAAAGGAATAATCCATTATTCTTTTTTAAAACCAGGTGAAGCAATTAGGGCTGATCCATATTGTTGCGAAATCGATAATTTGAATGAAAAATTAAAAATAAAACAGCTTGTAATCAATAGATATGGGCCAATACTACTCCAAGACAATGCTCGACCGCACACATCTCGAATCACGATTTCTAAATTAAATCCATTAAATTATGAAATTTTACCGCGTCCCCCTTATTCACCAGATCTTTCACTGACAGACTATCATCTCTTTCGCCACTGGAATATTATTTAATAAATAAAAAATTCCGAAATCAAACAGGAGTGATTCGAAGACTTTATAAGATCTAAAAATGTCGATTTTCATAAAAATGGGACAAACAAACTAATTTCTCAATAGCAAAAGACCTTTGAAGCTGATGATGCTTATTTTGATTAAATATATTTTGTTTTGTTAAAAATATTGAGTTTAAATTCTCACCTGCAATTTCATTTGTTACACTCTAATTGTATATCGAAATACACTTAAAAATAGACGAGGAAGAGTGTAATAATTAAAAGAAAAACGACATTTCAGAGTACAATTAGCCATGTGTGTGATGCATATTCAAAGTTACCGATCATGGAGGCAAAAAGGTATCGCACACATATGTTTCATCTCTGTGTGTGTGTGTTTAGATAAGTGTGTGTGTGCGTGTGTGTGCATGTGTGTAGACCTGAATGTACGGGACCTCACACAAACACACATATAAAACAGTGGCAAATTATTCATAGCGATTCGTATTTCAACATGAAACTCTGCATTCATAATTGATTAAGTCCGTTGAATATTCATGAATCATTATTATCCGCGGTGAATTGGGTACGGCGGGTGTCGGCGGCGGAAGAAGCCCCGTGATCTAATGCGGCTAGATTAGGCAGTTGTCTGTGTGTGTGTGTGTGTCGCGAACCTCGCTGCTTTCCATGTAACGTTGACGTGGCGTTTGTAAACAAACACCACGGCGGCAATTTGACACCGAATCGACGACTCGTAGTAGACTGGAATATAAATATATATATATATATATATATGTATGAATTGTGTGTATGCATGTATGAGGAGGAAAAAAAGAAAGGAAAAAAAAAACGGGACCGAGTAACGATGCAGAAGCCATTCGTTGTGACATGTGGTAGTCGAGCGACGTGTCCGCGGATCGAATTACCGCCGTCGTTCATTATACCTGCAAACGATACTTTTGCGGTACCCGTAAAAAGTTCTTGTACCTGTCATACACAGTGTGTACGAAACGCTGACGAGAAAGACAATGCGAAAAAATAAAACGGCCGTCGTCGCGCTAAAGTCGAAGACGGCGAGCCGACAGGAACAGCGATAGAGACGAACGACCGAGACGTCTCCTCCACGTTATATCTTTTTTCTTCTCCTGACGATTTCCGACCAGAAATCGTCCAGTGGACGGTCTGTCGATAATCTCGAGATCTTTTTAATTGTTTCGGTTCCAGTGACGATCGTGTGTCTTCGGTGTGTCAGCGACGGATAGTCTGTGGGCTGGAAACTTTTGTACCAATTTTTTTTTTGATTTTCTTTCGATTTCGATCAATTTATTATATTGTCTTCGATATAAATCTCAGAATTACTGAATTGTGTGGTTAAGAAAACAGTAAGATACAGAAAAGTACTGTTTTAAAACAGTCGAGTAATTCTTGTTCTATGTGTGAAAGTAAATCGATTTTTTCGGAGATACAATGCTGATTCTTTAGATATTCATTGCGTTTTTGTTATCATACAAATTGGTTAAGAATGCTCTGAGAAATCAGCAATCGAAGGTGTGATCAGTATATTTTATGAATCTTTTTTGGATATATTAAGATGAAAAACTGATCAATCATGACAATGAATTCATCCACAGTATCAGAACTATATTCTCACAAGTCTTTTTTGACCAAACCCAAAGTTCTGACCGAAAATGTAATTTTTTAAAGATCAGCTGTCGAGAGAATAAGAGCTGTATAAGATTTCGAGACAATAATTTCCAAAACCAATAAGCACTTCAAATCAATCCACGATCTTGTGAGAATTTAGTTCTTGTCAACTACTAGATATCATTCCATACGTACTTCCTCATTCCATAAAACACAGGTAATTATTTTTTATGACCTAGAAATGTTTAATAAATCAATTGACTCTCCGAAGAAGCAACAACGGTCTGTATTACTATCGAATCTTTTTGATCTATTGTGACGAAGAGAGAGATCAATCACGACAACGAATTCAGTCAGTCGCGCGAAACGATAAGACGATCCGACTCGCTTCTATCAACTTATCTTACAACGCGTTCGACGACACTCGTCGCGACTGTTCTTGTACACGAACCGAACAAGGAACGTCGACACGTGAACGTATGCACAACAAGTACAAAATTATTAATTAATCAGAACGAACAATCGCCGACTAATGAACGAACCGGCTCGTGCTACGGACGACAGTCGTTCCGCTTCTGTAATAAACTAATCGTCGACAGTGGAACTACAAAAGCGCAAAACGATTCTTCTAGAATCGAGAATCGCGCAGGCAACGAAAAGGAACTTTAATTATGATAACAAAGCGAAATCGAGAGATAGTATCTCGTATGTACGACTATGAGCCGCGGGTTCGTTGATAACGTTCTCACAATGTCGACGTCGCCGCCAACCCCGAAGAATTGTTGTCTGTCTGGCATCTGCATCTGACACTACACACACACACACGTTTATATATATATATATATATATATATATATATATATATATATATGTATGTATTGTGTGTGTTTTAGAGGTCTGTTGTAATTAGACTATATCGCCTTGCAGTGAACCCATTGCCTTGTAATTAGCTGAAAACGGCACACACTGGCACCATCCAATACAAATATATATAAACGTGTAAGAATAAAGTGGAGCTTGTATGTTTATGCACGTGCACAAGGTGTGCCGAAAAAGTTCACGGTATCTCTTTCACATATGAACCATTTTTTAATACACAATTCTCAAATCCTCGACAAATATTTCTCAATAGGCACACATTATTGAATAATATTCTGACTTACTTCTACAACTTCATAATATCGAGGTGTGCAACAGCTAGCTCTCGCTTAACTGATATCACTTCAAGAAATGAACCCTTCTTCTCGATTTCCACAAAACTGCTGAAGAGTTACTCATCGTCAAGGAGTATTCGAAGTCAATCGAAACTGAATTAGACAGTTATCGAGAAAACGCGAGCGATTTCTAGAATGACAGAAGAAGTACAATCGTTTTTCTCATCTGAAAAGTATTATTGATCAGTTTTGTTTGTTATTTAACCTTTTAAGCGTTCTGTATTATTTTGAGAATGTGCACTGGTGTGCTTAATTGTTTCTAGGTGATGAGTATATTTGAGGAAAACACAGTGAATGCACTTGATGTAAGATTGAGTCAAATTATAACAAATTGGTAATTTTTTTGGGTTGTTTATTTGAAAATGTTTTAATTTTATTAATAAATAATTCACAACTCGTATTTCGTTACTGTTTGTTGGCATCCATTTTTTTTAATTTTGATTGTTGTTTCGAATTCAGGCCACTTTCCAAATATTGCTCAGCATATGAATCAGGTTGCTCCACTATTATGTTTAGTAAGTCATAATCTAAAAATGTTTCTATATAGAACACACATTTGGTTTTTGACGAATGGGTAATAGTGAAATTTGGGCCAGGACGAGCAGGAAATTTAAATGGTGCTCTCCCTTCACATCTAATATTCCATTTACTACATTTGAATTTTTATTTTCTTTATCGTTCTTCATCCTCATCACTACTTTCATCAGAAGACGTTGAAATTACTGATATTCTTTTCTGTGTCTTTGTATGTAAAACCGCATCTTCATTATCTTCTACAACCTCATCACTAATTTCATTAGTAGACGTTACAGGTGTTTTCGTTCCCTTCCGTTTTCTTCGATATAAAGATATATTTTCATCACTATCAGTGAAACTCATCTGGGACGATAAATAAGAACATTATTCACTTCACAAGTTTTTCTATTACATCCTATAATTACCTTCTCTACATAGAAGAAGTAAGATTCACGAAACAAGGAGAAAACTGCTTAGAAATATTCTAAAATGTGCTAAAATTACAAATATGTATATTTCTTTACTCAAATTTTACAATTAATAGCAAAAGCGATTTTTTTCTGTATGGCGAGTATACTTGAAATTAAGCAAAAAAAATGCAATCTTTTCATGACGAGCATACTCGACATACACGCTTAAGGGGTTAATAATCTTCAGAATTCCATAGAAATCCAGTGAGAAGACATTGAAAGATATATTTTGGAGATAACGAAGCGATATAAATGATGGAATAAATGAGGGGAGGGCGCTTAAGGTGTTAAATTTTGTTGTATTTCAGCGATAGGAGATACAAAATGATTTAAACAGTCTTAAATATCATTTTTTCCAAATATCAGTTACTGTTAATGACACATTCTCTAGTTTATCCAATATAAATTGATAAGCGCTCTTAAGATAACATTTTTTTAAAAGTAGCAATTATGCCTCGATCTAACGGATGAATAAAGCCTGTTGTATTTGGTGGAAAAAAAACACTACCTCCACATTTTCATGTTCTAAATATGGAAAAGGGGTTAACCACATTTCGATAAAGATTCCATCATGCTCAGTGTGTCAAAGTATATGAACATCTAACAGAAACATCAAACGGTAGATTTTTCAATACCTCGGCGCTCTGAGTACGATGGTAACGCGATTTTCAATCGCGAGTCGAAGAACTGTTACACAAAAGTGTTTGACAGTCTTGTCCACAACACAGTTGAGAGATTGTTTGTTATACAAAAAAGAGGGATGAATAAATTTAATTACTCCCACTTTAAAGCTTTAAAATCTTGAAATAATAATTTCAATTAGCAAGTGTGTGCAACTGGATGATTCTTCTCGTCTTTTAGTTTGATCAGCGGACACAGCTCGTTGAAATCCCCTAATCTTTTTAAAGATTTCTGTTTAATTATTGATCAATTTTTTATGATACATCGACATAGTATCTTCTTGTAATTCAAACGATTGAGAGATACCTTCAAAAACTGTCTGGATTTGTTATAAACACTGATTTCAATTTCACAGTCCTCATTAGCTGCTTATTCTAACATCAAGCTTTCAAATCATTCCGGGAATTTTAAAATCTCACCACATATTTAACCCTGCGTCCGTATGTGTGTGAGTGTGTGTACACAAACTTCTATCCGTATGTGAAACGAAGCGATTATTTAATATCTGAGTGGCGGTTTCGCAGACTGCTCTTTTCAACTTTGAGATATAACCCGTACGTACAATGTGAACGTTTGAATCTCGCACGGTTTCGTTTAGTCCTCGTTCGTCCGGAAAAAGTGAAGTCTTGACAGCGAGGATGTGTGTGTGTGTGTTCACTGAGTTCGTTTGCACAGATCGGTGTATCTGTCACTTCGTACAGGCCTGTGCAGGATCTTTCAAGGTGTGTGTGTGTCGAGGAATACGTTTGTTTGACTTGAATCGAGTCTACGTTTGAATCTAATTCTTTAAAATTCATTAAATGTTTTTTATTAATGTTTTTGTCGGGATTTTTCGAAAGTTTTCCCAAATACTTCACGATTTGAGACAATCATCAATACATTAAATTAAAAAATACTGAAGACAGAAAACTATAAGAAGATCTTAGCTGTTATCAGGGTTCTGCACCCTTAAGCACAGCTATCTATCATACATGGCTACACGACCATCTTAAGATCAACGCACTGTTTTCTTTGTTTAATCTGTTTTTAGATTTAATAAGAATTTTAATCATCAATAGGACACGGCTTAACTATATTTCGGATTGTAATAAAATATCCTATAACTTGAATAGTACAGGGTGTGTCCCAACGAAAAGTTTATACCTAAAGAAGTGATAACTAAAACTCTGTTTTATGTTTGATATGACTTGACTTGGTTCCAAGTGCGTGCACGTGCCTCGTGCCCGATCGACTGTCAAGATCCGCACGATGGATTGATAATCTGTGAAAACCGGAACTGAACGCCGATTAAAAATTCAGTTCCGTTCGAGCGTTCTAGCAGTTAATTAGATCGGACGTTTCGAGCGCACGCCGCGTTCTATTTGTCCGTCAGTCGACCGGGGACCTCGATCGACTCCGACCGACGTACGGGCACGGCTTTTTCGACTCTGCGGTCGCGCGTCAGACGTTCGACGTCAACATTCAGGTTAGATTATCCGCAATGTAACAAAAACCACAAGTATGCGATGGCGTTTTATGACATGTCGCTGCGGTCTATAGAACAAACATGCTTATATATATATATATATATATATACATATATGTATATATATATATATATATATATATATATATATATGTAAAGTGTGACAATAAAAGTTCCTAGAATGTCTTCATAACCTAATGTTATGTTGACACTGAATATAAAATTACATGGATGTGTTCCAACAGTTTTACATTTAACTGTGTCACAGTATATACATCAGTGTTAATGAAGCAATATAAATTGTCGAGTACATAAAGCTTGTGCTTTGTGTCACATATTTACATATTTTTTTTATAATGAATTAACGTACAAGGGATGAGCACAGAGAACATGACGTTTCGTAGAACGTTGCTCGTGCTGAATACAGTTTTAATTCGTTCATTTGTTCCACAGGGTTTCAAAAATGTTGAAACGAAATATTGAAGATTTCTGATTAAGAATGATGGTTTAATTCAAATGAAGGTGGTTAATGTCTGGGTTTTTTATACGGGGGTTATTGGCGGAGGATTATTATCTGGAGGTTTTTGTCCAGGGGGTAGTTGTCCTAGAACCAGTTCAAACATCCTGATTCTAAATTTATCATTACAAGTAGATTCAGAGCCAGTGTTATAAACCACAGAGATATTTCTGATCAAAAACATTCAATAAATTATTGACAACGATCGATGCACTTTATATCATTATCTTCTTTAACCTGTCAGCTGTGTACGACGAGTATACTCGTCATGAAGATGTATTCGAGCAATAAAACTATTGATTTTTCAAGTAAATCAGATGCAATTCCGTCACAATTTAATTTAATTTTACAGCATCCGCTTATACTCTGTTATTGATGAGTACAGTCGCCATCCGTTCATTTCTGGGACAGATTGTACGTACACACTTTGAAAATAGGGCGACACAGCTGACAGGTTAAGACTTGAAGAGAAAATAAGTGTAGTTTGATGGATGAGCCGTTTGAGGAAAAGATAGATTGAAAATTTTAAGACTAGAACTCACAGAATAACGTTTTAATCCTTTGACATGACGTTGCATGTCGTTCGTTTTAAAAAAATCAAAACCAAAAATGGTTTTATCGACCGGAAGTATTAATAACGTGGCAGGGCCGTGCGTTGAGTGATCAGGATTGTTTTTATTCCGGTGTCTGAGCCCGACGACTTTTAAACCGGTGTTGAATAGAGTGTGGATGCTGATGTTTGGTCTGATGAGAAGTTATTGTTGTTGAGTGATGATTACTGTTAAAAAAATATATAAAGTACGATTTGAAATTGAAAAAACGATATGCCAGTAAAGACTGCCAGAATTGTCACCGTACTTGCAAATGTTTGATAACAAATGGACGTTTTACTCACAGTACAAATAGAAGAAAAAATCTGATCAGAAATGTACAATAATTGATTTTACTGATCAGTTTTGATGGTTGCTTATACGCATTTCAATCACAATTCTAACATCTTTAGAGTACATGAGAACAAAATAACCTGAAGAGTTTTGATTGAAAATTGGTTTTGTCGTTCGTGGGGTGAGTGGACAATTCGTTTATGCTGATGAAATCGGTATAATGTTTTCTTGCGAATAAGTTGTAAATTGTATGGTTATGGAAGAAGGGAAAACGAAGGGAAGATATAAAAATGAAAATCGGAGTAAAATGTTTAAGCAGAAGAGTAGTCAAAGAGAGATTCAAAAGAGAGATGCTTTTTTTGAACATGTTCTGTGCAAATAGAAGCAAGGGTAAAATAATTTCCTTTTCAACAATTAAAAAGACTGGAAATCATTGTAGATATTAAAAAAAAACTCTGTATTTGTAGCTTCCAAAGGGGGTAGTATACAAAGGGAAATGTGTTTCTAAAAAACAGTTCTTTAAGACCTCTTTCGTTCTTCTTGCACTACCCTGTATTTACATCAACATATCTGTTAGTGTTACTGTATGAAACTGCATAAATATAACATCTATTAGAAACCCATCGAAACTTTTTCACTCGCCCAATACAAGCCTAATGTATATTGTTATTAAACAGAGTAAACAATTAATCGACGGTTTGATTCTCGACGTGTAAACAAATCCGATTAATTGCTCTAAACATTTTAGATCAATTTTACTGTTCAATCTAAGAAGAATCACAGATCAATCGATAGCTTTACGATCACTTTAACGCGCGCGCGCACACATTTTTATACTTTTTTCTTTTCTGAAATATCTTCACAAGAATAATAGCCGTTTAATTATTCGACGTCGTCCCCCGGTAAACAATCCGAGTTTTAATTACAAGACAGCGATCCGCGTGCGTGTACTCTAAATAATCCGCACAGTAACGTCATAAATATTTGATGAATAATTATGATATCATATACCGGCATTACACATGTCTACATAATAAAATTTTCTTATAAACAGATTGTTGGCGCGGCGCCAGATGCGGTTCGCTCCGTGCATGATTTGTTCGTTATGATTTCCGTTCTTGTTTAATGAACAGAAATGTGATTGTAATACGAGTGAAATTTCCTTCCATACGACGAACATTAACGTATTTTTTTCCTCTCTCTCCCCACGCTCCTGTTCGGCGTGCCGAGCCGCCGTTATGATTTGTCGCTGTGTGAGAATCGGCTCGCCGATACTGACATTCATTGATTTTTAATGGATTTCGAATGTGTTTGTTTCTTTAAACGGTTCTCATTTACATCATGTCGAGTATGAAATACTTTCGTGTAGATATCGGTCTCTCGACATCATGATAAATCAAGTAAATCGTCCGGTTTCGAGCTCTGAATCGTGCGAAACGGTTTTTATATCACTTGAAATGTTAATAGAAATAGTATAAGGATGGATACAGTTTAGTTGTAGATTCTAATTGATATATTTTTTAAAAACACTCTCTCCCTGTCTTTTCTTGAAGGCTTTAAAGGAATGACTCTTTAGAAAAATGTGTGTGTTGAAAGCACTTCTGTAAGATGGATTAAGAAGGTATATAAAATTAGGCCATTTCCCGCATCCCGCTCGCCATGTGCTTCTGTCGTGGACGTCAATCTCCTCTACGTCCCATCTCCTCATGGCAGTTCTTATGCCTTCATGCCATTTTCTCCTTGGCCGTCCTCTTTTTCGTCGTCTTGAGGAGCCTCAATTCCAGGCTATATTTGGCATTCTCTGCCTTTCCATTCTCTTCATATGTCCATACCATAACAGATGTTTCTTTTCTATAGTGCACGTTATTGGGATTCTTGCGTTGCTCTTCTTCCAAATTTCTTCGTTTCTAACGTGGTCAAGTAACGTGTGTTGGCAGCATCGTCTCCAGAAGTTCATCTCCATCGCGTCAATCCTTCTTTTCATGTTCGCGTTTAGAGTCCAAACTTCTGACCCGTAATGAACTCAATCGGTCTATCGTTCCTAGGCGAGCCAGTGAAAGTCGCGTTGAGGCATTACCGATTTCGTGACGCGTGCGAACGGGTCCGCCCTCTCTATAAAAGTCACAATTCGAAAAAATCGAATCTGCAATGAGTTTCGGTGCGAGTAACCCAACCGAAAAAAATGATCACAGGTTGTCGATTAAACGGGCGCAGACCTGAAAAAAGTATTCAAACAGTCGACGGCACCGAACACAGAATCGATCCACCCCTATCAGACGGCAGCTGTGAAGTGGACGTGATTTTATAATAAATGCAGAATGTAACTAATACAGTTGACTGTTGCGAATGTCGACGTATGAAACCCTATTAATCTGTCAAACGTTACTCTGCTGCGTCGAATATAATAACCTTGTCCAATGTTTGACACATTTATATATATATATATATATATATATATATATATATATATATATATATGTAATGTTCTATGAAATCAATACTTTAATGCAATTAAAATGAAAATAGTGGTCGGTATCGCTTCTCACAACAATACAATCGAGCTGAGCTGTCAGTGTCAGAAACGATAAAATCTAAGTCGCGTATCGAATATATATACATACACACACACACACACACACATATATATATATATATATATATATATATATATATATATATATATATATATATATATATATATATAATGGCTCGCAGTAAAAACTGGGACACTTCAAATAGAATTGTCTTAATTACGAATTGATTGATATAATAAAACTGTGCTTGAAAAAATTAGAATTAGACTTCAAATTGATTCCACCTCCACTCTATTCTATATCTGTGCAACTTCTTCTTCCCAGAAAATTTGGCTCGGTTGGAATAAATTCTCGTCGAATGATATCATCATCGCCTCTATCGATGCTTATTTTACAGACTTGCTGGACCAGTGTGTATAAGTCTTCGATGAAGACTATGCTGAGAAATCAAATCGTTTTTTTTTCTTATAAAAAGACTGTATTTTATTTGCTTTCTTACCATACTTATCAAACGTACCAACGTATTTATCTCTAGTTTACGATAATAATCCAACGACTAACTGAATTTGTTCTGTTTTCTATTCCAGTTGTCATGTCGTGAACCAACATGCATCTCGTCACTTTCGAAATGAAGATAGAATTGCTGTTGCTGGTTCTGGTCTGGGTTCGATACACGTCTTGCATCGACCTCTGTAAGTCTTTATATACATTTTTTAATACTCTCTTGAACCAGACGAATCTATTTAAGATAGTGATTCGATTTCATGGTTCATCTCCTGATTAGTCATTTTTATTTTATCGTTTTTATTAACTGTAAATAAAAATCTTTTTCAATCTTCTTCAAAGATGTTTCTCTCTCTTCGATTTAATTCTATGAAAATTCATAAAAAACCTCTAATTTTCTAAATAAATAAACCATTCAGTTCGAAATTAATATAAAGAGATTTTTTATAAAACTATTAAATATTAATATTTTATCTATTAGTCTTTTTTATTTATTTCTCCTATAGACTATAAATATTAACTATTATCACTGTTTTAATCTTTTTCAAAGATGTTTCTATATTCTTTTCGATTTAATTCTACGAAGATTCATAATAAATTCTTAATTTTCTAAATAAATAAAACATTCAAGTAGAAATTAATATTGCGGGATTTTTATATCATTATTAAATAGTTAATCTTCTGTCTATGTAAAAAAAATATGTTTTCACTGACCATCCAAGCCCCATGATTTTATATTCTTTTCCTGAATATTTTTATATTTCGTGTATCTCATGAATATACCGGTTCCTGGTCCGGGTTCGATACACATCTTGCTAAAAATTTTAAACAATTTTTGACACTCTTTTGAACCAAACAAATTTATTTAAGATACTGATTTGATTTTATCGAGCATCTCCCTATGATTAGTCTTTTTTATTTTATTTCTCGTATGGATTGTAAATATTAACTATTATCACTTTTTTAATCTTCTTCAAAGATGTTTCTATATTCTTTTCGATTTAATTCTATGTAAATTCATGAAAAATCCTTAATTTTCTAAATAGACAAAGCATTCAATTCGAAATTAATATAATGGGATTTTTAGATAAAACTATTAAATAGTTAATCTTCTGTCTATAAAAAAAAACATGTTCTCACTGACCGTCCAAGCCCTGATTTTATATTTTCACTCCTGAATGTTTTTATATTCCGTGTATATTATGAATTTTATGAGAAATGCGTTTATAATTTCGAACGAAGCGGATATTTATAAAGGATGCTCTCTCAGTCTTGATTGAATGGAAGTTAGTAATGATAAATGACTCTGTTCATTTTCTTCGATATTCCTCTCGTCGACACGTGCACCGTCTCGCGAATAAATCAAAGTAAATAGAACCCGATAATCGCGTTCGATACCGCGATACATCATATTAAATCATTTAGACTGGAAAGAAATATACAGAGAGAGAGCTGGAGGAGCGCGTCGTCGTCGTCGTCGCGGTGGCAAGTCGAGTTTTGATGGAAGACGAATCGCTTTTTCTGAATTTCAACACGGTTTTAAGTGCAAACCGTTGTACCTGTCGTAATCGAAACGCGCAAGGATGACACACACACGTGTGTGTGTGTGTGCGTGCGTACACATCCACCCACCCGTACGCGCGCGAACACACACACACCCTCACACACACACGTTTCTGGTACGCGACGCGCATACACAAATAGTGTATTTCAGTCGGAAAACGAAACCTTTTAGACACTTATCGAAAGTTCGTGTTGACTTTATTGTTTGGACGTTTCTTTTTGTAACTGTGACGTTTTTCATGCGCGGCAAATTATCAGTGTGTGTGTGTGTGTGCGCGCGTTTTCTTAAAGATTTTCCCGTTAATACGTTTTCTCGGTGCTGTGTTTACACGGTCGATCGTTTTCAGTCGTCGTTTCGTGACTTTTTTCAGTCTTCCTTCGCTGAAAGTTGTTTTTTCTTTCCTGGAAAAAAGAAAAATTGAACACCAGAACGATCGTTTATTTGTTTTTTGTTTCATGGATGAAAGATTGATTCTCTCAACACAGTTCTGATACTGTGTTTAAATCCACTAAAAGAATTGTTAAATGTCAATTCGATAGAACGGATTTTATAAACATGAAACGAAACTTAATTTTTTCAACTTCATTTTTCCAGTGATTTTTGTTATCGCTGAGCTGTGTTACCTAAACAAACGGTTAGAGTTATCAGTGAATGATGAAATATTGGAAACACTGACTTCTTTAGTCAATCAAATAATTTTCACTTCATCGATATTTTGAGATTCTGTACAGAAGGAGTCCCCGCTTGATAAGTCAGGTGATTTCAGTGGTTGTATGAGTCATACAAGATTTTCCAGTAAGGACACACTTTTTTAATCTCAAGTGAAACACTGGATCAAATGTGAAAGAATTTAACATTTTTTTGCACTGACATGTCGTTCCGCTTCTTATGTTATTTTTTGAGCACACGTGACATCTCTTCGCAGGATGTTCATTCGGCCAATGGGAAAAAGCATCAGGATCAGGAAAATGTGCCCAATTTTTTGCTTGTAACAGAGTTGGGCGTTCACTTTGTGGAGGTCTTCCGTGTGCCGAATAGTCAGATAGAGCCGTACGTTGTAAAAAAATAAACTCGCTCTTTTCAAAGTTCGCATAAATCACCGATTGTCATCTGACTTGCTGGCACGTCCAACATATTCATTGCCTCGGACCGTGTACTTCCATCTATCGATTTTTATAAATTTGATATTCTTTCAGAATATCATATTTTCACATATTTCCGTCCGTGCGTTTTATTGAACCGGCCTCGAGTAATTGCACCGCTGGAACTGATCTTTATGTTATTTATTAAGATCATTACTGCCATAAATCTTTTACACATACAGACACATATATATGTATATATATATATATAAATATATATAAATGTGCATGTGTGTATGTATTGATATTTGTTTGCGATTGTCAGCGGTCGTTACCAAAAAAAAAAATCAACTCATGTTGAAAATATCAAATTTCTTTCAGATTACGTTCCCGTACAGAAATACCAATTTGCCGATGAATTCCGGTAAATTACGCGAAATAAAACCGATGGGTTTCGCTGAAACATGTCGTAATAAAATATCGAATTTCATTTATTTGTGTAATTCGTGGGTATAAAAAAAATGTATGTATATATATATATATATATATATATATATATATATATATATATATATATATATAAATGTACGACGGACAAATACAGATGTAGCGGACTGTTATGCTGTGGTTAATGCTGTCGATAAAGACAGGTAGAATTAGTGTCTATATATACTCGTATATATATATATATATATATGAAGTGTGCGAAAGTTTGTCTTCTTTATCAAGTTTTCGCTTTAGTTTCATAATGTATAAAACACAGTTTAATTATGAAAATAGTTGCATTCACTTTTTATAAAATTCTGCCTTCTGTCCACTTGTACGATTTGTTTCATTGTTAAAGCGATTCTAATTCTATGAATTTAACACTCAAAATATGTGTTTTTTTCTGACAAAATTTTATTTTATTTTCCTAATACATAAAATAGCATCCAATCATGAAACTAGTTTCTTTCGCTTTTTATAAAATTCTGCCTTCTTTCCACTTGTTCGACTTGTTTTACTGTTAAACCGATTCTTATTCTTTAAACTTACCTCTCAAAATATGTGTCTTTTTTAGGCCACAGGTACACATAAATATCAATGGCGGAACCGAATATCCTAGATGTTCCAGATATGGATGTTCGGATGTTCCTGCACTGATAACTACCGCTTACTCTCTGGTTCGTAATGAACAGATTTCTCATCCGCGGTAACTAAATATGTCAAAAACGAATACCCTTGACTGTACTAATACTCTGTAAAGAGTGGTCGTTCCAGAGACCGAGATAATTCTTTCATGATGAAATCTAGATATTCATAAAGCGTGAAAATTATATTTATCATTAAATCATGACATGTGGCGTTTAGCAAATTCCAGCGCTCTAGCTCTTCAAAAAGGGGGTAATTCATTTGAATTTTAAATAGTTGTACCAGAGTGAACAGGAAAAAACTATAACTTTTACACACACCGGATAGAAATATATGGAAGCATTGAAATGATCGTTTCAGTCCCGGCCAAAGTTACAAAATCGTTTTCTGTGTCCAAAAATGTTCAACAATTAACATTTTTCTGTATCGTATCGCTCTGAGAATGACGGTCTCGTCGTCGAAATGTTCATAGGCAACAATTCTGACCAGAAATGATCAGTAATAGTCACTTAATGAATATTTCTGGTTGAAACTGTTTTTATATTTTTTTTTATCTGAAAGAACAGTCCATCTGTGATTCTAATCCAGGTCTCATCGACGAAACAACCGATAAAATATATTCCGTTCTCTGTAACATACACATAGATTCCATATCCGTCGCAACGTCCCTCCAGTATGAACGGATGAGCGCGCAATGTCGTCTCCTTCGGGATAACAACGAGATTCCACGACGGCCTTGCGCGCCTCTTGTAATATATTCTGCGTTTCTGCATCGCAACTCGTTTAAAATTGTCTACGTCGCCGCCGGTCAACGACGGGCTCGAAACTCTGTTGACTGTTACACTCTGCGATGCAAATTTTTAACGTCATCATCCCCCTCACTTCGTACGTTTCATACCGCCCCAATGTATATGTGTGTATATAAATACACTCCCGGCTCGTGTTACACGTACAAAGCGAGGAGACTCGAAACAGTAGCCGGTTTTAATCTTGTAGTGTTTGAAATCGAAAATCGAATTAGAGTTTTTTTATACATGCGGTGTAATTTGTTCCCTTATCTATTATTTATGAGCGTGCGTTGTTTTTCAAAACACATCTATTCTGAGCTCTCTTTGTATATTCGTGTGTTATTTCTGAAAGTATAGCAAGAGATTAGGTGATAATTGGGTCTGTGTTCATAATTGAAAGCATGAAAATACTTGAACAAGCCGAAAAGTTATATTTGAGAAATAAACCGTTTCTATTCCAGATACAGGATTTTTATGAAAAGCCATTTTTCTACTCAGTCCTTTCTAACTTCTCTCTAAAGCTTAAGAGCTTCTTAATTTATTTCTAAGTACACTTTTTAGTCTTCTCTACATCCACGTTTATACTCTTTAATAAGTTTACTGGAAAGAAACGTTTATCCTTCCAACTATTTTTTTTCACAAAATAAAAAAGGATAAATCAGTCAATGTTAAATCAGGAAATATGGAGGATAGATCTAGAGTTTAAAGCCTACTGATTTGTTTTAGTAACAATTTGAGACGGAGCATTGTTTTGTATGAATGTGTGCATTTGGTACTGTCGTGCATGACCCATTTTCTATCACTGATAACAGTTTTCCAGAAATAAATCCTTCCCCTCGACCTGGCAAGCAAAGAGGGCACATGTTTTGAGCCGGCAGACTGAATGCTTCTTCCAGAAAGTCCACACACTTTCCAACCTTCTGTTTTTTTCTCATCTCATGCAAACGTTTCAAAAATGTTGCTCCGTCAAATATAAATTCTTCTTGCGTCTACACCAGATTTTTAGTCAATAATTTTTGCAGCAAACCAATTTCAACCGATTTCAAAGAAGTGTTCTTTTACAAGAACTAATTTATTTATGTTTTCATAAAAAATGTAATAAATTATACGCAGATGTCATTAATAAAGTAAATGTTCTTAGAGTGATAATTAATTCTATTACATCTCTCCGAATCCGCCACTCTTATAAATACAGACTAATTTTACCGCTAAGATCAGAGTAATTACACGATACTCATGCGTTGTTTTGAAACTTTGAGCCCGGTTCTCTCCCTAACGGCGCAAAAGCGCATCGAAGGGTCAAGGGAACATAAACTAGTGGTCACTACGTGCCAGCCAATCGACCCCCTGTGCGATTCGAGTTTACGACGTTGGCGCCATCACCTTGTAAGGCGACATCCGTCTCCGAAACGCGCACGGTTCCTCGTCGTCCGATCGTTCGGAATGCCAGTACGGATCCTGTACGACAATCGCATCACGCTGACACAGTAAGTCACCTAGATGTGGGTTCCATGTTTCAGCGAGATAATTCGAAATTAATTCCAACATCGACGAGTTCACCTTGTCGCGTTGATATCGTCTATTAATAACATCCCACGTACATAAAAAACGTAATAAATTGGCCATTGTTGTAGATCTGGTCCGGGCGATTAACATGTATTTATGAGAAACTGAATGACATTTGTTTATTTATTTTGAACAAAAAAAAAACGGATTTCTGACTGTTTCGATGCTAAAACGCAGGTTTTTTTCATAAAAAAACTTGTAATACTTGTATTTAAAATAGTGAGGCCCAAAAAATGTATACACACTTTAATAGAGTTTATTTGTAGACTTTATTTTAATAACCATCTTGCTCTCTCTCTCTCTATATATATATATATAGAGAGAGAGGGAGAGAGTATATAATTGGAGTCGATATCATGGATCAAATGCTTGGGAGGTACAATACGAAAAGGGCATCAAATAACTGGTCTCTATCTTTTTTTTTATAATATAATTGATACTGCGAGTTCAGCAACTTATATTTTGTATATTATGAAAATAATAAAATGATTGAAAAAAGAGGCACGAGCGTAGCTGTTTTTTGGGCGCCAATTGGGATAAAAACTCTGCATGTCTATAATTCAAGATCGATCGATAAATGAACAAATAATCTTGGTATTTTACAAAAAAGCTCGGCTACTGAGAGTATGCTCGGTAAAGAAATTAGTGAGAGCAACATTCCCCTCCAATATCATCCGATCACACATTGGATAGCATCGGAAGAAAAATTGTTGTACGCTCATGCCGTACATGTCATAGTAATGTGATAAAAAAAAACCGGAAAAAGATCCGAAAATCATGTGAAGCGTGTAAAAAGCCTGTGTGCAATATATATACATTTATATATGTATATATATACACGGGTACCTCGGGTATTGCACAAAGAGGTTGTCAACTTTGATCCTGGATAAACTATGCCTTTTTTGAAAAAAAATTAAAACTTAAAATGGAAATCACTAAAATGACCAAAATAACGTGGATATGGCTGGGTTAAACATTATCTTATCATTAAGTCAAAACATTTTGAGTGAGAGAGTGTAAAAGGGTCCCCGGGTACCCGGTAATTGACAAGAGGATTAAATATTTGATTAGTGGAAAAGTTCGTATCCGATTGAATAGGTGGGGCGTTAAGAGTGCCGCACGGCGGTGGCCGTTATTAAAATGTATTCATCTTATATATATATATACATATACATAAAATTATGTGAAGCGTGCAAAAAGCCCGTGTGCAATAAACTATAACACACTGCAATAAATGTGCTTAATAAAATCTATGTTCAAATGTATTTTTGCATTTATATTGGCTTATTTATTTAATTTATATATATATATATATATATATATATATATATATATATATATTTTCCTATTCTATTTTAATTTTTATATTGATAGGATGCGTGTGGGTGCTCGGGTACCACGGATATTGAATAGAAAGTTTGTTAACTTTCATCACTGATAAAATATAGTTCTTTTTAAAATATATATATATATATATATGTAAAATTATGTAAAGCTTGCAAAAATCCTGTGTGCAATAAACTATAACACACTGCGATAAATATGCTTAATAAAATCTATGTTCAAATGTATTCTTGCATTTATATTGGATTATTCGTTTAGTTTATATATATTTTCGTATTCTATTTTAATTTTTATACTCATGGAATACGTGTGGTACCCCGGATATTGAACAGAGAGGTTGTCAACTTCGATCCCCGATAAAGTATACTTTTTTTTTAAAAAAAAATTAAAACTTTAAATTGAAATCACTGTAAAATGACCCAAATAACGTGGATATGGCCGGGATAAACTTGATTTTACCGTTAAGTTAAAAAATTTGATCAAGAAAGTGCCAAAAAGTACTCGGGTAGCCAGGTATTGATAGGACGGTTAAGCGCGCAAGGTATAGAAAAGTATGAAAAGTCAGATTTGACTTGTCGCTATGAATACCATGAATGAAGTCAGATGAGTGAATAAAGTTGGACGGGAATTTGTAAATTTATCAGGATTTTTCTGGTTCTGTAAATACCGACAATTCGTTTTTTTATGAAACGTTTTACAAAGATAAATTAGAAAAATCGTCTTTTGTTTCAATTAAGATATCTGTTTTGCCGACAAGCTTTGTAAAACAGAACGCACTGAAACGAAAAACCACCCACCGCATAAATTATCAATTTTACAGCGAAACATGAAACCGCGTACGGGATTTTCCAGCCCATAGAACGGGACGTGCGCCGGAAAAAATATGCACCGCGAGACCTTTTCAACATTCATATGTGTCTCGAACATAATTTTAAACGACAGACACGGCCACAAAAAGTATACAAAACACACACGCAGCCCCTAACTTCCAGCCACTAAAAATATTCACGGTTCCCTATAATTGTTTCACGCGATTCGAACCGGCGAAATATCGAACGCGGCCGCCGCCGCGTCGTAAAAACACGACCGAGTAGCTATTTTCAGTGCTCGGAAACTTTGTTCCTGTCGCGCGCGTCGCCGCCCGCCACCCCCGTCCGTCCCGTATGTAAATCTTCCGCGCCGGAATTACGGAATCGAAGACGGTTCGTTCGTTCGGCCGGGGAGGAGACGCGACCAGGTCGCGACATAATAATATTACGGCCTTGAGAACGAGCCGAGACGGGCGCGTCGCCGCGATACAATTACCGAGATAAGGGTATTTTTTTCTCTCCAAATTAAACGGCTATAAGCGGATACTGAATAACATTATTTCCAGTTTAGTGCCGCGGCGGCGCGCGCCGCCCGGCCGTCGGGAATAAGATCCGTCGTCGCGCGAAAATATTTACAGGTTCATGCCGCGCTTAATTCTGTTACGGTGGATGTTTAAGGGTTGCGCCGACTGTTTCCGCAGAATCGGTGCTCGTAAACGATATTAAACGGGAAATTCAGTTAGCGGGCGAACGGAGTGCCGTTTTATTAAACGGCTGCAGACTTTACCGGATCATGGTTTGAAATTAATGTCGAATAATCGTTTTTTCTTTTTTGGCTGGTCGTTGCCTGTTTTTGATCGTTTCGCTGCTTGGAAGGGAGTTCGAATGGAATATTAAATAAATAATACTTGTGTACTTAAGAGTTAAATATGCAATTAAGACTTACATCAAGAGATTTATTAAAAAAATCGTTATAATAGCATTTCACAAATGGATTCAAATACTAAAACTAATAGAGTCAAGTACTAACACTTATAACACTTAAGAGTTAAATATGTGGTTAAGAGTTACATCAAGAGATTTTTTTTAAAAAAAACGTTATAACCGCATTTCACAAATGGATTCTAATACTAACAATAATGGATTTAAGGGGACTCGGTGGTCTAGCGGCCTAAAATTTAAGCTATTTTAAAAAATTTTTTTCTATATGAGGGTAATGAATAATGCTTTCAAATTTTTTTACACTTATTTTATTACTAATAAACTACACAAAAATGAAAATAAAGACAAAAAAAAATTTTTTTTTAAATTAGAAAAATGATGCTGAAGTCTCCCTCTCTAAAAAAATGGAATTGCGTGGTGAATGATGATTTATCTCTCCCTCTGATCTGAAATAAAACAATTGACGAATTTTTAATTAGTATAAGTATAGCTATCGCAGGAAGTAGAATAAAAATAAAAAAAAATTTGACAAAATGGCGCGTAGTCAAAAGTACAAGTTTGAAAACGACCAGTATTTTTGAATGTTTTGTTAATAAAAAAAATATAAATATTTTACGGAAACTATTAGTTTTACTACCAGCGAGAGCTAGAACTATTCAGAATAACATATTAAAATTTCAGACAAATCGGTCAAGTAGTTTTTTTTTGTGGTCCCCGCAAGACGAAAAAAAGTAGTTTCGAGATAAACGCGTTTAAAGTTTCAAGCAAGTATATTCTGACCAAGTAGTTCTGACCTTCTAATGGGCTGTAGATCCTGAAATACTCTGAATTTCGTCAGCAAATTTTAACAGTATATTTTTAAGATACTATACTTTCGAAAAAAAAATCGATTTTTCGAAAATTCTAGACCACCGGGTCCCCTTAAATACTAACACTAATCGAATCAAGTACTAACACTTGTGGCACTTATGAGTTAAATATGTGAATAAGATTTACATCAAGAGATTTATCAAAAGAAAAAAAAACGTTACAATCGCATTTCACAAATGGATTCTTCTTGCACTCCAAAAGTTGTTCGAAAATTAACACCGTCCTTGAATCAAACAGCATTCTTACGATTCAAGACTATTGTTTTTCTTTTCAATTCGTTAACAACAGAGATTGAAAAACGAAACGTACTTTCTGAATAAGTTTTCTTCCATCGTTTTCTTTGAAGCTGGTGACAAATTCTTGTACAGATTAGGACTCGTTCACGGTTGTCTTCTTTTCGATCGTCTCCATTGCGACAATCTAGAGAAAAATTGGATTTCTCAGGCTTTTCTACGCCTTAACGATCTGAAGATGATCGAAAAATATTCTATAGTGAAATTGAAGTTAGGTACCATTGTCAGAACTGTGTTTTGATTTTGAGTTCGGTTTTACACATTTCTCAAGAGTTCTCTCTCTCTCTCTCTGTATATATATATATAAGGTTGTAAATTAAACCTGTTTCTGTCATCGAAACAGAATGAGACATGTTTATACCGCATTAACAATCGACTGAGACGTTTATCGTTGCAGGCGAGACGCCGTCGTCCCTAAATCCTCATAATCGCGCCTCATAATCTCGCCTGTCCAAATACAACACGGGCCGATGCCAATATTTTTCATTTCGTACGACACGTACGTCCATCTCAACCTGTTTATCCGACTCCTTCGTCCAGATGTGGATGTCTTGTACGGCGATTTCAATAGAGTCACGAGAACTGTACACGAGCGCGTCCGGACGGCCGGCGTGCGAGCGCGACACCGTGTCGGCGCGGAGCCGTGCGCGCGTGTCGCTGTCCTCGTCGCGCGGACGACTCGTCGACGGTCCGCGAGCGTTTGTGTGCACATGTACGACGGTAGCATGCTCGTATATCGATTATCTTGCTCACAGAATCTGTTCGCTGCGACATTAATGTTGAACATAAATTGGATAGTTTGCGTAATCGATTGAGATAAGCTTCGAATTATTCATCCGTCGCGTTCGTCGAGTATTATTGTACGCTGGTATTATTTTTCAGTTAATTAGAACAGGTGTTTTGTGCTTCTACCTGCGACTCAGGTAATCCTGAAAGAATGGACGCAGTGTGTATCCATGTGTCAATCGGACGATAATCTTGTTTTATTTATATCTGTGGACTTGCAAGTCATTCAATCATAAATATGTGAGTGTATATATATATATATATATATACGGTGTTTATGTATAAATGATGGACATGTTTATATTACACAGAATATCAAAGAAAAATGAGAAAAATATCAATGGATTGTTTCAAAACAGTCATTCATATCACTAGAAAGAAACAAATTAAGTAACTATAATATTTGGAGAAAATTCGATACTTTATTTTTTCTGTACGAATGTTTTAGAGTTTTGTTGCTGGAGAGTTTGTAGATTTTTTCAAGTACTGAGCTTACAGTACAGTTTTCGAACCGTGGATGAGTTCTAGTGTATTGTTTAACAGACGAATTGTCTGCCCTGTTGAAAACAAATCTGATCGAAATCGTTCAAATATTGATTGTTGTTCGTTTTCTAATCTTGCTTTCAAGTTGTCTTGTAAGTGATTTCAGACCTGACTGATTCAGAGAAGAATATACCAGACCTGACTAGACTAAACTTGACTAGATCGTTTCTGACGAAATCAGCACTGGCTTGACAAACTCTGACTAGATAAAACAAATTAGGCCATATTAACTAGATAACATAAAAATTAGGCCAGGTCTGATTCGATCAGAATTAAATCTTAGTGTTACAAACAGGGAAGCTATCTTTCTACTAACTCCGATTTAATTAGCCCTGACTAGACCAGCCCTGATTAAACTAGCTATAACTAGATCAACACTGACTAGACCACCTCTATCTAGACCAACCCTGACTAAACCAGCTCTAATTAAGTAAGCTCTGACAAGACCAATCCTGACTAGATCAGCTCATAACTATATTAGTCCTGACTAGACCAGCCCTGAATAAATTAGCCCTGACTAGACCAGCCCTGACTAGACCAGCCCTGACTAGACCACTTTTTACTTTTTCTTCTGTAAAACCGGTTTTAACTTTAGTCAGAACTAGATGATAAATAGATGTCAAATCTATTTATCATCTAGTTCTGAACAATAGGCTTCAATTCTGCTGGAAGCTTCACACTCAACATTTTTTAATAATTTTTCTCAAACTAAACGCTCTGTTAAATTTCATTTCTGAATAAATACAAATAGCGAGCGACTTCCTAGTCACTCATACACGTTTAAAGCTTACATTGGAATTACAATACATTCATATATATATATATATATATATATATATATATATATATGAATGTATGTATGTACGTCGTATGTGTATCTCTCTGCGCCGAACCCATAGGTTTTGCGGTCATGTCCATGTTATGTCGCGCGGTCGTGAAAGGTCCAAGGCTCTGGGGACACCGTGTCGTTGGCCGTTATCTCGCACAACAAACGACCCACCTCGCTGCACGACCTGTCGCATAACAAGACGACATCGATGACCATGTTTGAACCGCACGTTCTTGTACACACGCTGTGTAATATCTGACCATCGTTTCGCCACCGTCTCCCGTCTCACTCGTCAAAAACGGCATAAAACCTAATAAATTTTATTATTTATGATTTATAGTCGCGTTTTACATTACACACATATCCTCTTACACACACACACACACACACATATATATATATATATATATATATATATATATATATATATATATATTTGTGTATGTGTGTATAAATATATATAACTCAAACAGATTGTAGTCTCATTGGAATGACGTGTTGACTTTTGTACAGTGTTCAATGTTTTGTTTGAATTTCCATGTAATAACGAGTTTGATATTTTATGAGTACATAAAATGATCAATGTTGACATTAAGAGTACAGTATTAATAATGGATTATTAAAACAGTATTGTAAACGAAAAGTAATATTGAAATTGGCACTCTTATCGATTGTTCATCGAAGAACAGCATGTTTGGGTAGCTGTTATGAAAATCGCATTCGACATCTTGGGGTTAAAGACAATAGTACTGAACAGAAATCGAACTGAAAAAAAAAACAACAGAATAGAATGTGCGTATCTTATTCTAGAAACAGCACAGGTATCGTGCTTCAACTAAATTACAAACAAGAACAACCCCATCCGTATACAAAGTTATCTCTCGAGTCGTGGACCTAACTCACGTCGTGTCCGGATGCTAGCGACCCGACCGAACGTACCGATTCCATTTAGTCACGCCGACGAAGTGAACGTGGGGCGATACGGTCGGCCACTTTCTCAAACGCCGTCCCGCCGTCGCGTCCCGACGACGACGACGATTCCCAGCATCCACCGTTCCATATCGGCGCGCCGTCCGCCCGTTCGCGAACATTAGAGCACTGTTTAATATCAACATGGCCGACGTCGCCCCGGTCGACACTTCACCGTTTCCGCCGCCCGGCGATGCGCTTCCTGGCAAGCGCTATCAGCCAGCGGATGGGACCGTAATCCATATCGTTCCAGCGGCGCTCGAACGCCAGTTCAATTCCTGACGGTGGGCGAAACGCTCCTTGAGATAGCGTCGCGCGCTCGCCGAACGCCGTTTAAATTCTTGTAAATGGAGAACGTTTCGAGCGACACATTTCGCTGCGCGGAGATCGATTCGATCTGGACGCACGGTTGGATGATGTTATGCGGAGGCGTTTCTCTTCGCCGCGCTCGAGTTTTATCGGCGCCGCTCGCGAAAGTTTCGTGGCAGTTCGCTAATTCGTTTTATGAACTGTGTGTCCCCGCGTGTCGACTCTCAATGTTCAGATATATTAAATGATGTGTGATAAGGGAAATGGATCAAGTTTAATGATATATGGCCGTACGGCTCTTCTGACCGATTCTTATGTCTCTAAACGTCGCTCGATTCGAATAGATAACAGATTTTATTACAGACTAACATCCATAGGAAATATTATATATATATATATATATATATATATATATATATGGGGAGGGGAAGCAAATGTGAAGAAGTACACGGTGTATCTTTTGTACACAACTAAATTTTATCAACCCTTTCACTGCGGCGAAACCTAATCCAGAGGGCGCGTGGCAGACAGTAGACATTCGCTCAAAGAGAGAGCTGGTAGCCTTTCATATCTATGTTTTTGTTGATGGTAGTATCTATTTGTTTCACGGCACAAATATAAGAAAAGTTGTTATCGAACAACAAGCTAACAATGTCAGTAAAGTATTCCGATTTTTCACGAATGATAACCATTCATGAAGTACCTTCAAACGCTTCTAGTTGTAGAGATATATCAAGTTCATTCCACAAACAGTCACCCTCAATTTTACTTGCATTAGCAATCGTTTCGTTCGGATAGAATGTTGATAAAAAAGTTCAGGAATTTTCAAATAAAACACAAAATATTTGTTTATTTATCAAGATTGATTTTATCATCTTCACTGTATTTTTAATCACTTGTAACCGTCTTCTGCTTACGCTTCATACAATCTTCGATACATTGTTCATGGTCGATCGACGGTTCAGCTCGTCCAGCGGATCATTCTTACTTCAGCCATCTACACTTGAAAATCGGCTTTCAATCTCTCATTATATATATATATATATATATATATATATATATATATATATATATATGTATATGTATATATATATATACATTAGCGAGAGAGAGAGAGTTTACAACAACGTAAACGATAGAGATTGTACGACAGACATATCATTATTTTCAAATCCGACGAATCGGCCCGGAAAAAATGTTATTCCCGAACGATAACTCCACGATTAAATCCGTAATTGACTGGAAGGGAGACTGTAAGTATCCAGTAAGCCATATTATTGCGGGATTAGCGGACGACAAATGTACTAGATTCGAATCTCGCCTGACCATAAACATGTGATATTATTTCTGACTCGGAGGACCGCTCGTAGCGGTACTATTTATGATTCCATGTAGGCGATTTGTAATTGTGAAATGCTAATGGAAAAAATCTGTACACGGGAGTCACGACACGAAATCTTAATCTGGAATTCATAACGCATGTGCATACGTTACACACTTAATATGCACGCACACACATACACACACACAGACAGAGAGTCAAATGTGCAATATATATTTTTTTAATTCTGAAATATCGCCACGTTGCAAACCCTGCAGATTTTTATTATATCTCGTGTTGTTCTTTTTTAAAATTGAATTTCTTTCCACACTAACATACACTTATATACTCTGTATATATGTGTGGGTCTGTGTGTGTGTGTGTGTTGTTAAGATGTGGAGCGCACGCTTGTCAAGAGGAAGAAAAAATGAGAAACAAACACGCAGTCATGAATGCCTGTACGGGTCTCGAACGTAATTCATGCAAATTATGATAAATGTAACGAGATGCCGAGATATTTCTTGATCCGAGTGTTGCGTGCTCGTCGCAGATTAGTTATACTCTAAACTCGAGCAACAAGGTTCTCGTGATTTAACCTGTGCGTAAATATTCCGATAAATTAATTTAGTTGGACGGTCTGTGCGAGCGACGACCTGTCTGCGTACAGTTCGGTTGTAAATTTGTGTGATCCGCGCTCGAGTCTCAGCACACACACAAGTGTTTGTCTCTCTCTCTCTCTGTGTATAAATGAATTTTCAGAAAGTCTGCAGGATATAATGTGGGATTCTTCGAAGAAACGATTGAAAATGTAGCTACCAATTTTGTTGAATTTCTTCAGTTTCTCACATGGATCGGTCCGGTCGTTTAAACCTAAATTAACGGAAAGAATGTTTTTTTAATCAAGTTTAGATTTTCCAACACTTTTTTAGATCATCTTAAACTACAAGACAAGTACAGCTGTTACACAGAGTCAGGTCCCTTCTATTTAAACAAATATTTAGTTGGAACAGAACTTACGAGATTTCAGAGATATTTTAATCTTTTTAACACTTTTCTTGAGATTACAAAAAAATAAATACATTCTGACCATTGATAATGAATGAAAACGTATACGATTCACTAAACGAGAAGATTTCAACACTTTTAACCAGTTTCGTGGGATTTATTCAGTTTCTCGCATGATTCAGTCCGCTCGTTCGAACCTAAATCGACTGAAAGAATGAATTTCTCGGTGTCGGTAGGAGACATTTCCACTTCGTTCGGGTCTCAGAAACGAATATTAACAGCACCATCGAATATATTCCCGTCGGTCGTAACGCCGTGTCGAAGAAAAATCGACCGCCGACCGTCTCCCGCGCTCAAAGCCGCACGCGGGGTCGCTCCCGTCGGCCGTAACCGTCACATCCCGACAACTATTCCTTCCGTGCCGACGCCCTCGCGCCACTTCCACTTTATTGCCAGCCGTTCGAAATGCGGCGAATGTTAAAACTTCGTCATCTGGCCGTAGTTTAAATTAATTACGAACGGCGCGGCGGCGTCGCGTCCTCCGCCGCCCCGCCCGCGCCGCTCGCTCGGAAATCGGACACCGAAACATTTTAATTATCGTCGCTCATAAACATTACACAAAGTTTCAAATATCGTCGCGCGGCCGCCGCCGCCGCCGCCTAGACGGTGAGGACGAGGCGCGAAAGATTATCTGCACTTCCGAGTGCATTCCGACGGTCTGTGTGTGTGTGTGGGGGGGGGGTGTTCTCTAGCGGATACGTCTCACCCTAAATACGAGATTCGCGTCTCGTGTCCTCGCATAACGGGAAACGAATGGAACTTTGGTCGCAGAGACTCGGTACCGTAGTAGGTAGACGACGACGACGACGTCGTCGTCTTCTTGTTTGTTGTTCTTCTGCAACATGGGAAGAGAACGGAATTCGAGATTCACTGATTCAATTTGTTGCGGGATTGTGTTGTTGTGTAGTTTGCAAGTAGTACGAATAGAATTCTACACCGATGTAACTTGGTCGCGTTCGCAAATTCGATTTTCGAACGAGCGACGAAAATAAATAGTGGGAAAAATGGAATTTCTATCTTCATCATTGTAATGAAACGAGATAAACATTTTTTTCAAAACTATTCATACCAAAAAAATACTGATATTCTTTCTAATCAGCACAATCGATTCCAAATCTACAAGCTTTGATTATTTAATTCGGTTTACTTTTGCATACTTTTGAATAATCTTTCACCTCTAACGTCTAAATGTGTTTTATTCAGTCTTAATGGATTGACTTACAAGGGTACAGTGATAAGTACCGTGTTTGACAAGAAAACACGATTTTTTTGTGCAAATTCTTTCCTGTTTTTCAAGATAATCTCCTTTCAGCTCGATGCACTCAGTCCAACACATTTCCAATTTATTTATCCCTTCCGAATTGTACGGTTTTGTCAAAT
Organism: Acanthacorydalis orientalis; assembly: GCA_034766995.1. NCBI lineage: Eukaryota > Metazoa > Arthropoda > Insecta > Megaloptera > Corydalidae > Acanthacorydalis > Acanthacorydalis orientalis. The sequence continues at coordinate 52,953,829 of CM068316.1, read as the reverse complement.
TCTTCAAAGTAGGTATTTACAGCAGCGATTACATCCGAATTCGATGCGAATCTTTCATCTCCGAGCCATTTCTTCAAGATCGGAAACGGGAAAAAGTCACACGGTGTCAAAACTGGAGAATATGGTGGATTCGTGTGCCGATTTTTCCATCTCAACTGTTTATTTCTGTGCCGGTGGATTGTTGAGATGGAAGAACACTTTTTTCTTTGACAAATTAAAAAAATAATGTTGTATATTTTCTTTCCGGGGGGTTATTGAAAGTGGATTAATGTCCGGGGGGAGGGGTTGTCCAGAAGGTAATTTATCCTGTTACGCTTAAGTATAACGATTCAACTCTCTTGAAACATATATATATATATATATATATATATAATGTATATATATATATATATATATATTTATATATATATATATATACATAATTAGATTCATTCAAATGCATATAACGGATTAAGGGTCAAATTCTAAGAAGCGACTCGTACTGGTACCAATCAATAACCGTTGACCTTTGAATATCGTTCCGTCCGACCGAACCACGATAAATTCTTTTTAACATCGAACCTGAAATTTATAGTCCATTGACTTGTTATCCTGAGAATGAACAACTGTTATTTTCTCGAAATCCTGTACGGAATTTATACGCTCCTGACTCGGTTCGTACGTACCCAATAGAGAAAATAACAAGTGTCCAGCAGAGCTATAAACAGATCTATTTATTAGCGAGCTATTCAGTAGTGTACACACACATGCACACAGTTTTACAGATATTATATATATATATATATATATATATATATATATATATATATATGTGTGTGTGTGTGTGTTTCGTACATATTCGTCTGTTCCCGGTGGACGTTTGGACGTCGGTCCGGGATCACCGTGTGTTTGCGTACCCGCCGTCGGTACGAGATTGTGGTAGCTCGGATGACAAGTGGTCGGGGGTGTCGGCGGCGGTCGGTACGCACGTCCGCCTGCCGCCCCCGCGCGTCCCGACTGCCAGCGCTACAACAGCAGGACGACGGGACTCTCGCTAATTTATACGCACGTCATAAATATTTATCATGTTTTAAACAAAGTGTTAGGTTACTCCGTAACAGAGGTAACGTTTTATAATTTTATACGTAAAGGCGTAACATGAGGGATTTACACTGGAATAATTATTTGCATACAATTATTTAGCTCTGCTAATGATATCTCGGTGCGTTCGTTACACTGTTTGTTTTCAAGTGGCACTGGAATATCATTTGTATTCGGGTTAGGTACACCTCTATACCGAACGTTCGTCCATATACATATATATATATATATATATATATATATATATATATATATATATATATATATATATATATATATATATATATATAACATGAATTTCAGATTCGACTTTGGACGAAGTTAGTTGTAAGCGAATTACAGACATTAAATTATAATTAAATATGATTCATCTATTATTCTGTAACTTTGTTGGAGGGATGTTTTTAGTAACGTTGTTAATACAGATTCTGTTCTGTTTATCATTGACGATGACGTCGAAATATAATAATATAATTCGATGATTCCGATTGTAGAATTCGAAAACGAATCCCGCGGGAGTAGGGCACGACTTGTGACATCTGAAAAGTTTGTTTTAATAACGGAAATGTTCGAAAAGTCGAACCGTCCACTCGACTAGAGAGGGTGTGTATCGTCGATCTTGAAAATGTGTCAGGTGTTATAAAATATGTCTAGGTATTGGAATCGTTCCGTAACTTCTATCGAGTTGAGGTTTGTCTGTAGGAGATAAGAGGAATCTATTGTCGGGACAATCTCTTTCGTGGTCACACTTGATTTTACATATGATTGAAGTGAAACTTCTTAAGGCACGGTAGTGCGAGTACTCCTTATAGAAATCAAAGTGAAACTAAATGTAAAACGGTCGATATATGTGTGTAGTGTGGTTGGAAAGTTGTCGATGTGATGAAGAATGTCTTAGAAAGAGAGAATGAGTTTTCGAACAGTCATACATTTTGTATACAAATGTTCGAAAAGAGATTTTTGAAGTGAAACTTCTTAAAAACAGTAGTGCGGATCCGCCCCATAAAAATTGAACCGAAACTGAAGTCGACAGCGCAGCTGTTTAGCGCATTACATTGTTAGGGGTGGACTTGTAGAGTAAGGGTGGCCCGATTCACTATTTCGCTTCATTTTCTCACTCTATTGTTGCTGATCCATATTATGATTGATTTAATTGCTTTTTTTCTAGAACGGGTCATCTGTAAGGTTTTAGTTTTGTTTCTGATTCAGCAAGTATTTTAAAAACAATATTTTTCTGTTCCATTCAGATAAATTTTGATTGGTGTTTTTTTTATATAAGAGTGTTCTGTACTTTAGTAATCTGAGGGTAACAGTGTATTAGCAGAAGTTAATTATTGAACATGTTTGTAAGGGGTGAGACATTCCATCGAGACACTGATTTAGATTTAAAAAAAATTTAATTGAAGCGAATATATTTTGAATTATTTTCTCTGAGAATATATGAATACACTATTACAATTTTCAACATTTCTACTAATTTATTACAAAAATTAATAATCGATTGTCTTTTGCTATAAGTGAAAAATCTATGTCAGTTCATCGCAATTCTAATACATGAATATAAATCCTCAGTTTTACTTCATTCGAATCTCATTCTTCGTATCAATTCAAATCCTGATAATTTACAAAATCGCAAATAATTATTCTCTGTCAAACTTCTATATATTTATTGAAATGTGTCCGAATTGAATAAATCTGGTTTCATTTCAAACAAACTGTATTTCTGTTCGATTTCTTGTCAAGTTACATAACGCGGCGGCAAACGAAACACTGTATTCTATGTATTGATAAATATTTAAACGTTCCATGCGTATTTCTTTTCTCGTATTATATAATTTCATTCTGGTTCTATTATTATTTTACAGTACAATCGATACCGTTTGTTCACTGATGTTTATAGCTGTATGTAAGTGTTTTATGTAACTTGAAATTTCTCTCAGTGCAGTCTGTTTTTAGTGCTGTTCAGTGATGGACGCTTGTGGATAAACTGTTAATAATAAATCTGTGATGTTTTGATAATGGAACACAGTTTGTAAATTCGTGACCTTAATGGAGAGATATGTAAGTTTATATATATATATGTGTGTGTGTGTGTGTATATATATATACATGTATATTTATATATATATATGTATAAATATATATGTATATACATATGTAAATATATATGTATATACATATATATATATATAGATTTTTTGAAAAAATATCTTTGTTTCATTTCTCGTTTTGTTATTCGTTACTATTCGATAAAATTTGTTCAAAGGAAGAATACGGTAGTTCTTTTCAATAAAATAGTTCTCTAAGTGATATTATATATATATATATATATATATATATATATATATATATATATATATATATGTAGAGAGAGAGAGAGAGTTGTTCAAAGAGAACTGTTTCATAGAAAGCAGACGGTCGTTCTTCACTGCTTACGCCCGTGTCTTCCTCTCCAGTACTCTATTAATACATTCTCTGTGTATACTTTTGGCAAAGTACGGACGTGTAATGGTTTATTACATTATTTTTATAGGTATTCGAGAAGTAAATGATACTCGGGAATTCTACCGTTTATACATTATGCATTCCATGATAAAACGCAATGTATTGGTCGTAAGAGCCATTGTATGTCAAATATATATTGTATATATATATATACATGTATATATACTAAAATATTTAACTTTTAAAAGAACATTGTATGTTCTTAGATGAGGATATATTTCCGTGTTTTATTACTTCTTTTGTTATGCCATTATTATTTATATATATATATATATATATATATATATAATGTGTACATAAACATATATCAACATCTATATCAAAATATATATATATATATATATATAGAGAGAGAGAGAGAAAGAGAGTACGATGATTTATACAACATTTTATTAGCTCGGTAGAAAAATAATTTCCGGTTATGAACCCCAAATTCGTAACAAACCACACTTTTTTCCTACCGATGTTAATATTTCTTTACTTTTAAACACTCTCTCTCTCTCAACATATATACATTATATATATATATATATATATATATATATATATATATATAATGTATATATATATACAGAGAGAGTGAGGACGAATTGTGAATTATAAAGCTTCTTTTATTACTTTATTCTTTCTCTCTCTCTCTCTCTATATATATATATAGAGACGAGGGAGAGAGAGATAAAATTGCAAATAATTGCAAATAATTGCAAATATTATAATTTATTTTATCATATAAAAATATAAAAATAATTAATTATAATTAATTTGACTATTTATGGGTTACTAAGTGTGTGTATAAATATATATATATATATATGTATATATGTTTATATATATATATATATATATATATATATGTATATATATATATATATATATTTTTTATAAATGTATATATAATTAGAAATTGAACCAAAAAAAAAGCATATTTCACACAAATGACACGTTTTTCAAATCGTAAATTTCACCGGAAGTCTTTTAAAAGCGTACCAGTGTTCGTGTACATGTGTAACTTGTTTTAATTTGAATGAAAAGCTTCATACGGTTTTTAACCTACATAAATATATATATATATATATATGTATATACATATATATGTGTGTGTACATGTATATGAAAGTAATATACCTAAAATTTATATGCGAGCCATTAGGGGGATTAGTTTTTTTATATACGTTTTTATGATATAATTAAACTGGTGTCGTAAATATACAGAAAATATATTAACCCTATGCAAAATAAAATTGTATATCTCATATATATATATATATATATATATATATATATATATATATACATACATATGCTTGAGTTGGTTTAGAATTACTGGACGGGAGAAAGAATTGACATTCCAGGCCGCCATGTCTCACTATTGAATAATTTTCACAGTATTCGAACACCTACTGTCAGCCAGTTCTGCTATACAAACCAATCCTTACCAATACTTTCCAGAATAGGAACGATTCAATTACCAGGAGATATTCCGTGCGACAGTTCTGTGTTCGAAACTCTCTACTCTGTCGAAATGTTTACCGAACCAGTGACGACGCACTAATTATCATAATTTGTGAATTTATTTTCATATTATCCTCACAAACACAAACACACATACACAGATATGAGTAGTGATTAAAGTTTCTCATCTCAGTATCAGATTTAATATCATTCCGTTCTGATTCATACAGAGAGACATTTGTACAGTGTTCGGAGTCGAGAGAAAGATTTCAAACTTTTTAATAACATCATATTTTTCCACAATGTCGTTTAATTTAAATTTTTATCGACTGGAACGTATAACCGTTCGATTGCAGCTAGTTTTCTAATAAAATCATTCTGTCTGCGGTGGTTGTTTGTTTGAAAATCGTTTCGTTACTAATAATAAAAAAAAAACGATGATTTATTCACTTAATAGACTGGTATCAAATACAGACTTTTCCGTATAATATAACAGTCTGCCTGTGAGACTGATTCATACATGCAGGATAGAGCAGGACAATGAATGAGAATGTAGATTCAATCCTTAATGTCGTTATAAAATAATTAGAATGTAATTGATTTATAGGCAGTGAGGTTAAATAGAAACAGAAAGAAATACTGTGCATAAGAGACGAACACGATCAATAGATACTCTTTTAAAATAGATAATTTTGAAATATCAGGGTGGTAGAAAAATAATTTCGGTTTGTAAACTTCGAATTCATATACATTTTTCATATATATATATATATATATATATATATATATATATATATATATATATATATATATATATATATATATATATTACACCTCATGATGTCACAAGACGCCGCCTGTCGTAGAAAATATTCAGAGAGTGATCTTCAAGTGAAGAAACATTTTCAAAATGTACGCTAGAATTCATAAATCGAAAACCGCAAATATTTTCCTACCAATCTAACAGTAATAAATTAAATCTTGTTATTTTCAAGTTGTGTCTCTTCTACTTGAAGTTATTGTTTGAATATTTTCTACAACCGATTGTGTCTTCTGATATCTTCAGGTAGATATGTATATATATATATATATAACACCTGATGATGTCACAAGACGCGACCGGTTGTAGAAAATATTCAAAAATGATCTTTAAGTCAAGAAATCCAAATTCAAAATGTACGTTAGAATTCAGAAAACAAAACCCGCAATTATTTTCTTATCAACCGAATAGATTCTTCTGTACTTTCGCTGTATTGTAAGAGATTGATTTTCGAAAAAAATGATATGTTTTGGCTCTCTGTATACTAAATACACAGTACAGTATAAAGCTTTTAATGAATTATCTTCAATTTCGTATCACAAAAACTGTGTACAGGTACAGAAAATCGTGCGTTTTCTATCTTATTGGGTCGAGGATGATGGAATCATCGTATAATTGCGTATAAGAGGTAATTAAAAATAATCAGTAATCATTTACTGAATATATTTGATGAATATAATTATTTCTGGCGTGTGGCGATGAGAGAGAAAATCATTTAAGGAACGAATTGTATTTAGAAGAGTAAAGAAAAAAATCGTTTTTAATTAAGAAAGAAACTTCATTATGAGAATTTCTTAGGAAATCGATTTATCAGTTGAGAATTATATACTTTTATGATATTTTAATAAACAGTAGAACTGACAATAATTATTCTACGGATTCGAAAGATCTTACTGTAAAATAAACAAGACTTATAGAATAGAATTCGGAATGAAATGAAAGGAATACAAGATTCGTTATACGATTCGTACAAACGGATTCATTATACGTTTTGAAAATCCAGGTGTGTGTGTGTGTGCGTGTATTCAACCGTCTGATGAATAAACGTTGCCGTTACAAACCGCACAATGTCGATTCGGACTGTATTTATATCCGACAAGAGTGAAAAAGCAAAATAATTTGCCTCGAGATGAAAAGCTGGCGCGTTCAATTATTCGTGAAAAACTCATTAAATTGACCAGATACTTAATGAAGATAAGAACATCATCACTTTTCAATTTTCGTCGGGGGAGAACAACGGAATCGTAAGACAATGGTCGGATAAAAACACGGTTTTTAAATTGCGATCCGTAATTAATTTTCGTCGTCGTCGGTGAGCGGTGGATGGATGAGCAGCGCGCGAGAGAGCACCGACGGAGGGGGCGGGGGATGAGTAAACATCGACGCTGGTGTGTGTGTGTGTCTGTGCATGTAGAACGGTGGTGGAGTGGCTCGTCGAGAACGTTGAACGAGCGACGAGCTAATAATGCACGTCGTGTAACAATGGAGGCCTGGCGCCCATTGTCGAAGACTTGGTACTGGCTCTTCAAAATTGGTTTCGGTTGAGCGGCCGGCCGGTCGGTCGGGCGGGCGGTCGGTCGGTATGGTTTGGTTCGGTCGACGGTGCGGCGCGCATCCCCGTCGTAAAGTTCGATCTTGTTGGTTTTGTTGTATCAGGGACGCCGGCGGAATAGCAAACAGCACCGTCACCGACGCCACAGCGCCCCCGGCGACCGGAAGAGGAGTCGAAGAGAGATCCCGGAGCTCGAAACTAATATATATTGTCGATAGACAATCGCGATGACAACTGTTCATCGAGATACGTCAGCGCCGCAGTATTTATATCTTTCTGCATGCATACTCTCTTTTTTTTTGATTAGTTTTTCAACAGTTTTCACGGAATACTTTTCTATTATCTACTCACGACCACATATACTTGTATAGAATAAATCGTTTATGAAACATGTTCTGTTCTCTTAAACAAAACAAGTTACTACTCTCTACGAATACAGTTTTGAAAGTGTGACTAAATTGTTTTATTTTTCAAAACTTATCTATTAGGATTATAGTTTTAGCACTTTGGATAAATTCACATTCACATATACCTTTCAACGATTTATTATTAATCATTTCTAGTTTCTGTGGTTCCATAAAAATGAATAGTTCAAACTAAACATTAAATTGAAAATCAATTCCTGAAGTACACAAAATTATAATAATTCATTTTCAAAAACAATAATATCATCTAATTATCTCTAAAATATTTTAATTGAACTTTATAAATCAATTGTTTCTGCGTTCCCATAAACAACAACACATTTTTCTTGTCAAAAATGTACAAAGATTTTTAAATACTGTCTTCTGATTAGAACATTTTCTTTTTTCTGTAATCTCTGACATATTAAGACGAAACGCGAACCGCGTCGACGGAACACGAACCTGACGATAAAAAAAACGCACCGCATCGAACGAGTACATAAAAATGGAGAAACGAAGAATATAAAAAATTATGAATAGGCGCTCCGTTTCGCTCGACGTTACCATTCTCGTTTGTTATACGAACGTCGTTGGCGACGCACAAAAGAAAACGGCCATCGTAACGGTTCTGTCGGCAGTGAAATGTGTAGTAAATAGACTTCACAGGGACACGAAACGAAAGATCCGTACGAACGAACGAACGGACGGACCCTCGAAACAAACAAGCGCGAGGAGAGAGCTCACCGTAAGAACTCCTGGCTCTCTACGACCGTGCAATATCATCGTTGGCCCGTTACGCTTCATTTGATACGACTCGAGGAACGTAACTGACTACCACCGCACGCCACTCCCTTCGATTTATATATATATATATATATATATATATATATATATATATATATATATATATTCGAATGTATGTGTGTATAAAGAAATGGACGTTGTACAGGGTGGCTGCAAAAAACTTTCCAGATTTTAAAAGTTAACAGAAAAGGCATGGTAAATGCTATTCAAAATTTTATTACATACTCTAACACTTTGACTGCCATATCAACCAAATTCGGGTGTCGCATGAAGTGTCTAATGGGCCATGTCACCCGAATTCGAGTTTTGTTGGATTTTTTTGTACACTTTCAATCAGAAAAAACAGTTTATTTGTCAGAATTATAGCGTGAAATTATGATTTATAGAAAAATAGTCGTGAAAATCGTATATTCCATAAGAGATTTATCGTTAAACAATCAGATATTTGATTAATTGATAAGTTGCATCGATGGAAAATTCATGAGTGGTTAGTTATTATCGATAGAAGTACTGGAAATGCGATTCAATCAATTTCAAAGCAATAAAAATCATTTATCTGATTTATCTGATTGGAATATAGAATAGGGTCGAGTATTTTGATTTATTGATCAGTTTGTCAGTCTTATAAATCAATTTCTTTTCCAGTTTACAAATAAAATACATAGAATTTAATAAGGTTAATGAAAAAAAAAATAATCAACTGTTGTACTATCTTTTTATTTTTGTGAACTCGTGTGTATATTATGTTAGTACTTTTGGGTCAGCAGTCAGATCTCCACTTATATCATTCTTATCGATTTTTAGATTGTCTTTTTGAAATATAAACTGTTTCTCTATCTATGTTTATTTTCTTAAACTAATTATTTTCTCATTCCAACGAGCATGAACCCGTTTTCTAATCGAAAATGTGCAAAAAATCGTTATTGATAATTTTCGATTATCTATAGCGACGACGCCATCATCGTCCAAGCGCCAGCGTATAGAAAAATCTTTTATGACCTAGGGACTGGTTAAGACATTAATTTGTGAAAATTATCAGTCGTTTCAAATCACAGTTTTCTTTACAAATCCTATTCTCTAAAATGATAAGAGTTGAGTAATGAATTAATAAGTTTTATGTATGGAAAATCGATGAGTGGTTAGCTAATTGTGGATAAAAGTATTTGAAAATTCGATTCAGTTAATTTCAAATGAATGAAAATCATTAATCTAATAAATCCAATCGGATGGAATATTTTGTTTCATTGATCAGTTCATTTTGTGTTTTAACGCTACATGTTAATCACAGACTACCTTCCGGTTCTCTCAGTCCCTTTCTTTAAGTCTCTGAACAACTACCATTCTGTACGGACGGAAGGTAAGATCGACGTGTGAAATTCTTCTCACAGATCGATCAGACAACCTGAAAGCAAAAGCAGGTTTACAGGCTGAACGTTTGAGAGGAGATGGGAACTGTCTCTCCCAAACGTTTGGAGGGAGAACGTTTAGGAGAGACAGTCTCGCAGCGTTGACATTCTCTGGTATCCGAATGCTGTATGGTCTTCCAGTTGCTTTTCGTTTTAACGCCGAATCTGTGTCTATGAAATTTTAACTGATTTCGATGTGGTTTTTCAGTCTGGAACAACAACGCGCAACCGTGTGCGAAGTGGGATTGGAAAAGCTCTCTGAATGGTGATCATAGAATCGTTGTTTCAGTTAAATGATTCAGTAACTAACACACGGTTCATGCCCATCTAAGCCACATACTATTGAAAGACCTCACTACATCCCGTCCCACTTCATTAGCGCCGCATACATGTTTAAGCGGAATTTCAGAAGTTTCTTTTTGCCGCACCCCCTGTATAATACTGAACGATGGTACAAGAATATTTGATGATCTCTCGGCCGATATACACATATATAAATTGTTTCCATATAAAAGTTATCTATATATCTAATCACTATTTGCTTCAGAGATTGATATATATATATATATATGTATATACACACATGCTGACCTCATTCCGGGATTAAATTCTATACAAAGGCTGTATCTTTTTGTATGATTCGCTGTTTCTGTGTGTGTGTGTGTGTATGCGATTCAAAAGGTCCGGATCAACAAGTGTAATCAAAAAAAATATATGTTAGTAATTTGTTGGAACGTTTATGGAAAAATATTTATGTGGAATACAGCGAATCGGTGTTTAGTATGAGAACGTTTCACTGCCTGTAGTGATTTTCAGAAGAAAAACCGTTTAGTTGTCGGCTCGCATTGAGAATCTGAAAGGGAGTCTCGTAGGTTTATGTTCGAATGATTGCGAAAATTCGAAAAGGAATCTGTTTTTCATTTTTTTTCCATCGACGAGCGTTCGTTATTCTCTATTTCTTTATGTTATTCGTGTTTTATATTCCGTACGCCATGCTAGAGCCTGATTTAGCTCTGTCTCACATCCATTCATAAATCTCAAAATCTATTCAAAAATCTCATGTATTTATAAGTTTGTTCGCCGGATTCGTATGATTTTCTTCAAATTTTGAGATAATATCTACATTAAATGGCTGTTTTGAGGACCTTGTAACAAGGCTGATAATTTTCGGAAAGATTTAATGTGCTGTTCGAACAAGATCAGTAATAGTTTTAATAGTCTTGTTTTACGAGTTTTGATGGCTTTTTTGTACACTTTCGATCAGAAAAAACAGTTTGTTTGTCAGAATTGTAGCGTGAAATTATGATTTATTGAAAAATAGTCGTGAAAATCGTATATTCGATAGGAGATTTATCGTTAAACAATCAGATATTTGATGAATTGATAAGTTTCATCGATGGAAATATGATGAGTGGTTAGTTATTGTCGATAGAAGTACTGGAAATGCGATTCAGTCAATTTCAAACCAATAAAAATCATTTATCTAATTTATCTGATTGGAATATAGAATAGGGTGGAGTATTTTGATTTATTGATCAGACTGTCAGTCTTATAAATCATTTTTTTTTATTTTTCCAGTTCACAAACGAAATATATAGAATTTAATGAGGTTAATGAAAAAAAAATAATCAACTGTTGTACTATCTTTTTATTTTTGTGAACTCGTGTGTATATATAGTCCTTTTGGATCAGCAGTAAGATCTCCATTATAATATTCTTATCGATTTCTAGATTGTCTTTTTAAAATTTAAACTGTTTTTGTATCTATGTTCATTTCTTCAAACGGATTATTTGTTCATTCCAACCTATATATATATATATATATATATATATATATATATATATATATATATATATATATATATATATATATAAAGTTTGATGTAAAAATAATTACGGTTTTTATCATTTTAAGTTTAGTTACGATTTTCCTAGTTACCGTTAATTAAACGAACAAGTTTATGAAACCTTACCTCGCCCACCTTATTCTCCAGACCTTTTCTCTCCGACAGGTTACTATTTTTTAATTAACATTCGAATAATTTCCTACTAGTGAAGGTTTTCGAAGATCAAGCATCACCTCAAAACGCTTTCGACGAATTCATTAATACGATGACTCCGGAATTCTATCCTGTAGGAACGAACAAACTTGTCTCCCGTTGGGAGAAATGTGTGCAGGCCAATTGTCTTTATTTTGATTGGTAAATATGATTGTTAACTGATGTGTGCGCCTCTATACCCGATACGTTAAAACTGCAATTATTTTTACACCAAGCTAATATATATATATATATATATATATATATATATATATGTAGATATATATATATATATATATATATATATATATATATGTATATATATATATATATATACATTTATATGCTTACATCAATATTGATTCTTGTGAACGTCGATGCGTTCCATAGACGAGCTGACATTTTACCGAAAGCGCAAACATTCCTTCCGTTCATCCACATCGAATCTCGACGTTAAAATCGTCCTCAATCATAAAAAAAAGTGGCTACATATATAGTAGAATGAGTAATAAAACGACGATACAGTAGAACGTGCAATAGAGATTCCTTTTTTATATATATACACACACACACACACATCGTCGCGCTACTAAAAATAGATCATTTTTATGATCTTGAGCAGCGAGAATGGCACAGTACGGCACACCGTCGTCGTCACCGAAACGAAAACGAAATAATCTATTATGTCAAACACAAGTGAAAATGTTCAGTTATTAAACGTCGTCGTCGTCGACGTCGACGTCCGCGCACTGTTATTTTCCGTGTTTGAGGACGACGGCGGCGACGGCGCCGTCGACGCGTATCTTTTTCAATTATTTTTACGGAATTTTTCACATCGAACACGGTCGCCGGTCCACCCCGTTCGCACCCCACCCGAGATTCTCACATCGCTGATTTATTTGTTCTGTTCTGTCTGCGAGATGAAATCGTCGACCGTCGGATAAAGGAGACGCGCGTAATGAGTGAGTTCTTTTTCGCCAGTGTTTCGGGTAAATTGTCAGTCGCGGAACGGTTTTGCGTTCGACAACGGAACATAATTATATTGTTCTATTTATAAAGTAATTGCGCCTTTACAACTGTTGTATTATTTACATTCATTTTTGTCTGTGTTTGTGCGGTGTTCTCTTGTTGCTGTTTTATCGAATACAAAAATGAAATTTATTTACATATACATTTTCTCTCTCTCTCCCTCACTCTCTCTCTCTCTCTCTCTCTCTATATATATATATATATATATATAATCATCATCATCTTCAGCCTCTGTCAATCCACTGCTGAATAAAGGTCTCTTCCATGATTTTCCATTTTTGTACGATTGATTGATTAGATTTTTTCCTTTTTTCTTCACTACTCGTTCATTCACCTGAAGATGTCCGAATAGACGAAATCGCCAGAGAAAAAAGAACACAGTAATCTGAACAAAAAAACAAAACAATCACAAATAATGTATCGGTCGCCTTGATTTTTTCTTGAGAAAGACTCAGAATACTTTTATTCCTACAATTCTATATCATTAAGGTTTATTATTTACAGAACAAATCTTACTCATTTTCTTTTCATTTACCTGACATAATCTCTCCCTGTATCCCCCTCCTCTCTCTCTCTCTCTCTATATATATATATATATATTATAAATGCTTGTCTGTAACCACAATCCTCGAAATTCGCACCCGATGTAATTTTCTTCGGCTCGTAAAAGCGCGCCGTTCATTTAATGAACTCGTTCGCGCGTACCACTCTCCTGATGTTCACTCATCACGGTGTGGAAAACGAGCCGCTGAAGAAGAAAAAAATATACACAGACGTCATCAGAAAATAGATGGAATTGAATTTATATATATATATATATATATATATATATATATATATATGTATTTCGTTTGTTGCAGCGCAATGCATCGCACCGCTGGGAATGGAGAACGGGGCGATCCGAGATGAAGACATTACCGCCAGTTCGTCATTCGAGAACGGAAACGTGGGTCCTCAGTACGGCCGGTGAGTGATAAATACCCATTTATATATACATACCTACATATATATATATATATATATATATATATATATATATATATATATATATATATATATATATATATAGAATTTTAATGTTTATACTTTATACTCCTTCGCGGTGATTCTTATCAGTCCGGCCCCCTAAATAGCAAGGGTAGTTTTATATATATATATATATGTATAATATATATATATATATATATATATATATATATATATATATATATATATATATATATATGTAAGTGTTCCACGTGACGCCGCCTTCGATCAATACGGCGTTCTTGTTCAACGTTCGCGTCTCCTCTTCTTATTCTCACCGTTCGTTCGATACGTGTGTGTTTGTATATTTTTTTCCCCGTCGGCCGTGCGCTTTTCGCGCAGCTTTCGTCCCGCAGGTGAATAAACGGCGACGAGCGGATGTGCATTTTGTATTATGTATGTAGTTCTCTCGCTGCATTCTCTTTGTCGCGTCTGTTTCAAGTTGATAGCTGACTTTACAGTCATGGACGACAAACGGAATTTGTATACATCTTTCAGAACGGTAGTTTCTGTTTCAGTAAGCAGTGCGTTGTCAAATTCGAATTGAGTCTGTTAATTGATATGTGTATATATATATATATATATATACAGAGGTGGGGACGCAAATCGCAACACTTTTATTTTTAAACAAATTGTGAAAATCTCTGGTACCGAAAATAATGAAATGGGAGGGATTTTCCAAGTTGAACATTAGGTTTTTGTTTCGAGAGAAGGCCCATGAATCATCCGTTTATTTTTTTTAAAAAAAATGCTTGGAGTATAAACGATATATGGAAAGAAGGATTCGTTTCAACCGAGAATTTCTCGATGATTTTGTGAACGATATTGAAGATTAATTTTCTAATAATACATTTATTTTAAGTAATTAAAATTCAATAGAGTTTTTTTTATAAAATAGATACTTTACTGATTAAAAAAAAATTCAGTATTCTGTGATACCCGCTCGCGCTTTACTGACTTCTTTTATCACTCTGGGTGTCTTCTTTTTCATATCTTTTGTAAAAATTTCCCCAAACCACATGGTGAAAACCAGGTCTAACTTATTTGTAAGCTTTTGCGATTCCAACTGAATATTTAGAATCTGATAAAGATTCTCTATGGAGTTCTCAAATCGGGTGAATTTCCTGGGTCGCTCCATACAAGGAATTCCTAAGTCCTCGAGTAATTGCTTAACTTGTACAAATACGAAATGAGTCATTAAACATTTTTTTGTCATAAACAGATAAATCATACAACAGAATTAATAACAACTCAGTTACTTACAACTCTTACCCTTTGACACGGCGCAGAGTCGCCATGAAAAATCACTTCCGTTGTATATGAAAGATGCTTCTGTATTGTTTCTGACTTCTCGATATCTTTTTTCGTTCATAACACCAGTTGTCCCATAAAAAAATAAGTAAAACATCCGCAGGTCATTTGTCTAGCAGAATGCTTTACTATTCTTATGAGACAAGATTCCTCGTACCTTTCACCTGATCTTAGTCTGACCTGGGTCGACCATCCGATGAGAACGAATTGAATTCGGTTTCATCAGACCATATCGCCTTTTTCCAGTCCTCAACTGTCCAGTCTTTGTGTCTCCTGGCCCATTCGAAGCGAGAATCCTTAATTTTTTTGGACAGTATTTTAAAAATTGAATCTCTCTCATTTAAACGGTGTCTTATGGTAGACAAATCAATGTTGATGTTGAGTCAACAGTTCAGAACGTATTTGAATTGAGCTTTTAAACCGATTTCCCAAGCTAATTCTCAGTATAATACCGTCTTCCGAACGGGTCGTCTTCCTTCGAGGTCCTGTTCCCTTCTTTCGCACTGATTGGTCATAATTCTCATATTTTTTTGTAACAAACTTGCAGCATAAGAATAATAACATCGTATTCTTGCATCAATTGCGATAGACTTTTGTCCATCAAACTCAAAATTTTGGCTTTAGAGTTATCCGTTTAATATATTTTGTGACCTTCCGGATGTGTTTGAAGCAAAACGAGCACTGGATTTAGGGATTCTCTCTTTTTATTTGACACATATGCGACGGGCGCAGCGAGCAGGTGGCGAAGCACCGTAGTTCTCTATAATATGATACATTTTATGATTTTTTATCGATTGATGATCATTGCGACGTATGTTGGTGTCTATTTATAAGTCCGTTTCAATCGTAGATAAAATCTATCAGACATATTTTCAGTAGTTATCAGCATAAGAATCGTTTTATCTTTCTACACTCCACAGAAGGAGGAAGAAATGAAACTTTGTTCATGCCTTAGATCTCCGAGACTGTTAATATCGCCATCGGGATGCGAATAACTGAGCATCGGAAGTATTATTATTTGTCGAAGATATTGTTTGTTTTTCTTAACCATTTTTTTAATTGAAATCTGCTAGTTTACTACACAAACAGTTGTGACAATGTGTCTGAAATCGCTTTCACAAATTAATTACTTTTTCAACTCACAATTCTTATCAAGTATTTCTATCAGAAATATTCAATCAATGATTAATTTCGAATTGAGGCTGCGAATAAACGACAATCGAAGATAATCAAGAGCATTTTTGATCGAAAATGGTTTGAATGTCAGTAACAAGTCTTTACACAGGTCGTCTTTTATGACTGGTTCGAAAACGTACGCATCTTCTGGAACAACACTTTGCATACATAAATATGTATGTATCAGGAAATAAATCAGCCATATATTATATTAATGACTGCAGTTCGGCCGCGGCGTTCGGGAACACCACACATTAGTACATATTTATTCGATAATGTCGTCCGACATCGGCGCCACGAAATGAATAAATATTTTTAATGATAATCGACGTCGACGTTATGTACACACCGCGTGATCCGACCGCTGCCATATTTCACATAAAGAAAACATTATCAGTAAATTGAAAGGCGTGCACTTGAGGAGGGGGAATAATGAGTCGACGGGTTCGGTCGCGTTTTTTCTTCCCGTGCTGTATCGACAGAACGCGTCGCACGTTAAAATTTTATTGCATGTTTTTACTGCGTTTCGCGGATGTCGGTGTAGAAACCGATTGTTCGTTTGATGATCTTGGCTGCGTTTGTGGGCTGGAGAGTACATTAATGTCGAATGTACACTCGCCTGTAATTAATAAAGGGTTGCATTGAAAGCCGCTGTTTTTTGATCATTTATTTTAATAACAAAATGTGTGAATACATTAATCAAAGTATTTGCGCTCGGAAGCTGTGATTTTTTCCCACTTTTCTGGTAGAAGTTGAATTCAGAACGAAAAATTGGCCTGTCTTTTGAGACAATCCATTCGACAACCCAATTTTCGACTTCTCTGTAGTTATGGAAATCTGTATCTTACAAAGTGTGTTGCATCGATTGGAAGAGATGGTAATCGTTTGGGGCCAGGTCCAGAAAATATTCTGAGTTCGGGATAACCTCCCAATCGAGCTCCATCAGTGTTTGTTTCCCGGCTACAGCAACACAGGGCCGAAGAAGTATCACTTTTCGGCGATATGATGCAATTGGTGGTCATATTTGCATCAAATTATCATCCAAAAGCTCCAATTGTTGTCGATCCGTTCGGCGATGATTATTTCCTTCGGTTTCAACAACTCATAAAATTCAACACCCTCCAATGTCGCACCAAATAAAAAAGCATTTCTTTGTGACCGTAGACGTTTCTTTTTGGTGTCGACGTTGATGGTTAACCAGGATCAACCCATGATTTCTTACGTTTTGTGTTATCGAAATAGATCCATTATTCTTTACCGGTCACGGTATTCCACAAGAAAATTTTCTTTTTATGCCTTGCAAGCAAAGAAATAGAGATGTTTAAACGATTAGCAATGGCGTTTTCGGTAAATTAATGCGGAATCCATCTCCTTTTTCTCTGGATCTTTCAATAAACGTCATGAAATGGGTCGATTCATCGACTTCGAGCTGTCGAGCCAATCGTTTGAGTGTCTGGACAGAATTTTCTTCCAATAGAGCTTACAGTTGTTTATCTTTGAACCTTTTCGATTGACCTGGCCACTATTTGTCGTGAACGTCATAATCACCTCTTTCGAATCGTTGAAACCAATCTTTGCATACTGTTTTCGATGAAGCAGATTCGCCATAAGTTTTTGCGAGCAGTCGATGAGCTTCGGCTGCATTTTTTTCAAATCAAAGTAGTGTAGAAATACACAACAGAAAGACAACTTATCGCGTTCCATTTTAATTCGGTTATGGAATAGCACTTGTGTAAACAAAGGATTGAGTCTGATTTAATGGGAAATGTTCACACTTCAAAATGACATAGGAGATATCTGTCGCTGTCTACAGGATACGTACCTAGATGCATCTATACCTGAACAGCTTTCAGTGCAAGCTCCTAATACATTGAGCCGGTATATTCTTGAAAATAAACTGAAACGACCATCGGGGTGATGTGCGGTAAGACGAATGATTTTCTTGAGATTTTCAGACGTTACATTGAACGAAATGGCGCGAGAGAGAGAAAGAGAAAACGCGGGAGATCTGCGTGTCCGTATGTGCACAGAAATACACTTGTCTAAACAGAGATGTTCGTGTCGGCCACTTATTGAGACCGAGGCCGTCGAACAGTGAAATCACAATACGAATTCCGTCGACAATAAAATCGCATTAACACACGGACGCTCTCTTATACAAATCTCCGCGCCACTGACAACGGAACCCATTGTGGCGGGCGTCTCGAGAGCGACGAGGGGCCGCGAAGAGGCCAATAAATATATTCCGAGCGGAGAGTGGCTACGCAATAACTTTACGCCCGTGACTGTCCGAGAGCGAGCCGGTATTTCGGGGATGAAACGCATGTTGTTTGTTGGCCACGGGAGGGCGGCAAGCAGCCCGGCATTCGGTCGCGTCCCAACGGCCTCGCGTGGCAACGCCGATGTGTGTAATATCTCACGCCGACGCACACACACACACATTGAAATGTTTATATAAGGATATATGTGTGTAAGGTTCGACATATGAAAATCATCCCTGATAATATTATTCGTTAACCTGGAATCTGATCCAAGACGTTTTAAATATCTATAACAGTTTATAGGTTTTGTCTACTGTTTGAAAGTTGTCAAAGTGTTCTTTTTTTTTAACATAGGGGTTGTTTTCTTGATACAATATCACAGTTTTTACAATTGTCATATCATATTTTTAACAATGTGTCTGAATTCTCTGTTGCAATATATATATATATATATATATATATATATATATATATATATATATGTATATACAGTTGTGGGCGCAGAAACCACAACAACTGTTTAAGCATACACTGCATATTCATCCATTGTTTCTAACACGATGAAACGACACTATCATTGAAAAAAATAAGGTCAGAATTCACAAAACGTAAACCGCAATGATTTTCTTACCAACCTAATATAACATTTAACATTTTAACATACCTTGTGCAGGATTTAAAAACCTTTTTTTTGGAATTTCATTATAGTTTTATGACTGAAATAATAATATCAAGCATATATACACTGAATTCTAGAAATATATTAAAAAAAACTTTAACAATGCTCAGTAAAACCAGTTTGATACATATATATATATATATATATATTTAGTGTGATCTAACCGGTTTTTGAAAATTTTTCCGGCGCCATGAACCTTGACAAACAAAAAATAAAATTTGTATAACATCAAAATAATTAAGTATTTAAGTTAGTTAAGTTAGTTTATATTAATTTTAGTATCATTAGATTGGTTAAATTGCACTTAAAAGCCTCACAGCTAAGGTAGTGCAAAACACTGCATTATTCTCTGAGCAATCTATTTAAATTTGTCCAGATTCTGTGTACTCAATGATTATCAGTAAACTTTATTTTATTATATATATATATATATATATATATATATATATATATATATGTATATATATATATATATATGTTGAACATATGTATATGTACAATAAAGGTAACTCTACTCCCTGTAATATTTCAACAGACGTAGATTTGATTTTAAAATCAGAGAAATCAGTTGAAATTTTTCACTACCTTCAAAATAATTATTTAATGTACATTTGAATAGAAAAAAAAATCGTTCTGTTCTTTCAGAACCAGGTTGAAACATCGATCCTCTTCAGTAATTATTAAAAAAGAAATCACTTCATTTGTTCGTACAGCAGCCTCGAGGGACAGACAGTTTTATTTTAACTAGTACACTTTTTTCCGTAAGTGTTGTTTTATGTTCAAAACCCGAGTGGAAATCCATTCTTCGTTCGCAACTAATTCCCTCAAGATCCGATTGAAAAGAACGCAGACACTCTGCTGCTTTCGCACGAAATCCGCACGTACAATAATTTTACCCGTGACTGTATGCACGCTGGTTCTATACCCGGCCTCGACTCGTAATATTTGCCTGTTTGCAGAGCACCGGCACGGAAAGATTTGCGGTAGGTTTAGTCGAACTACAACTATTAAACTGCGTTGAATGCCAGCCCTCCACGTCCCTCACATGTCTGTCCAACGTAAATTGTTTACTGTAGAGAGCGTGCGTGCACGCACGCACGTGTGTGCTGTGTACACGGGTGCGTTTTACGACGACAAGACCGCGGGTTCATTTAACTTTGTGTTTGATTAGCTGACAATTGCAATGCGCAGCGTTCTGTTTACCGTCGTGTACGTGCGTCGCTCTGTACTCGACTTAATGGATATTGTTGTTTTTTTTTGCCTGTGTATCCTCGTTCGAGAAATAATTAACGATAGTAGTGTCCGCTTCATTAACGGCGAACGAGTTGTGTTTGTCTATGGTGTTTTTTCCCCCTGCGGCGGGGATGAATACGTCGTGTACATGGTTCGATCGAATCTCTAGAACGGTTTAATTAGATTCCATGTTCGATTATTTACATTGACTTGAAGTCAACTGTCTACTTGTCACACATGTTGTCCGAGAGTCGACGGTCTGTTTTCATAGATTGATTCATTTTCCGTCTCGCAAACAGTCAATGAGATGAGAAAAGAGTTCATCTGTGGAAGTGAATTTATTGTTCATTTAAAAAAAATATGATAATTATTGGAAATTTTTGTTCAGAGAGCTACAACTTTATCCAGTCTTGAAATCAAATTGAATTTTGATTGTCTGTTATAAAATTGTAGCAATATCAGATTCGTCTACAGTGCCATGATAAATTATTAGATCCAGTCAAAAAAAAACAAATAACTCCAAATGACCAGCCATAAAATCAAATGTTATCCCTATCAAATAGTGTAATGAAAGAATAATTATTTGTAAAAGTGAATTTATTATTCATTTAAAAGAATAATAGAATTATAGGATTTTTGTGTGAGAGAGCTACAAGTGTATCCAGTCTTGAAATCAAATTGAATTTTGATTGTCTGTCCTGTTCAGACGTACATACTTTTTTATATCATTTAGAATTTTTCTGATCTTGTTTCAATCTTGACAAGTTTCAGTATTCAGTCGAATATCATTCAGTATAAATTTCATAAAATTAGAACTGGCGGATTTATCTTAAGTATCTTGTCATATAATTAGGTCCAGTTGAAAAATCAAAAAAATCGAAATGAGCAACTAACATGTCGAATGTTATCCCTATCGTTTAGTGCGATGAAAAAATAATTCTTTTGTGAAAGTGAATTTATTATTCATTTTAAAAAAAATATGATAATTATAGGATTTTTATGTTAGAGAGCTACATCTTAACCAGTCTTGAAATCAAAATGAACTTTGATTGTTTGCCCTGTTCGGTCGTACTTTTTTTATTTTCATACTTTTCATACTTTTTTTATGTCATGGGATAGAAAACAGATTTTCCTATACCTTGACTATATCAGGACGAAGAATTGGAATTGAAATGCGAATAAATCATAAGAAAATAATTT